>VXBA01006016.1:734220-853537 GCA_013399895.1 Serilophus lunatus
CGCGGCGCCGGCGCCGTTCTCGCTGCTGGACACGTGCGCGGTGTGCGCGCAGAGCCTGCAGAGCCGGCGGGAGGCCGAGCCCAAGCTGCTGCCCTGCCTGCACTCCTTCTGCCGCCGCTGCCTGCCCGAGCCCGAGCGGCAGCTCACCGTGCCCGTGCCCGGCGGGGCCAACGGCGACGTGCAGCAAGGTGGGCACGGCCCGGCCCGGCCCGGCGGCACCGGCTCCTTCGGGATGGGGCGCGGGGTGTTCCCCGCCCTGGCGGGGTGTTCCTGGAGCCGACGGGGTGTTCCCGGTCCTGGCGGGGTGTTCCCCACCCTGTCAGGGTGTTCCTGGAGCCGACGGGGCGTTCTCGGTCCTGGCGGGGTGTTCCCGGCCCCGTGTTGCCTGGTGTTGGGTGGGAGGTGTGGAGCTGTCGGGGTGACGGGGGTGAAGGTTTTGGGCGCAGGGAGGACGGGAGGGGATGGAGCTTCTCCGCGGGAAGGACGGGCCGGGAGAAGGGGGTTGTCCGGCCTGGAGGGGGGAAGGATCTCGGGACTCCTTCCAGGAACGGCAGGGATGCTCTGGAGGAGGACTCTGACGGGTGTTGCAGGGGGACAGCCCTTGGAGCAGAACCTGTTGCAGTCGCGCAAGCTTTAGACCGATTTAGATGAGATGTCGGGCAGAAGTTTTTTACAACGCGGGTGTAAAAACACGGGAACTGTTTTCCTGGAGAAGTGGTGGAGAGCCCGGCCCTGGAAACATTCCGGGACACACTGGACCAGGCTCTGAGCAACCTGATCTTGTGAGAGGTGTCCCTGTTCCTTGCTGGGGGTTGGACCAACTGAGCTTTAAAGGATCCTTCCAACCCAAGCTGTGCTGTCAGTCTGTTTTGTTTTGGCTCTCAGGGATGGGGCAAAACGTGTCTAATTAAATTCAAGCTGGCTGTTGGTTCAGCATTACCTGCCCGGGGGGGGACTGGGGTGTTCACTGCAGCTGCTTTCCTGTGGGCTGAGAGCAAACCTTGCAGTGCTGTTTGTCCCTCGAGTTGCTGTGCCTGGCTGCTCCACACAGACATATCTACAAGGGTAGGCTGAACCTCCCAGGTGTCCTTACCAAAACCACAGCTTGACTTCTATTTTTTCATATTGCACGTTCAGGGATGGAATTGGAAAAGCTTCTGGAGCTTTAGAGGGGGTGACTCACATGCTGTGGTGTACAGACCAATCTAGGGCCGTGGTAAGTGGTTTTGCAGGTCTTGTTGGGTGACATCTCTGGGGTTCAGTCTTTCCTGTGTTGCCCAGTGAAGGAATTAACCTGGCTTGGTAGTGGTTCTTTCATCCAGGCTGTTCAGAAGTTCATTTAGGATGGTGTCTTGGGAAGCTCATCAGGTTTAAAAAGATAATGGATTAGATAGTTAGTAAATACACTCACTGAAGCACTCAGGTGGTTTTGTGATGGATCTTGTTAAATTCCAGATGCTGCATTTTGCTTTATATCAGAGTCATGGAATATATCATAGCCATGGAATCAGAGTGGTCTGGGTTGGAAGGGACCATCCCATCCCACCCCCTGCCGTGGGCAGGGACACCTCCCGCTGTTCCAGGCTGCTCCAACCTGGCCTTGGACACTTCCAGGGATGGGGCAGCCACAGCTTCTCTGCCCAACCTGTGCCAGGGCGTCCCAGTGATGTGCCAGTGAAATACACAGAAGGTGGAAAGCTGGGTTTATTTAATTAGCAATTAGCAGGTGGTACCTGAGCCTGCCTGAGCACAGGAGTTGGCAGGAGGTCACTTAAGAACCAGCCACGGACCAGCAGATGCAGTTTTGTGGAAAGTTCTCTGTGCATCCTGTGAGTGGAACCAGTTGAATGGGACAGTTACCAGTAAATCACATAGAAAATGGGCATTCTCAGCCTACAGGGAAGTAGCACAGTGCTTAGTCATGCAGGTTCCTTCCCTGTTTTGGGAGTCACCAAGTGCTGCTTCTCCTTCCTCTGGTCTCCTTCAGCAGGAGCAAGTGCTTTTCATCAAGGCAGAATTAATGAGAAGTGGTACCTGTAGCTGGTTGCACTTACCTGCTGCAGGTTGGTTCATATCTGTTGCACTGGTGAAGGAATTGGTCTTGCTGTTGATTATGTTTATGTTGGGAGAAAAGCAGAAGTTTCTTGATATATCTTTAACATAAAAAGCAATATCTCACAGTTTAATGTCTTAATTGGTCAATGGAATGTGTCTTTTATTTGGTGGATGGATGATTTCTTAATGCCTGGTGTTGGACTCTTGCTTTCAGCCTGAATACAAGAAAACACCTTCTTATATTTACATCACAGCATCCTGAAAAATGCTTCTTTCTAAGTTAAACATTTCAGACAGTTGCAGACACTGTAAAATAACTTTTCCTGCATCCACTGCTGCTCCTGCTCCTGGAAGATACGTAGTTTTGTGGTTTCACTGCCTGGCTGAGATATTTACAATCTCTCTTAAGAAGATTAGCTCAGCACAGAGAAACGTGTGGCTGTCCCAGCTCCTTGGGAATGGCACAGTTTTCATCAGGCTGAAAAAACAAACAAGATGCTTTCAGAGAGAACCAAAGGGACTCATCCACAGTTGGTTGTGTATAAACTGAGGAACAACATCTCTCCTGCTGAGTGCTGGGGTGTGTAATACCATCAATTAGTTTGATAGAATTCAGCTCCCATACCCAGTGTTTGTGTATTGAGGAAACTGGGTATTAATCACACCTCGAGTTGTGCCTTTAATTTGCTGTGGAAGGGGGACATCAGTGGTCTGATGTGGATGAGAATGTGCTGCATCCCTTACACTGAGTTTGAGGGTAGTTTTTTCAGTCTAGAAGAATAAAAATTCCTGCCTCAAATAGACTGTTTTAAGCTGTGTAAATGCAGCATCTTAGTTTCAGTGGATGTGAGTAGACATCACCTGAACTCTTGGTCCTTCAGTTTTCTCCTGTGTTAACAAGTGAGGGTCATGAAGATGTGCTGGAGCCCAGCAGGAGTCCTGAAAATTGGTCACTTCATGTCCTGACACTTCCTTAAAATCCTGGTGTGAAACTTAAATTTCAGTCTAAATTAATAGAGTATTTTAAAATATTTCTGTCTTGAGAACACCTAGGCATGTGTTATTTTAATAAGAATTAATATCTGTGACTGCTATAAATTGGTTTTTCATATTAAATATGAAGTGTTGTCAGTTCAACGTGTGATAGTTGTGATATAAGCAAGGATTGTTCCAAAAAAAGGCTGAGTTAGAAGTGAACCTTGAAAGTAGGTAATTTCTTAATGTATTTTTACTCTGATAAATTCCAATCTGATGGTTTCTCTCCCTTGACCTGTGAGGGTTTTATTTCAAGGTCTGATCACTGAGAATAGAGCAGGGTTTTGATGTATGGCTGTGCAGAGACACAGTTCAACCCTTGCAGTGCTGAGAGAAGTAAATACTGTGCACTTGTAGTAACTACTGTTGATATTCTCACCCAAGAAATGAGACCTGGCAGAGTTTCATTCCTGGAAGGGCTGATATGTGCCAAATTTGAACTTCAAACGGAAGCTGGAGTTACTAAATTGCAGAGTGCTTGCAAATATTTCCTGAACAGGGAAGCTTTTGTGGTCATTGTACCCATGTAAACATCTGGCAGAACTTTAATTATCTTCTATTCACTTATATTATCTTATATTCACTTAGAAGCAGCCTGAGACATTGCAGCCCCAAACAGGCCCCTGGTGTGAAACCAGCTGCCTTCCAATGCCTCTGTTTGCCCAGGAGAAGTTGGGGTTGTGGGAAGTTGGTGGCAGGGGTTTTAGCCTTGTGCTAATTGAGGTCTCACGTCCATCAACACAATTTTTATGCCATTGCTTTAAGAGGGATGTTGTGAGAGCCCCACGTGGGATGGCAGGGCTGGGTGTGTCCTGCTCCACCTCCTGCTCAGAGCAGGTCTGGGGAGAGGAGGATCCTCAGGGAGCCTTGTCCTGGGGTGTGGGGGCTGTGCCTCCCCCTAACCCAGCTCCAGTTTGTCAGCCTGCCCTGTACTGGGGTGTCCTGTGCTGGCCCAGTGTTCCCAGTGCTGTCTCATGGGTGCCCTGCCCCCTGGGACATGCTGGTCTCTTTTGCTGAAGGACATCCTGTGGATTCCTGCTCAACCTGTTGTCCATAAAGTGCTTTAAACATTTTATTTTAGGGTGTTGAGGGAGGTCAGTGTTATTTTGTCATAGTTGTGTCTTAGGCTGTCACTACTCTGGGATGTTAGGAAGCAGATAAAGATTTTCCTGCTACAGACCAGGATGGATGTGAAAGGAGTTGAATCTTACCAAAATACTAATTTTAGTTTGTAAATAGAGAGATTTAGGAATGCAAATGTTTGGGTTCAGTGTTTAAATAAACTCTGAATTTATAAATCTGAACTGCTGGAAAGATTCCCTGTGATATCCCAGTGATGGAGGGGATCTGAGGGTGAGCAGTGGCTGCTGCTGAGGTGCAAAGTGATTTTTGCAGTGCCTTATCCCTTGATCGTGTGCATTCCATGTCCTACAATCTCATCAGGTCCATATGATCCTCGTTCAGATCAATGATTCTGTTGGAGTCAAAACTTGAGTGCCTTTGCTTTCCATTATTGCTTTTCATTCTCTGTGAGGTTTAAGTGGGTTTGGTTGGGCTGTGATGTGTTTATTGTAAGTTGACTGAAGCAGTTGGACTCAAAGCCAAAAAATGAATGTGGGTCCATCAACATGGAGCTTCTTATAAAAGCTCCTTATTTTCCTTCAGCTCCTGTGGTGGTCATAGCCATCAGATAAGTTTCCAAGGCTCCTTGTGTGTTCCCATTCCCTCCCACCCCACCTCTCCTCTCTCTAACCCCAGGGCTGGAAGTTCCCTGGCAGCTTCTCTTGGATTCCTGAATAAAAACTAGAAAGATTGAGAGGGTTTGGTGGGGAAACAGGTGAGTTCTTCCTGGCTCAGGAGGCCTTGTTGCCTTAGAGCTGCTCTCTGAAACATCTGAGGAAATCCCTCAAGGGAATGTCTAGAAGGGTGGGGATGGAGCGAAGGAGATTCAGAAGATTCCAGGTTTTTCCTTGTGGTGGGTGTGAGTTGAACTCACGGTCTCTGACTGGGCAGAGTGTGTCCTGTCCAGCAAAGGAGGACTGGGCAGCACCTCCCACCTGAGGTTGGAGGTGCCAGGAGCCTGAATTCCTGGATATCAAACAGTACAGCAGCCAAAGACTTAACATGAGCTTCCTCTGCTTTCATCCTGGAAGTGCAGAGGATCAATCTTTCCCCCTCCATCCCTGTAGCTCTCAAGCATCCTTAAAATTTGGGAGTGTTTTAGTGTCCTTGGGACTAATATATCAGCCTGGAGAACTGAATTCTGAGCAGCTTTTGAATAATTTTCTGACTGAAACTGGTTCAAGATGAAACCTGTTGAAAAAATTACCTGTTTTGAGATGCATGCAAATAGCCATCAGAGGAACACAGTTACCCTTGGGGGATTTTAAACAGAAATATGCACCAGATATTCTCAGTTATGAGGTACAATTAATAAGAATACTTGTGTTGGAGCTCAAGTTGGGAGCAGTAGATCCAAAGCATCTTCCATTTGTAATCTGAATTTCTTTGCAGTGTTCCATTGTGATTTGCTGCTGGATTTATGATGCAGGTTTTTTTCAGCAGCCTTTCTGTTTTTATGAAAACAAAATTGCCTTTTATCCTCAGTTTACTTCAGTTTTGTGCTTTCTGCCATCCTTTGATGTCTGTGGACTAGTTCAGTGTGCTTTATCTAAATCATAAGCAGTTAAAAGGATTACAGGGATGCTACTCTCATTAGTGTTCTTAAAGTCTTTGACAAATAACATTATCTAATGTGCAGAGCAAGGGGATGGGACTGCAGCAGTTGTATAACCAGCAGTGCAACATGTGTGCTAAAATTTGGGGGCTTGCATCTCTTTGCTCTGACAAAACCCTTCATCTTTGTGTTGTTCTTCAGCTCAGAGCAGTGTCCCAGGTGAGTGGCTCTGTCTGACCATGTCAGGAGACTGTTCCAAGGGCTCTGGGAGTCTCTTTCCTCCCTGAATTCCAGGCTCTGGAAGCTCTGGCAGGGAGGGAATGGCTCATGTAGTGAGGAGATGAAGCCATCTCCCTTGGAGTGGGGTTGGCAATGCAAGGAAAGGTTTTCCTGCCTCTCAATCCAGATTTCCAGGTGAGGAAGTTACTCTTTATTCCCACTTCAATCAGCCCTAGGAGAAATAAAACTCCATTCAGGCTGTGTGTTGTTTGGAAAGCAGCAGATGGGGGACAGGAAAACATGGATGACTGAAAAATATTTTTACTGTTCTGGGTGCAAATTGTCTGACAAAAAGCAGAATTTGTTCTGAAGCACAGGATTAATTAGGAACTGGGTGTAGTTTCTTTACCACAGTGCCACTGGGAATGGCAGGGGAGGGAGAATTGGGTCCACAGAGCTGTGTGTGTGGAGGGCTGTGGAACACAGGGAATTAATATTAGTGCTCATGGTTGTCACAGGTCTGACACACCATCCTGAGGTGGAAAAACCAGCACTGTCAGTCCTCTTAAATACAGTGTAAGAAGCTTGGAGACCCACTCCTGTTATCTGCAGCTCTTGTAAAACAGTTCCTCATTTCCTGTGGCCCTTTTTTAGGTCCAAAGGATGATTGGGTTTGCATTTCTTGGTGGAAGTCCTGACATTCACAGGAGCATCTGTGGAAGTTTGGGGGGTATTTTATTCTTCTTTGGCACCTGAAGTCTGGCTGTGTTCCTGTGTGCTGAGTGTTTTGGTGACACTAAGTCACAAAGGAACTGCTGTAGAGAATGTTTTAGAGCCTCAGTGCAGAGTTTCACATGGTGTGGTCAGAACTTCCTGAAAGAAACTTCCCTTTTCTCAGCTCTTTGCCCCAGTGCTGCTTTTGACCTCTGGAGCATCAATTAGTGGCTTCAAAATGACAAAAAACCATCTTGGGGGATGTTGGAAATCTTGATTTGTTGAATTGTTAGAACTGGGGGGAGATCATAAACCACTGTGACTTTAATCATTTCTATGAATGTGTCTAATTCTAATTCAACTGTTCTTTAGGAAAACAATATAAGTCTTTTAATCAGTAATATTGGTCTTTTTTTTTTAACAGTAGTTTTGCTGATGTGTTTGTTCCTTGGATGTAGGTGCAGGACTTTTGGAAAGCAGAGTTAGAGTGGGAATGTGTGCAACAGTTTAGTTTGTTTGATAGAGAAAAACAGTGTAGGAAGTTCTGCTGGAGCATAAATGATACTTTTACCTTTATTTTCTTACAAAAGATTTTTTAATTGAAACTAGCAGTGAAATCTTATTTTTCTCATAGGTTCTATAAACATTTGAGCCTTAGTTTGTCCCAGACCACATTCTCATTAAATCTTTTGCAAAAAACGTTGTTACCTTGCAAATTATCTCAAGTTTTGGCAGGAAAGGATTTCTTTCCTCTATGTAAATGCTATTTCAGTGTGATTTTCTCTACTTTCCACTACTGCCTCACAAAATTGGCCACATCTGTATCTTTTCAGTCCTGCAATTCAGTTTCTAGTCCAAATGATGCTGCAGTAATTTGTTTTATATTAGATTAAAAGACCAGGATATGAGATGTTTAGTGGCTCATATATTATTGGAAAGCTCCTGTTGGAAATAATGGGTGTTGAGATATGAAAAAGAAGTGTAATGTGCTAAATGAGAGTTACAGGGCCTTGTTATCTCTTGAGGGAGATGCACAACGCTGGGGGCACCTTGTATGTGACTTGTATTTGAATGGGGAGGTGCAGAAATGGGGGTTTTGACTGTGAGAGGAGGATCTGGGAATAGCCATTCCCTGTGTCCTTCCTGACAGAAGCAAGGTGGAATTCCCCATGGTCAGAGTCCAGCCCAGGGACTGTCAGTTGTATCAAAAGCTTGATTATTTTCAAGCTTTCATTGACTTATCTTCTTTAAAACCAACCCAAAACTTGCCTTACAGGAAGGGCTTTGCATCCCTGGAATTTGACTTTGTTGTGTAAAGTTTATACATCTTGGGCTTATTTTATGTTGTTTCCTTGCAACATTTTGTGTGATTAACCCAAGACACCCCTCGAGTAAGGCTTAGTTGTGGTCTGGCTTGGATGGAGTACTTTTGATGGTAAATACCTGGAATTTTTGTTCTGTTGATAGGTGGCTCTTGCCAAGTGTTCCCTAAAGAATTTTGTCTCTCAGTGGTAAGGAAACCTCAAGGTCCTGCACAGGGATGAGGCTTCACTGTGCCTGTGGAAGCTCTTGCCCATGCAGGTGCTGCAGTGCTGGTTGCTTTTCACATCCTGCTCTTGAGATGTGTTTGGGTTGATGAGACAGGGAATTTTTAGTTGGATTATTGTTGCTCCTGCAGTGAATCTCCTGTGTTCTGAAGCTGTCATTAATTTTTGGCACTTGAAAAGAATTAACGCTACTTCACCACTAATGTAATTAATCTCCCTGAAATAAGTCCTGCTGTCCTAATTCAATATCCACAAAGGAGCTGAGCATCACTTAATTACACTTCTCAAAGTTGTTTTGGGTGTTGCAGTGTTTAAAGATACCCAATGGCTTGGAAAGCTTCTCCTTGAGAATTACATTCTCAGTAAGTTGTATGGGAATTTGATTTAAGAGCAAATGACACTTGTTTGGAGAAAAAATGAACCACTTCCTTAGTGATAAATAGGTTTTCAAGCCTTCATGTAGATTGTTCATAGACATCTTTAAGTATCATTTTGGTTCATGGAGTAACTCCTTTGCAGTTCTGCTGTGGACTTAAAACTCTCAATTTAGTGATTACAAAGGATAACAAAAATACTGGTATTTTATTGCTGCATCTGCCTCCCTGAACTTGTGGAAATGGGTTAGATTACAGATCTTCCTCTGTCCTGTCTGGGAGAGCATCAGGAGAGACATTTTCAGGAACATCACTAAAGTCACCCCAAATCCCTGGGCACACCCCTTTTAATGCTTGGCTTGAGCCAGGCTGGACCACAGCCTGCTATGAAAGGTAATTAACTGATGTTAGTTTTGCAATCTAAAATGAGCAGGGAAAGAATTATATTTGCTCGGAGAGGACAAAGGACTCAGCTAAAAATATTTTTTTTTTTCAAAGAAATAATAATTAGGAAAAAACTGAGTATGAGGCAGCAATTATCACAACTTCATTCTAGGTGAGAGATCCTTTTCTGAGGAGGTGTGTGGGCCCTGTTGTTGAGGGACATTTTTTGGGAATGAGATGCTCTTAACAGGTGGTTTTTAACAGTGGGATCATCGAAACGAGCAGCGTGAGGGTTGTTGTGGTCCTCCTTGTGCTGGCTTTGCCTGTGGGGCTGTTGGTGTTGCTGTGCTGAAGGCTGTGCCCCGGTGTGTTTGCAGTGGGTGTGATCCGGTGCCCCATCTGCCGCCAGGAGTGCCGGCAGATCGACCTGGTGGACAACTACTTTGTGAAGGACACCTCGGAGGCCCCGAGCAGCTCCGACGAGAAGTCAGAGCAGGTATGGACTGTCCTTGCCCCCAGTTCACGTTTTGGGGCTGTACCTGTCAGTGCTCCCCAGGAAAATCACAGTTACAAGGTTGGAAAAGACCTTTGAGGTCATCGAGTGCAGCCTGTGACCCGACACCATCCCATCCCCTGAATCAAGGCACTCAGTGCCTCTTCAGTCTCTTCTTAAACACAGCCAGGGGTGGTGGCTCAACCACCCCCCAGGGCAGCCCATTCCAATGGTCACCCACTCTTTCTGTGAAGAAGTTTTTCCTAAACCTCCCCTGGCGCAGCTTTGAGGTTGTGTCCTCCTGTTCTGTCGCTGGGAGAACAGACCGACCCCCACTGGCTACAGCCTCCTGTCAGGGAGTTGTAGGAACAATGGGGTCTGCCCTGAGCCTCCTCTTCTCCAGGCTGAACAGCCCCAGCTCCCTCAGCTGCTCCCCACAGGGCTTGTGCTCCACATCCATCACCATCCTCGCTGCCCTTCTCTGGACATGTTCAGGCCTCTCAGGTGCTGGCATCCCAGTATCCCAGTATCAGTATCCCAGTATCAGCAAGGTTGGAAGACACCTTAGAGATCATCAAGTCCAACCCACAATCCAACAGCCCATCATCTAAACCATGGCACCCAGTGCCTCATCCAGTGACTCTTGAACCCCTCCAGGGTCGGTGACTCCCCCCCACCTCCCTGGGCAGCCCATTCCAATGGCACATCCCCCTTTCAGGGAAGAATTTCTCCCTAATATCAAGTGTAACCCTCCCCTGATGGAGCTTGAGGCTATGTGGTGGTTGTGTTTCCCTGTGCAGGTGTGTACCAGCTGTGAGGACAACGCCAGTGCCGTTGGGTTTTGTGTGGAATGTGGGGAGTGGTTGTGTAAGACCTGCATAGAAGCTCACCAGAGAGTCAAATTTACTAAAGATCATATGATCAGGAAAAAAGAGGATGTGTCTTCAGGTAAGTGAGTGGGTATCACTTCGTCCTGCTTGTGTTAAGAGTGTTTTCTCTTTGGCCAAGAGAGTTGGAGGATGATTTTAGGTAGCAACCAACTGTGTGTCTTTTTTTCCTGAGGGTTTGGGAAAAGTTTAGTAAAAAGTTACCAGTGCAAAATTAGTAGCTTCAAAAACAGAGGAAAAATTTTAAACCAAGTTATTTGCTGATACTTTGAAAAGTTTGCTATCCAGTGTAAGTACAGAAGAAGCCAAGAGAATGCAGCCTTTGGAAAGGAATCAGATCCATTCTTAATAATCCTTCTATGTAGTAAAACAGGTAACTAAATGAAAGGTTGGAATCTGGAGAGCACTGACATTCATAATCTTATCCACTAGCCAAGGAAATTAAATTACACCTTTTGCTGTGTTTTGTTACAAGGAGCAATTATAGTTCTCCCAGTAGAGAAGCACAGACAGATAAGCTTATAATCACATTCAGTATGATAGTGTTGTATTGATACTGCTGAGTGAAGCTGGAATTTGAGTTTAAGTTCAATCTCTCAGCAAAATTTAACTTGTGAAGTGTGTGTAGAATTTGTTTAGATGTGCAGCTTTATTAGTGGTTCTTAAATTATTGTTTGATTAGATATAATTTATAGCCTATTGAGATAATGTGGAAAATGTTCTCAAAACAGGTCCAGGCTATCTGGAGGTCAGCTTAGGAGATTTTGTGTAAATGGGTTAAAAGTTCTGGTTTAAATAACCTGTGGGTTCTCCACAGTCTGCTTGTATGTGAAGGTTAAAAACTTTGCTGTTGAGAAAACTTTCAACTGTTCCAATAATCTTTTAGACAAGGATCTTACTTCACTTATTCTATCAAATAAACTTCATTTTTGACAGGTTCCTCTGTATATCTTAATATTTTTAATAAGAAATATTACCCATTTAATTTTGAATGTATTGAGCCTGATAGATGAAAACCTCTTAAATTAAATCAAATTACAGGGCCTGGCAAAGAATTACTGATGTTTTTCCAAGGAGTGCTGAATTGTGACTGGCAAGATGATATTATAGCTCAGCTTCCCCTTTGATAACCTGACTGGGAAGGTGCTGAAAAAAACAACTGTTCCAATAAAATAAACTTTCTATCAGAAACTTTGTTTGTCATGGTTGTAGTAGAAGGTTGATCATTATTTTCTTTCTTTTTAGACTCAGAAAATGTGCCCTGGGGACTTTAAATTTCTCAAATTAGTGGCAGCTGTAGGTTCATGAGCCCTCTTTCCTCACAATAACTTGCATGATATAACAAACTTGAGAAACATTGGAGACTGAGGAAGATGTCCATGTTTTAAACCTTACCTGCTGTATCTTCCAGAGGCTGCTTTGCTCTTTGCTAAGTTCAAAATATCTTTAAAAGACCATGCAGGACTTTTTAGTAAACTCAGGACAATTTTTTGACATTATTTGTTATTTTCCTAAGTGGAAAATTTAAGTTTAGGTGGGGTTTAAATAACTCTTAACAGTCAGTGTTTGCTTTGTAGTTACCATTTCATTTGTGTTTGACTTAATGAGGTATTTAAAGGTTTTGAAGGGATAACTTAGAAAACTTAATGGATATAAAGGTTTGAGGGGTTTGATCCATCCTTGAGTGTGTCAGAGCTGAAACTGGATGGAATTTAATCTTTAAACACCTGGTGGTTGTGCACAGTTTTATGTTCTTACAGGGCCGGTGTCTTTTGGGTGCTTGGGAGAGGAATTTCTCCTCCTTCTTGAATGCAATAAAATGGAAACATCTATAAACCACTGGCACTGCAAATCATGGGATTATTAAGGTTGGAAAAGGCCTCTTAAGGTCGAGTCCAACCACTGGCCTCATGTACTCACAGTAACTTTAGGGTGAGAACAGGTCTGGAGTTGCCTTTGTAAGTTCCTTGTTGTTACTTAGCTTGGAATTCAGTTGTTTTGCTCTTCAGATTGTCTCAGTTTTATTTTAAAATGCACAAATGGTTTATTTTTAAAAACAGAGGCCGTGGGAGCATCTGGTCAACGTCCTGTTTTCTGTCCTGTCCACAAACAAGAGCAGTTAAAACTTTTCTGTGAAACCTGTGACAGGCTGACATGCAGAGACTGTCAGTTACTGGAACACAAAGAACACAGGTACAAACATTCCCATGTCTGAATTCCTGTGCTGTGCTGTCTCAGAGGATGAAATGCCACTGACATAAACCACTTGTGTCATAAAGACTCTGTTGCATTTACTCTTTGTTGGACTGAAATGATCCCTTGCAAAGGAAAATGTGTGGAGGGCTGAAAACTTGAAGTGTTCAGTTGGTTGAGCTTTGTCAAGTCTCTTCAGATCAGATTCCAAACATGGGCTGAAGGACATTTGGTGTGGTTGAGGTGTGAATTTACCAGTGCTGTCACCACTCTGTCCAGGACTTTAAAAGAATTTCCTATAGCCCTGAACACCTGGTGCTGTCAAGAAGCAAAAGTGATACAGTGAGTCATGGCTGAGGTCAGTTTTGAAAGGGCATCATTTCATTGTGCAACAGTCTTTAATTTAGGGGAATTTTGTGAGGGAAAGTCTAAATTCATCCTTATAAACAAATATATTCTTCTGGTGTAGGGAGAAAAATTGATTTGGTTTTAGTTGGTTGAAAGTTGCCTCATTCCAGATAAAAAGAAATGCTGGATTTGTGTCTTGGCTGCTAGAAAAAAAGTTGGAACCTGTTAAGATACAGTAAAACTTCCTGCTTTTTAGGAGCTCTATAGCTGAATGTCTGAAAAACATTTCTGCAGTGTTACAGTGGAGAATTTTGGGATAAATACATATTTATCAGCCACTGCAGCACTGCTTTCCCCAGTCAGGCTACAAGTGGCTCTTCTCTCTAAAGGTACAACACTGAATTTCATAGAGTTGTTTTTCCCAGGGTGGTGATTATTCTCAGACTGCTACAGCAGCCTGTGGAGAACTTTAACTTCTGAAATTAATATTGTTAAAATATTAACAACCTCAAATATTTCTGCTGTCCTTTCATAAACATCCTGGATGACAATCTTGTCACAAGGTGTGGTCTCCTGGGATCTATTCACTAACTTGTTCCACTTGGTTTCCCTGCTCGTTGCTAATGGATTAACAGATGGATCTTGTTCTGTTTACCTGTGCTCTCCAGAAAGAGAAGAGGTTCCTTTGCTATTAACATGCTTTTTTTGCAGAGTATTCTTTTCCCATGGCTCTCTGGGCAGGTGAATTACAGGTGATCAGCTTTGTCTGCTGTGAAATGCAGCTGAGATTTTAGGAAGGCACATCGTGCCAACTGGAAAAAGAGTTGATTTTCTGTGTGTTTTGCCATATTTTTCCAGAATTTTATAGCTTTACACCTAAATTTGGAGCCCTTCATTTCAGCCTTGGTGATTGATTTCTTCCCTTTCATGTTGAAAAGGTACCAGTTTCTGGAAGAGGCTTTTCAGAACCAGAAGGGTGCAATTGAGAACCTGTTGGCCAAACTTCTTGAGAAGAAGAATTATGTAAATTTTGCAGCTGCCCAAGTTCAGAATAGGTGAGTTCCCCCAAATGATGAGCTGTTACATTGCCTTTTTGGTGAATCACAGTGAAATGAATGATGTTTAACAAGACATTTGAGCTGATTCAGTATCTTTAGTTGCTTTGGTCTTAATTACTGTTCACAGTGTTTTTTCCCTACATGACTTTTGAAAGTTGTTACAAGAAAAAATGGCAAAGGTTATGTCTTCTGTGGCAACTTGGAGTAGAACCAAAGATGTGACACACTTATTACACTCTGGGGAATAAAAAAACCAAGGAAACCCATCTTATGATTTCTGCTTCCTTCAGCTCTAGGTGACAGAAGGCTTGAAATATTTTTATGTTGCATCTGAATGTCTCTGACAACTGTGTAGCAAAAAAACCCTTGGTTTGAATTTGAATAGGAAATTGTGGTTGGCTGTGGGGTTTTGTTTGGGGGTTTTAGGCAGCTTGAGGTTCCCAGGGTTAACTTAAATTCAACGTCATGCTGAGCACTGAATAAAGAGCCAGCACGTGATCTCTGCTGCCTTCTCACCCACTTTTTTCATCACTTTTTTTTTTGGTGACGTGGCTCTGCTGCAGCTCAGGGAATTCCACTGTGATTCTTGGTACTTTTATGAGGCTCCTGCAACTTTTGGGTCATTTGCAAAATGACACGTCATCCGGAGGTGGAAAGTACAGGGGTGGAAAGACGTGGGCCACAGGTAGAAGGAGAAGTTGTGATGCAAATTTTTAACTCCTTGTGGTACCATGTGTATTAAAAAAAGAGTGTAATGGAAGGAGAACACGACAGAGGAAAATGTGTGAAGATGGAAGCAGTGAAAATTGTAATTTTTATGTGCTCATTTGTCATGGAGATCTTTGAAGGGGCAACATAATTTTTACACACTTGAAGAGACGGAAACCCAGTTACAGGAAATAATTAAACTGGAAGCTCAAGAAGTGTCACAAAACATTTTCTGATAAGAAGTCAAGGCCAATTACGGGTGATGCCCTGGTGAAGCATGGGAGCATTGAAGGAGTAGCTGCCTGCTGGAATAATTGCTGGGTGCCAAAGCCAAGGGTGGATGTCATGGACTTAATGAAGAGTTGGTTAAAAGTTTTTTGGAGTAGAAGAGCAATTTTTTATGCTGGCATGACAAACCAGGTGTGTTCAAGGTGCCTTAAAGGGTATTTGACCCCAAAAATGGAGATTGTTGTCAGACAGTGAGTGTTGGTCTCATGGTCAGATCAGACTAAATAACAAGTGCAGATGTTTGCAAATATAGTAGCAAAGGAGCTTTTAAAAAAGGACAGTTCAAGTCTTTACACTGGCTCATTGCAGGGTGTTGTGCCCTGTCTCCTGTAAGAGAGAAAGGGATCCTGCTGCAGTGTGGTGTTGGCATTAGATTAAGGCAACATAGCATCAGATAAGTCCAGAATTTTTACACTGAAGTTTAAGAAATTCTGTGGACAAAGCTCAAGATGATTTGCTTGAGTCTGAAGAAGCTGAAAATACACTGAAACTGAGGAAGAATAGCAGTGATGGAAATAATAAAAAAGTGTGAAGTAAAAAAAAAATCTGAAGTAAACCAGGTTGTGAATTGTATTTGGCAGCACAGAGTCAAGTGACTGTCTGACAATACATTTCTCTTTTTATTTCAGGATAAAAGAAGTAAATGAAACCAACAAACGAGTAGAACAGGAGATCAAAGTGGCAATATTCACCCTCATCAATGAAATCAATAAGAAGGGAAAATCTCTCTTGCAGCACCTCGAGGTACAGTCCAGAGAAAAAGGAATGGTCATGGTCACTGTTTCCTCTCTTAAGCTGCCACATGTTTGAAAACAGTTTGTTTGGTTTGATTGCAGGTTGTAATGCTAATATTGCCTCTGAGCAGTGTGTGGGAGTTAAATCTCATGTTTATCCTTTCACTAAAGCCTGTGGCTCCTTTAGCTTTATGTCTATGCCTCATTTTCAAAATCAGACTGATTGTAAAGGAGTGTCTGAAAATCTCCCATCCATGTTCTGTTTGCCATCCTTCTGTATTATGATGTAACTTTGAAATGTGTATGATTTTTTCCTCAAATAGCTTTTTAAGGTTCATGTAAGAGCAGACACAGAAGTCTCAGGAATTTGTACATGAAGGTGCAATGCTGGCATTTAAGGTTATATAGATCAGGAGGTGATGACTTCAAGCATCCTTTCCAGATAGCACATCCTGAATAGCAATGATATTCTGACTTTTATTGAAATCCATTAAAATTTAACTTACTATTACTTTTTTTTTTTTATCTGAAGACAGGAAATTCATCATAAGAAGTTAGTTCATTGCACATGGCCAGTCTGCCATAATGGGACTGAAAAATTTAGGATCAAGTGAATTACAATAGATTTTTTTCTGGTTAAGGAACAATGATATGGCAAGGAAATGGAATATTCCTGGAAGAAAAGTGTAATTTGATCATGAGTAAAAGAGAAAACTTAAAATTACATCAATTTGGGTTTTTTTTGTTTACCTAGCATTTGCTGCAAGCTATAAAACCTCTCCCCCAGTTCTTTGTTGTGCTGCTGTGCCTTGGCAACATTTGCAAGAAACTGGTCTTGTTTTAGTTGTTACTAATTTTCTGAGATAAAGCAGAGTCTCTTCTCTGAGCCCACTATTTCTGATACCTCTGGGAAGAATGGTGGACTGCAATAACAGAGAATTATTGGTGGTTCTATCACTGAGAGTGAGCATTAGTAAAAGCTGCTTTGCTTGAGACATTTTCCTTTTGCTTCAAGGAGTTTGCATTTTCCTTGTGAATCTGAAACCCAATAATGCCTTTGTTTCTTTGTAGAATGTAACAAAGGAGAGACAGATGAAGTTAATACAACAACAGAATGACATCACTGGTCTGTCCCGACAAGTGAAGCACGTGATGAACTTCACTAATTGGGCGATTGCCAGTGGCAGCAGCACTGCCCTGCTCTACAGCAAACGGCTGGTAAGGAGCTGCCTCTGACCTGGGGCCACAGAATCATGGAATACCCTGAGCTGGAGGGAACCCACGAGGTCATCCTTGTGTCCAACTCCTGGCCCTGCACAGGGCAAGGCCAAAATCCCACCCTGTCCCTGAGAGTGTTGAACAAACCCTCCTGGAGCTCTGGCAGCCTCGGGGCTGTGACCAAACCCTGGGGAGCCTGTTCAGTGCCCAACCACCCTCTGGGGGAAGAACCTTTTCCTGAAATCCAGCCTAACCCTGCCCTGACACAGCTCCAGCGCTTCCCTCAGCTCTGTCACTGGTCACAGAGAGCAGAGGTTGGAGCTGCCCCTCAGGAGGAGCTGCAGACCCTGATGAGCTCTGACCTCAGTCACCTCCAGGCTGAACAGACCATGTGCCCTCAGCCACTCCTTGTGTGGCTGTACAGACTTGCCTGTACAGTTCAGAGAATGATTAGTCAAAAGAATTTCTAAGTGTTGTTGCAGCTTCCTATCCAAGGAAGACACAATGAGTTGTTCATGCTTCATTTCATAAACTAAATCCCCCCTTCTATAACAATGGGATAAATTTTCTGACTTGAACACCACTTTTCATTTGTAAATTAAGAGTGTTACTGTAGAAGAAATGGGGTCAAGCCCTGTAAAGACACCTTAGTGTTTCACTTGAGTCACTCAGTAGTATTTACTGTGTAACAATGCTGCTCTTCAATCCTCAGAGTGAAAAAATCACTTGTACAGTGGATTGTTTTCTTGGTGAATTGAGAACTTTCCAAGCTATGAACCAAAACTTACTGTTGCCAGTCCTTGTTGTTTCCCAGTCTAAATTCTCTGGGCAACTTCTTAAAAGTCCTCATGCTTTATTTCCTTGTCACCAAGAGTCTGGTTTTGCTTTCCATCAGATAACATTCCAGTTGAGGCATATTTTGAAGGCACGGTGTGATCCTGTCCCAGCTGCCAACGGAGCAATACGCTTCCACTGTGACCCCACTTTCTGGGCTAAGAATGTTGTCAATTTAGGTGAGAAAATTGGGTTTCTTTATTCTGTGTTACTTGAAAAACTCGATTGAGTTGGGGGTGTTCATCCAGCAGGAGGCAGTTAAGGCCTCTTAATGCAGGAGACCAAAATTCTTGGCATAACCCCCTCCAGTCCTGATCATCCCTTTATCTGCTCTGTTCTTTCTGATAGCACAGCTTTCTCCATGGATTTTGGTTTTGAGTGGGAATCATTCTAGGAATGGCCCTAATCCTGGAATGGGCCTAATCCTGGAATGGTTTGGGTTGGAAGGGACCTTAAAACTCATCCAGTTCCACCCCCTGCCATGGGCAAGGACACCTCCCACTGTCCCAGGCTGCTCCAACCCAGCCTTGGACACTTCCAGGGGTGGGGCAGCCACAGCTTCTCTGGGCACCCTGTGCCAGTTCCAGTATATAAAAGTATAATCACTTAGTTTGCAAAGCAAAGGTTTGGAATAAGAGAAGAGAGGAGGTGAGCTGGAGAGGGGAGAGCACAGTGAGACCTGTTTGCACCTGCTTGTGAACTTCTCTGTTGGATAAAAGTCTAGTCTTGGCTTTCAGACTGTGCAGTTCCAGTTCTTTCACTCTTTGCTCACAGATCGTGGTTTTAATTTTGCAATTTCTTCTTGTAGTCTCTTTTTGCTTCTCTCACATATGGTTATGAAGACTTAAAGAGAAAATTTCAAACTTAAATTGCTTTTTTTACTGCCCCTGAAGGAAACTGCATTAGCAACATCTGAATATTCTGCATTTACCAGCCTGTGGATGATGACAGAGATTCAGCTATTTACTTTTTTCTTTAGGTAACCTTGTAATTGAAAATAAACCAGCCCCTAGTTACACTCCTAATGTAGTGGTTGGGCAGACCCCTCCAGGAACAAACCACGTCAACAAAGCTCCAGGACAGATCAATCTTGCACAGCTTCGACTCCAGCACATGCAGCAGCAAGTTTATGCCCAAAAACACCAGCAGCTGCAGCAGATGAGGATGGCACAGCCATCCTCAGCATCTGTGCCCAGGCAGAGCAGCCAACAAGTGTTACAGCAGCAGGTAAGTTTTGTATGTTGTTACTCCACTGCGTTGAAATTTGCCCTATCAAATATAAACTTGCAAATCAGTTTGTAAGCTAAAATCTTTACAAGTTTGACATACTTTAATGTGACAGCTCTTGGCTTTGCTTGATGTTATGTTAGTAGTAATCCTGCTACTGTGGGAAGAGATTGACTCCTTTTCTCCGTGTTACAAGCAAACATTTTAAAAAACACAAACCCTTGCAGCCTCCCAGGTTGATCAGCATGCAGACCATGCAGAGGGGTAACATGAACTGTGGGGCTTTCCAAGCACATCAGATGAGAATGGCTCAGAATGCTGCTCGTATTCCAGGAATCCCACGCCACAATGGACCTCAGTACTCCATGATGCAACCTCACCTTCAAAGACAAGTATATCCTGTGTACACGCTTCCTTTGTGCCATTGTGCCACACTTTCATGCCAATAGATGGTGCCTCCTGCTGTAAATGTGTTTATCTGTCACCCCTGTGACTCACAGCTACACACATTTATATGCTTTTCCATGCTGCATACTGTGCTGTGACTTTTTTTTTTGTACTATACTGTGACATTTTTTGCTGCATGTGGGAAAATGCAAACCTTAGGAATGAAGTCTATTGTATTGCATTTTAGTTCTGGGAAGCAAAATTCCTTTTGCTCTTTTCAGTGACATTCAGCTTTGAGAATGCTGAGTAATAGTGGGGTCCAAAGTGGTGTAGTTGAGAGGTTTTAATTAAAGCAAATTCTAAAGTCTTTTTAAATTCAAACCTGAAGCATGATGCAGAGCTCTGCAAGCCATTAAGAATAAGAATTATTGTTAATGATTGTTAATGTGACTGAAAAATCAAAAGTGAGTTTATATGACTTGAAACAGTTAGTTTTTTCTTTTATAAAATGGAAATTGTAGAGAGATATATGAACTCTAAAGTTGTGTTTGGAGGAAGTAATTACTTTAAGAAAACATGTGAAAATAATGTGGTGGAAGATGAGCTATATATTCAAATATCTAGCCACATAAAGTGTTTTTTTCTTTCCAAGTGAAGAGCAATAACAACTGCTTTGCAATCAGTGCTGTCAGGTCATGCTGGTAGATGTGAGCTTGTGCTTTTCCCCCGTTTGGGTTGAGGTCTGTCCCGCTGTTCCCACTGTCCCCTGCTGCCCGTGACACAGCCCTGCTCTCTCCTCTCTCCCTGCAGCACTCGAACCCTGGGCATGCAGGGCCTTTCCCAGTGGTTTCTGTGCACAACACCACGATTAACCCCACCAGCCCCACCACAGCAACCATGGCCAGCGCCAACCGCGGGCCCACGAGTCCGTCCGTCAGCGCCATCGAGCTCATCCCTTCCGTGACAAACCCGGAGAACTTGCCTTCCCTGCCAGATATCCCACCCATCCAGGTCAGTGGAGGGGAGCAGGCACTTGCACTGGGGGTGGAGGAATGGGCTGCTTCTCTTTGTGTGGGTTTTGGTTTTGTTTGGGTGCCAGTGCATGTCTGTGGAATGATACAGTTGTCGTTTAAGCTTCAACAATTAATCTTCAGCCCTTCACTTGGGCATGCAGCTGTTTTCTCCACTTGTTCTCCACCTTTAACCTTTAGATTAATCAGCATTTAATGACCTGTTAACCTTTAGATTAATCAGTATTTAATGTGTGTCCTGTAGTAAAGTGAAGGCTTCAATTAATTCCAAGTTCCTTTCTTCCACAAGACCATCCTATGGGAAGATACCACCAGAATAGTTGAATAGTTATGGAACATGTCACCAGAATAGTTGAACAGTTGTGTGTTTTGAGTGCCCTAAATGGTGATTTATTCAGAGTTGAAGTGACCTGGAGCTTCTCCGTGATGTTCCTAAAGGAAACAGATGCAGGAAGGACAGAGGGAAGGTGTCTCACAGCCCCACAGGGAGGGGATGTGAGCTGAGGTAGATTTTGAAGTCAGGCTCATTTGGAGAGGTGGAAAGAATAAGTTACATGTAGAGGGAAAGAAAGGAGAAGTAATTTGTTTTTTGCAGGAGTGTTTGGGAGGCCAGGGAGAGGAGGCTTCATTTTGAGAACAGGATGCTTACACTGAAATGTCCATATAAAGCACATAAATAAGCCTATAAAGGAGATCTGGTCAGGATACAGGAAACAAAACCTGAATTTCACCCAAGCAGATGGTCTGCTGTAATAGCAACAGCAACTCTTAACTCAATCTATAGACTGTGGGAATCTGTGTGAAAACTGAATGGGAGGGAGATCTCCCATTTAAGGATTAAGGAGAAACAAGTTCATGGTTTCCCTTTGTATCTTAATTGGGGAATAACTCTTGCAGCATCAGTAGTCTGGTAGTTCATGACTAACACCATATGTGTGACTAACACTGGGGATGTGGGAACCAGAAAGTTTGGAGTGGCCTGGAGTAAGTTCAGTTTAGGACCATGTTGGAAGAACTCAAATCTAGGAGCTTTTAAAAAGCCTTACTTTAAATTTCTGATTTGAAAGCCTGAATCTTTTAAGGGAAAATGAACAATTCCAGTAAAGATACTGATCACAGTTTAAAGATGTGGAGCTAATATGGAACTTTAAATTAGACTTCTCTGATTCAGATTTTTGTTTTCCTTTCTTAGCTTGAAGATGCTGGTTCAAATAGTTTAGATAACCTGCTAAGTAGATACATCACAGGCAGCCACCTCCCCCCACAGCCCACAAGTACCATGAATCCCTCCCCAGGACCTTCAGCTCTGTCTCCAGGGTCATCAGGTAAATGTGATGGGTATTCCTGGGGATTCTGGAAAGTGATGGGTATTTCAGGTATTTAAGTTGAAAATAATTGCCTCCTGTTTCCTGCCAAAAGGGAAGTGATGCTTTATTTAAAATTTATTTTGCTCAGAAATAGATTCTCCTGGAAATTTTAATTTTGCCATCCTTCAGAAGTGTTTTTGTAGTAACAAACTGCTAGCTCATGAAGGCAATATTCCAGATACATGTAGAGACAATATTTTTCTCCTATGTTACCTCAATCATTTTTTTGTGCATCAGAAGGATGGAGTTCAGTTACTGTCCCCAAATCCTGACTGGTTAAACTGTTCTGAAGTTTGGGAAGTAAGTTTCTAGAAAGCTGTCACAGAAATACACCCCACAATCATTTGAGCAGGGTGATTTCTGAGTATAACCAACTAATGACAGAGCTTTTATTATGGATGTGAACAAATTAAATCATCAATACCTAATGCTGAGTTATTTAAATCTTGAAAGTGTCCGTTTTTAACACTGTTTGGATTAGAATAAATAGTTACTGGGGCTCTTTAACTACCATATGTTGTCTTTTTATTTAATGTGGAGTGCTAGAACTTGTTCTGATCAAATGACTGAGAGAACAGCTGACTTACTAAATTAGGATATTCCAGCAGCAATTCTGGTGTTACTCAACACAAGGTATTTCACTGCAGAATGTTAATTTGTACCAAGTCAACTTCTACTCTGCTTCTTTGCAGGTTTATCCAACTCCCACACTCCTGTGAGGCCACCCAGTACCTCCAGCACAGGTAGCAGAGGAAGGTGAGTGTGTCACATTAGCACAGCCAGGCTTAAAAATTAGACATGAAATCAAAAAAATAATTAGCAATGGGTTAATAGTGCTTTGATTAGAACCATGACCCAGTAATGGAAAAATTGTTACCTAAAGATTCATATTTTTGGTTTTTTTTCCTCACTATTATTCTCTGAGCTATTAAGTTCTGATGTGTTTTGCCTTTCATTTGGGAAACAGTTCCCTAAATTTCTTTGACCTGATGATTTTCCCTCTTATTTATGTCTGATGTCTCCTCAGCTGTGGCTCCTCGGGCAGAACTGCTGAGAAAACTGGTCTTAACTTCAAGGCTGACCAAGTGAAAGTAAAGCAAGAGCCAGGCACAGAGGAAGAAATCTGCAGCTTCTCAGGAACAGTAAAACAGGAAAAATCAGAAGATGGCAGAAGGAGTGCTTGCATGGTAAAGTTAGTTTATGCAACAGTATGCTGTGGTTTTCCTAGCAGCACATTCCAGAATTTGGAAATAAAGCAGTTTTAAGCCTCTTTCTGAGAGGTGTTTTCTCCCTGGCAGAGCTCTGCCAGGCACAGGGTAGTCTGTCATGTAAATTTTATCTTTAGTTTTTAAAATTAATACCCCCAGTATAGTGTTTTTGCTGCTTTTAATCCCTAATTAAGAAAATCTGTAACTCACCCACCCTGGACATTCACACACAGGTAGTTGCATTCAGAAATCTTCAGTCAGTCAAAAGTTCTATGCCAGAGTGTAAGTAAAATATTCATGCAAGAAAGTATTTTTCAGTGTTTCCCAGCTATGCTTGATTTAATGGGATTGTGTACTGGGAGCAGGGTGGTGGATTGGAGGATTTTCCCTAATGAAAGTACATGTTTTTAACAATTTGTCAGTGTCTTTGGCTTGACAGATTCTTTATCATGTTATATGTCAGAGCCTGATATATATTCTGATATATATCAGAAGAAATGAATGTGCCCTTGAAAGGAAGGACTTGTGAAAAAGTGGTTTTCAAGACCACCACTAGTTTTCAAGAGCACCTCAGCTCTTCATAATGATTTCCCACATATTTTAAGATGTGTCTGTAGTGCCTTTTAGCAGTGGATGGGCTTTTAAATTCCAACATCTAGAGGAAGGTACCCTTCTAAAACTGACTCTCTGCGATTTCCATTCCAGCTCAGCAGTCCCGAGAGCAGCTTGACCCCTCCACTCTCCACTACCTTGCATCTGGAAAGTGAGCTAGAAGCGTTAGGAAGCCTGGAAAATCACGTGAAAACAGAGCCAGCAGATTTAAGTGACAGTTGCAAACAGTCTGGGCACAGCCTGGTGAACGGGAAGTCCCCCGTGCGGAGCCTCATGCACCGCTCGGCTCGGGCTGCAGGAGAAGGCAACAACAAGGATGATGATCCCAACGAGGACTGGTGTGCTGTCTGCCAGAATGGGGGGGATCTGCTGTGCTGTGAGAAGTGCCCAAAGGTGTTCCACCTGACCTGTCATGTACCAACCCTCCTCAGCTTCCCAAGGTACGGTGTCACGATCCCTGGGAGCGTGGGCGTGTTCATAGGGAGGTTGCCCGTGGTGTGTTACCCAACATCAGCTATTTCTGGGCGGTTTCTTGGAGTAAAACTGACATTTCCAAGGCCTGCCTGAACTGTGTGTGGCTGCTCAGTGTTTATCTGATGAATACATGGTCATTCTCTCAGAATGTGGTTCTGTTATGTGAAGTTCAAGGCAAGATGAGAATGGTGGTGTAAAGTACCAAACCATCATAGGGAGAGGAATATGAAGGCAGGAAAACTGCTTTAAGGGTTATTCCTTTACCTTTATCCAGGTCTTTACTGCAGTAGAATGTGAATCTGTAAGAGTGAAAAAGTCTATGTAGTCAGCACTGAGGAGAATTTACCCCTGGATATCTGGAATAATTGTGTTTTTTCTCTTTAGTGGAGAGTGGATATGTACATTCTGCAGAGATCTGAGCAAACCTGAAGTGGAATATGATTGTGACAATTCACAGCACAGCAAGAAGGGGAAAACGGCACAAGGCCTGAGTCCTGTGGACCAAAGGGTAGGTCTCAAATCTGCAGGAATCTGCTTCCTGGGAAAAAGTGCTTTCTCACATTAGCTCCCCCCACTGTTTGGAGATGTTTTTGCTGTGGCTGCAGCAAATTAAATGTAGATGTGGCTTTTGCAAAACAACTCAGAATTATTATTATGAGATTTCTCTTGCTGTGCCCACATCTCCAGGTGTTGGTGACTGTGGGAGTCCTCCACTGCATTGGGACTGTTACCACTTAGTAGCAAAAATTTTGTATGAGCACATATTCTGCACTTAATGACATCATTTAACATGTTAATTAGAAGTCCTTTGCATTTAGCATTGATGTAACCTTCATAAAATAGTTCTGGAAGTTTGATATGTTAAGTCTGTGCTGTAAGAGGTGCTGCAAGTGTTTAGGTGCCTTTTTGGGGAAGGTCTGATGACCTTGACAGAATTATTTTTGGCTTTATCAATCAGCCTGTGTGCAAAGTGTTATCAAATCACATTCCTCCAAAGGAATTACAAGCAAAGAAATATTTTAACAGGGAATTTATAGAAACCTTTGGCTTTGCTTTCAGATTATTTAATATTGTCTTATTGGGAAAAGAAGTTTGCAGCTCAGTCCTTTCCTGTTATATGTGGTTGTGATTAGACCAAAGCAGTAAAAGTGGTTGTAGGTAAAATACAAACCTATTTAAAATAGGGAGGTGTGAATTTCTATGCTGGGGATAAATGAAGAATATTAATCTGAAGCTGTTTCTTTCTTTGTAAGAAATGTGAACGTCTCCTGCTTTACCTGTACTGCCACGAGCTGAGCATTGAATTTCAAGAGCCAGTCCCAGCCTCGGTAAGTCTCCTGAAAAACAGCTTGATTTATTTTTGATGTAACATCTCTGAAAGTCTAGGCTTGAATTTGGGAAGGAACTGAGTGCTTTTACTAGAAGCATGTCTCCCTTGATCAATCTGAAAGTTCTGGCAGTCGTCCAGTATTTTGTGATACTGAAAGAAGCTGACACTGTAGTTTCTCCATGCAGATGCTTCAGGCTCCAAAACAGATATTTAAAAATACTTTCAATTAGCAGTTATTCAATTGGAAGAGGATGTCTCAGGATCCCCATGAAATTCAAAATGCCTTAGGAGAGGTTTTTTTTTCTATTGGGGCAAAATTTTGAGTGAAAAGATGAAAGAAAAAACTGCTTTGACTCTTCTGTTGTCAACTGTAAAAGGAATAACTATAATGAAGAACCTTTCTGTGCTGTGATAGACTTAGAAAGATGGAATAGTTTGAGTTCAAAGGGACCTTAAATCCCATCCAGTTCCACCCCCTGCCATGGGCAGGGACACCTCCCACTGTCCCAGGTTGCTTCAACCTGGCCTTGGACTCTTCCAGGGATGGGGCAGCCACAGCTTCTCTGGGCACCCTGTGCCAGGGCCTCTCCACACTCACAGGGAAGAATTCCTTCCTAATCTCTAATCTAAATCTCCCCTCCTTCATCTTAAAGCCACTCCCCTTTGTCCTTTCACTCCATACCTCTGTAAAGAACTTTTTAAACACTGAGGAACAGAAGTGTTTCCCATTTACTCAACATACATAAAGTGTGTGATGGGATTAACTGACTGACAGCTTCAGTGAGGAAATTCACTCCTGTGAACTCTGTAGTCATTCTATTGATGAGTCACTTGTTTGCTTTTCACAGATACCAAACTACTATAAAATTATAAAGAAACCAATGGACTTATCAACAGTGAAGAAGAAACTGCAGAAGAAACATTCCCAGCACTACCAGACTCCTGAGGATTTTGTGGCAGATGTCCGGTTGATCTTCAAGAACTGTGAAAGGTTTAATGAAGTATGTTAACTTCCAATCTGAACACAGGTTTCTCTTTTTTTTTTTTTAGATTAAGATTTATTTCCACATGGATGTGCAGCTTTTCCAGTTAAAAGCTCTGCTTCCAGTCTTAACTTCTGCTGCTGGGGCAGATGCTGAATCAGACACTTAAAAACCAAAGCAAAGCAACTGCAGAAATACTTCTCATTTTTAGCTAAATTGGGAGATCAGGCTTTAACAAAGGGAACTTTTTAAATGCTTTCACTGGTATGGATCTATGACTGAGGAGCAGGGTCACTTTGTAGTGCTTAGAAAGTGTGGTAATAAAGACAAACAAAGTCCTTAAAACTGTTTCAAGCTATACAGAGAATTGTTTTACACTCATGAGACATGGTAGATTCTATCAAGAGGCTTCCTCTAGTGAGAAATGTCTTTCTAAAGAATATTCTGGTTCTTGTACCTCACACAGGCTGAATCCAGGAGAGCTTTGTGATTGTTATGTCCAGTATTGACCTTACCATTAAAGCTCATAGATAGCTGGGCTCTCACAAAAATGAGTTTTCAGTGTATCACTTGGGTATGGACTTATTTTTTGCTAATTTTGCAATGACCCATCTGATAATGAAATATTTTTACCTTACCTGTGAAGTGTGCCTAGGGGAGATAAATTACCTGAGTGTTAACTGCTGTTGAAGCAATGGAAAAATAATCTGAATATCAAAAAAAGGTGATATTGTGGTGAAACAGAGTAGGAACTCAGAGGGTTCCTAATTTCTGAGATGCCTTAAAGCAAGGCTGACAAAAAGCATCTCAGGGAATGGCTTTCTTCTGACCTTAGAAATACATAAACAGGCCAATATTACTCTGTAAAATGTAACCTGTTTAGGCTGCACTTGTGGCTCTGTGCAGAAGTAAATTGAAGGAACTGCACAAAGCTCCAATTAAAATCTCACTAGTAAAAATCAAGGTTAATGATGTGATGCTGTAAATGCTCACCAGCATTTGGGACTTTGGCAGCCCCAACTCCTTATGTCCCTCCATTAGATGGAGGTTCATGAGCACTGGGGAAGAAGTTGCAATTATGTGAACTTCTCAATCAAGGGAGTTAATGAGGCATCTGCTGTTGAGGAAAACATGCTGCAGCTCTTAGGGACCAGAGTAAAAACAGGGAGGAAGGACTGAGGGTTGTGGTGCTTTTTTCATAATCTTTTTTTTTCTAAAAAAATAGTGTTTGAGCTTGTCTGGCTTATGGCAAAAGCTGAGTCACCCTGACTTCTCATAGTGGCTTTATGTCCAGTGCCTTTAAGCCAAATGCTTTTAAAAAGTGGAAATCCAAGGGGAATAAGATCCCCAGGAGCACTTGTGTCCAGAGTGAGGCTTTCCCACAATAGTGCCCATCTACAGTGAAGAAAGCAGTCATGAGTAGAAAATGACTGGGAACCACTTAATTGTACAAAAGTTGTGTGTTTTATTGAAGGTTTATTTACCACCTAAGACTGTTTTAAACCTGCTGACTCTTAAGTTTGGGAACTAAAGAGCTCAGCCCATAACAAACTGTGCTGTTGTTATGGCTGACTTTAGTCATCCAATCCTATGCAATCTGGTAACTTTAGGAAGGATTATAATTTCATTTTTTTTGACTCTGGTATCCTTTTTAGATGATGAAAGTTGTTCAAGTTTATGCAGAAACACAAGAGATTAATTTGAAGGTAAGCGTTTCAGACCATGCACACTTGGTGAAGGGATGTGCATTTCCAACAGGTGAATATTCCTGTCTTCTTTCATTCACAGGCTGATTCAGAAGTAGCACAGGCAGGGAAGGCAGTTGCATTATACTTTGAAGATAAACTTTCAGAGATCTACCCAGACAGGACCTTCCAGCCTTTGCCTGAATTTGAGCAGGAAGAGGATGATGGTGAAATAACTGAGGACTCCGATGAAGATTTTATACAACCACGTAGAAAACGCCTAAAATCAGATGAGAGACCAGTGCATATAAAGTAATCTAATGATATGGACCTAAAATTTATTGTAAAAACTGTTATTTAAGTGTTCCTGGAATATTATCATGCCTACAGTGGCCATCTTGAAGAAGCTGATAGCTTTTTAAACAGTATTAGATTACAAAAAACACTTGTACAGAAAATCATTCGCATCAAAAGGGGAAAAAAACCCCTGTATTATAAATTTTTGGTGGTTTATATTTTTTTTTCCTTGATTCTTTTCCTGATGGAGAGGACACACTCATCTTGGTCTCACAGATAGAGGAGGAGGACTGTTGAAGAGAAGCAAATTTGATAAGAGATGTTCCATGTACAGATAAGACTGTGTAGTAAAACATTCTGCAGGACTGGACCTGGACAGTGACTGTATCTGGCATTACACTGCAGTATAAACTGTGAGCAAAGTTCCTGAAATCCCCTCTCTGTGTGAACTTAAGTGTGTGTTGGTCATGGCTTTGATCATCTCACTGAAGCAGAATTGTGAATAACTGGTCTTCTGTGTTGATCCAATTATTGACATTTTACTTTCTTTACTCCATTTTATGTGTAGCAAAAGGAAAAAGAAAAAAATCATTAAACTGTTCTGAATTGGCAAGTGCAGGAATGTGAGTTCCTGACAGGTGAAAGACTAAGGTGAAGGTGTGGCAACAATCTCTTTCAGTAGGACGAGGTGTATTTATTAAAATCCTGTACCCAGAACATTTTAATGGAGTTCATGGTAGAAGTCTCAGCATTGTTGTCTGTCCCTGATCCCCCCCATTGAGGCAGAATGTTCTCTCCAGTGTTCATTCTCTGTACTTAAAATATAGACTGAAGAGGTAATAACTGGTTGGGGTGTTTTTCCAGTCTTCCTAAATATCAGTTTCTAATAGACCACTTGGCAAACAATAACCTATTAACTACCAAATGTGTAAAATTTCCTGTATTCACTTTGTCTTATTTGTAAATAGTGAATTGAGATTTCTTGCAGATCAGCAACATTTGCTGAACTGTTTTTAAGCTAATATGTATTCTTATTGATTGTTCCTATCAAGAAAAGATTTGTAATATATGCTATTTCTAACATTGCATTCATTTTGAGGTTCTGTCTTATTTTTCTTGGAGTACTTCTCAGAACTTCCTACAGAAGCAGCTTGTGGGTGAGATGTCCAGAAAGATTGGAGTCAGTCTGATTTCGAGTTACCTGTCTGAACAAAGCACTTGCACAGACCAGGATTTGGCTTTGAGTGGTTTCTGGTCAAATAGTGGAAACAGAACAATTTCCCAAGTTCCCTCAGTATCCCCTGAGGCACCTCTGCAGTGCCTTCCCCTCGGACACTGCCTTCATCCCTGTGAAATCAGGGTCATCACAAGGACTTAGAGTTTGAAGAGTTGTTTTCTTTACTGGCAGAAGTCAACAGTAGAAATAATAAACGCCATTTCTGGCCTTCATAGTGATCTTACTTTAGCAAGATGAAGAATTCATGTGATCAGATGGAGCTGGAGTTGACAGACTCTAAATTTGCCGTAATTTGTGTGAATTCAGCAACTCTGTGGTAAATCCCTGGGGATTTGGTGTGCTCAGCATGGCAATTCCCGTGACATTGTACACACTTTACCATAATGGTAAAGAAAAATAGCACAATATCAAATTAGAGATATGCTCTCAGCAGTCTTTATGTAAATCACTGCAGATTTGAGTTCTTTCCATGAGCCAAGTCTGTACCTTGGGACTCCCCCTCTCTCACAGAAAACAAGGGGACTGGAGGGATTTGTGACTTCAATCTTGCTGCTTTACTCAAATGTAACAGTAAGACTGGCTGAGGTTTTGTCCATTTCTCAGATAATAGTGATGGTTTAAATTTATTTTTTACCAGTTTGTTTGTGAAAGGAAAAGGAATTCCACTTCAACATCCTGAACTGGCAGAGAGCCAAAGCTCTGCCCATAGAAAGGCTGACGTGTGTGAATAGGACACTGATAGTGCTGAGGGATCATTTCATGGCTCTGTGTATTGCCTATTTATGCATTTCTAGTTTCTCAGCTTCATTTTGCAAAATGAATATTATTAAAATTATCATGAAAATAAGATTTCTGTGAATTCTCTTCACTCGGGGGTCCCTGTTTTCACGGCACTTATGCCCTGTGGGGTCTGTACCTTCAGGCCTCAGCTTTTGAACTGTTCCCTGGGCACCAGCCTTGGCCTCAATCCTGCAGAGACCCACAGCCTTTCCAGAGTGTAGGATGGGCATGGTGGGAGCAGAGTGGGAAGGACCTCACAAAAGCGTTCGTGGAGGCTCGTGCTCCCCAGCTCCTGCAGGAACGGGACCCTCTGCCTCCCACCCAGACCCCAAAGCAGCTGTTAAATCTTTTGGGAGCCTCTCTTTCGAGGTGTCCTCTCCAATCACTCGCTCCCTACGTTGTCCAGCTCTAGGTCAGCAAGTTCTGCACACCAGGAGTGAAGCTGAGCTTGGCCTCGCTGAGCCCGAGCTCTTCTGCACTGAAGCTCTGGAACTGGTCCTTCAGCTCCTCAGTGCTCAGTAGGACTCTGTGGAATTTTGAATGTGTTCAGGAAATCTTGAGTGTTTCACAAAACATTCTCTTCCCCCTGTCCCCTTCACTTTGGAACCTCCCAGAGCAACCATTCAATGATTGTTTTGAAGGTGACACATTTCTATTTAAAAGTCTTTGAGGGGGTAGATAAACTCTGCTAATCCATTTCCTGCTCCTGTAATCTGGATGTTCACCACACAACTGGGAGGGGTTTGCTCAGTGAAAGCAATTTTTGGTGCCTCACTGTGTGTAACTTGTTCAGGAGCAAATGAATGGGTTTATTAATGGGTTTATATTAATGAGCCACTGATGGTCTGAGCATCTCTATACAAGGTGCTGGATGTGCAATGTATGTCAGTGATTTTTACCTGGGAATTAAGGCACAGTTGACATGAGGAAAACTTACAAAACATAAGCCAGCCCCTTTTTCTGGTCTTGGTTTAACTCTGCTCTCATTTAAAACACTTCTGAAAATTCACATCTCAATTTTTGTTGTAAATGACCCTGAAGTTTTAAGTTATTGAAAAGATGTAAAAGTCAACTTGCTTTGAAGTAAGAGTGAAAAGTGCATAGTGTGGGCTTTTTGGTTATCCCAGAGGTGTCCATGTAATTCCTTGGGATTAGTGGTAATGCAACGAGCTGAATGGATTCAGGGCTTTTATTTAACTGTGCTCTGGAATTAAGTGGCCTGGATCATAGTAAGGCACAGTTACTATCTAAAAAGAAAAAAATATTCTCCAAATTTTTGCCAACAGAAATGCTCAGTTAAATGTGGAGTCTCTGGGGGATGTCACCACTGCTGGTCCTTGTGACACTTGACTGTCACACACTTTGTGCTGGATCACTGAAATATTTTACAAACATTCCTCAAGTCACTGAAGAATTCCTTAAAATGAGCCAGATTTGTTCTATCCCCTGGTTTATCAGCTGGCCTCAAAGTTTAGGTTGTGGCAGCAGTACTTTGAAGCTCTGTATATGGTGTTGGATTTTCCAGTTGATTTTCCTTGTTTTTCTTAATCTCTTCCTTGGAAAAAGCAATAAAAACGCTTTGCCTGCTGCCTGCCAGCACGACAGGAATCCTTTCCTTTGGATAGTGATTTCACAGGGAAGTTTGTGTGCTATCACCAAGCCTAGCTTTTAAAAACAGAGTGTGCAGCAGGTCTTGACAACATCGTAGTGTTTTATTTTAAGAATTGGAGAAAGGTCCATATTTTTTTAAGAAATAGATGCTTGGTTAAATAATGGAGGTACTTTTTTAATTAAAAAATGTATATGCCACAGTTTCCATAGACATACTTCAGATGGAACATAGGGATTGTATCTTTGGGTATGGTGATTTATTTCATCTTCTCAAAATATGTGTACAGAAACTCTTCCATCTAGTTTTTGCTTATGGGGATCCTACTTTCTGTGCTTTCTGATGTATCAGGATTGAATTCTCTTTCCAAAATCACAGTTAATTTGGGAATCTTTGTTGTAAGTGAACTCTAAAATGTGTGAAATGCAGTTTTGGCCTTTTCTATGGAGTGATCTTAGAGCTTGAGGCTGCTGTCTTGAGAATTTATGGGATTTCTACAGAGAGAGGTACTGCAATATTTTGTAGGCTGGACTTGTTGCAGGATTCAGTCTGGACTGAGCTCCACTGACACATCTGTGCTCCCCTGCAAACAGGGGATTTTTAGGTTCAGAACACCATGACACATGTATATAATCCTATACAGATTTGTGCAGTTCAAAGCTTGTTTGACATGTAAACGTGCTCCTGGAAGGGTTAAATTCATGGCATTCTTTGATTCTTCAATTATTTCTTGCTTCTCTTATTGGAACTGATTCTTTTTTTGCACATAGTAAACTTTGCTCATCTTTTAATATGATTCTTCAAAAAAACAAGTGCTGTTTCTGTGATATTGTATTATCTGGATCATCATATTTAACTTTTTTTAAAAAAAAGTTATCGTTTCTAATTGTTCTGTTCCTGTGTTTTTTGCTGGTGTGTAATTAAATAAAGTTTTTCTTTTCCCTGTTATTTAATACTTTAGCTGCCTGTAAATATTTCTTGTTAAGTGCTCTGGAATGTGCTGTAGAAGTTGTAATAGCTCAGTTTAAAGCATTGTTTGAAACCTATTTTGGTTTGGTTATTTCTATTAAATCAGAAAAATCACTCTTTCAATTTGAGTTTCTTTTTTACACATCACTAAATATGGATTCACATCTGGCAAAAGCTTTTCCTGACACCTGCAGTGTGAAAATTGGGTGAAATTTGGGCTTGAGGAGTTCAGGTGTGGGATCCAGGCAAAAAGTGATCTACATGTTTTTCTACACTTTGGCATGAAACACAAGTGAGTATTTGAAGGTTTTCTCCAATTTTTTAGTGCTGTTGTGATCCTGAAATTAGAGGAGACAGTTCTGAGGTGTGCAGCTCACAGTCCTGGAGCTGAGCTGGGATGCTTCCCAACAGAGCTGACAAAACTGTTAGGAGTGGTTTTGGGGGGTGGTTCCCCATGATCCTGCCCCAGTAAACACTGGGAAAATGAAAGGGGAGCTGAACTTGATTGCTCTGCAACTCATTAAGGTGACACCTCACCTGCCCTGTCTGTCACAGCCTGTTCTGCTCATGGTTCATCTGTTGGAAGAGGGTCTGTGGTGAAGGCATGGCCAGGGTCACTGGGTTCCTTTCCTTGATGAATGTGTATTTTGGTGTATCAGGGACCAGATCTCTGCAGCAGCACCATGTGTGGGTCAGTCAAGCTCTAGGGGACAACCCCCCTCCCCTGGGTCCAGTTGCTCTGGAAGGGAGGAGGAGGAAGAGGAGGAAGAGGGGAGGCTGTTCCTGCATCCACTTTGCATGCAGTGAAAATGCTGCACCCGTGCAATGCTGTTGTGTTCCTTCACCTTGGAACTGCAGTTTGGTGTATGAGCTGCTCCCTGCCACTGATAAATCCGTTTTTGTGTGTGGATGTCACTACACACACATGTCCTGACTTACCTTATCAGAAGCAAAGGCAGAATTGAGCTCAAAGATCTTGGGCTATGGCACAGTTCAGCTGCAGCTCTACAATTGGAAGTAGGAACTTCTCTGGTGTAACAGGAGTCATGAAATGACTGCAGCTCCTCCAGGCACCAGCATCACTTGTGCTCCAGCTGACCCTGCAGACCTGCAGGAAGAAAGCAGAGTGAGCTTCACCTAAGCTAAAATTACTTCTGAATAATTTTTCTGCAACCAGAGAGAGGTCTGATAACCTGGAATGCCAACCAGCTTGGAGGTGTGTGTGTACTTCGATGACCTGTGCAGCTGGTGGAGGCTCTGATCCAAGCAGGTCTGTTATGTATCAGTATTTACCTCCAGGCTGTAGCTCATAACTAACTCGAATTTTTCTCTCACTCTTTATTCTTTAAGTGCTTGTGCTGGCTCAGTGTCACAGAAGCTCCATGATGAAAGAGCTCTGTTCTAGAAAAGGTTCAGTTACCTTCACTTAAAGCACAAATCTGTTCTGGCTAAAGAAAAGAACCCCTGCAGTCACTCCAAGCACTCGGATGCACGTCCTGGCCTTTGCAACCTGCAGCAAAGGAACAGGTGGTTTGAACCTAAACCTCTGCACTTCAGATGGATTTTGCTGCCAGACCAAACACTGGCAGCACGAGGTGGTGGTGCTTGCTCTGCATGTGCTGGGCATGAATGGAGGGCTGGATGCCCTGCTCACCCTCCCAACTCCTCCAGAGTTGGAGCTGGGGGCTCTGCTGGCAGAGGAACAGTGAGGAGTTCTCAGAAGGTGTTTTGTTTCTGTGTGCCAGGTGCTGCCTTGCAGAGTCCAGAGCACTCCCAGCTCTGCCAGTCCATCTGCTCCAGCCCTGCCAGTCCATCTGCTCCAGATCTTTTGGGGGGTTGGTGTTGGCCTGTGTGGCTGAACTGGCATTTATCAATTTCAGCTCCTCTGTTTGACTCCACTCCCTCTCTAGACTCCCTCTGTAGGCTTTCTTGAATTTTTCTTCCCTTCATGTCCTGCTTTAATTCTCCTGGCTTGTTCCAGTGACACTGAGCTGTTCACCTCATCACACAGTGCTGCAATCCAGTTGCCAGCTTTTATTTCCCCCCTCAGGGGAGCATATCTCTATCCCCTCTTCCCATCCCAAAATTCTACCAGGAGTTAAAAACTGCTGCTAAACCTTTCAACACCTTGCTGCCATTTCAGAATCCATGTCTGTTATAGAATTCCAGAATGGTTTAGGTTGGAAGGGACCTTAAAGCCCACCTTATTCCAACCCCCACTGCTGTAACCAGGGACACCTCCCACTATCCCAGGTTGCTCCAAGCCCCATCCAACCTGGCCTTGGACACTTGCAGGGATGTGGATATCTCTGTAGACACATATGATTCTGGAGTTATTGCCATCTTTCTCTGAGGGCTGAGATGATGAGCCTGGATCTCCAGAGCACTGGCCTTCTTTCCCCTTATTAATTTCCTCCACCGTGTGAGCTCCCTGGAACACTTCAGAGCCTGAATGGGCTCACAGGGGCTGAACTGCATTCCAGACACTTCTCCTGTCCTTTGCTCCGTGTCAGTGGAGCACATCGTGCAGAAAGAGGCACTTTATGCTGAGCAAATGCTCTTTGCCAAATTGCCTTCCAATGCTTTCCATGGGCTGCCACTGTAGCAAAGTGCTGGGTGATCCCCATGTGGGTTGATGCTTAGGAACTAGGATAACGTTTGCTAAATGAGCAGGGATTAAAATCAGGGATATAAATTCCTGCTCCTTTCATTAACACATCAGAGATGAGCACCTTTAGCACAGAACTTTAATGAGCAGAACTGGTTCACATCAGCTGAGGGTGGTGGATGCCTGGGGGACTCCTCACCAAGGAACAGGCAGAGTGTGCAGGGCTGTATCTGCTGCTTCCTCCTGACACTGATGTTCATCTTCCACCCCTGGAAGTGTTCGAGGGCAGGTTGGATGGGGCTCGGAGCAACCTGAGATTGTGGAATGTGTCCCTCCCTAGAGGCCACTGGATGCAGCCATGCCAACTAAACCAGGCCAGCAACTGGCTGGTCAAGAGTACCTTTATTTTTTATCTTGTATATCAGAGGCAGCCACTGTGGTAGAAGAATTGTTCAGAAGTTTTTGGAAATCACATCTTTTCGAAGATTTCCGCCACTGCCCGGAATATGTGGCTGGGATGGGCCTTTAAGCAGTGCTGAAGCTGTGGGGAATGGGATCTGTATGTACCTGTTTCAGATAACTTTCCTGTCAGGATGGAGTGAGCTCTGGCAGTGGGTGGAATCCCCATTCATTTGGAAATGTGTTTGAAGCCTTCTCAGTGCAGTTCTGCAGCCCTCACCAGGCGCAGCAACACGATCTGTGCCATGGACATGACAGGGGGGTTGCTGTTGACTGCAAAACAAGATGCAGAATTCCAAACTGAAGTCTGTTTTCTCTTGGAGTTTGCCTGTGTCTCCAGAGAATCCCAAGTGTAACTTCTTTATCTGCTCCATTAGCCCCAGATGTTCCCAAAGGAAGATGCTGCAGCAGCAAGTGCTGGCAGGATGGTGCAGGGACGGTGCTGAGGATGGATTCTGTGTTCTAAATGAGGAGAGATTATCTGCCCACCTGAGGTTTAATCAGCTCAAAACCACAGGGAAGGGGCAGGTAATTCAGAGACCTGCAGCAGCTGCATTGGGGAGCTCAGAATGCTCTGGATAACCAGCCTTCTGTCATTGGGCACACACCCTGCATGAAGGGAGGGATCCTGGAGTTTAAGTCATGTATCATTCTGCCAAGAACTTGTAAATTAGCTGTTCACTCCTTAAAATCCCTTCAGTGGATCGTGTCACCAGATGGTGCTCTTAACACAGCCCTCTCCACGCTGGGCTCTGAGGCAGCAAGTTTTGTCTTGGATAGAAACTCCTGTCTTTAAGCTTTGCAGGGGAGAGATGGACCTGCTGAGGACACATTGTTGTAAGTGGTGCACTGAGGCCAGGAAGGCTGTGAAAATATTTCCATTCTCATTTCAAGTTCTACCAAGGAACTTCTCAGTTGATAACTACTCATTGGAGCCAGGGGTGTAGTGTGGGCTCTGGGCGCTCTCTGCACGGCTGAAGCCTGTCTGGGCAGGAGATGCTCCTCAGACACTTTCTGTTCCCAGAAGTTGTGTCTCGGGGTCCTTTTCATGAGCAGAGCAAGTAGCCAAGCCAGGAACCACTGCAGCTGCCACAGGTTTACTGTGTGCTCTGAGATGTGAGGTCTGAGCATCACCTGCAGGCAGGAGCCTGGATCTGATGCTTCTCTCAGCCTTGTGTGTTCTTGGTGCTGAGCACAGTTGAAGGCAGGTGAGATCTGAGCCCTCCAGGGATTCCAGCCCTGCATTTTTTTGCCCAAACAGGCCCTGCAATGGATGCTGGATGTGTTGATCCTGCTTTGAGCTCAGGCACAGCTGTACTGGGACACAAAGTGGTGTGGGTTGGACTTTCAATGCATCCACCTCTTGTCCTGCTGCCTGGCATTGAAGGGAAAGGAAGAATCACATAAGGAACAGTAATTAGTGCTGGAAAGACAGGGAGAGCCAAAGCTGGGAATGCTGAGACATTTTGGCTCTTCCTTCACCACATATTGGAAGAGCTGACAGGGCTGTGGGTACCTGTGTCTCTGTCTCCTGCTGAAGGTACAGTGTATTCCTGGTTTTACCACCCTTATGCGATGCTTTCTTTCTGGAAAACTTGATTAATCAGACTGTGTTGTCAGCATTCAATACCCTGCTGTGCAATTTGGGAGGTTTTTTTCCCAGCTTGGTGTCCAGAGCTCAGTCTGGTCTTTGTTAACTCCCCAGTTTCTCAGTTTCCTTTCACAGCAAGTGATCAGATGCTCGGTGTGCCACTGGTTCATGGGATGACTGTGAACATGTCAAACCAATTTAATCTTCTGCCCATTAGAATCAATCTAATTCTCCTCCATTTACACACAGACCCAGGATCCTTTTAGTGCCTGAGCAGAACATAAATGTGCCAGGCCATCTTATTTGCTGCTGCCTGTTGAAAACTGAATTCTGTGGAAAATAATTCAATTATGCTGTTGGGTCTGGAGACTGTGTCCTGCCCTGTGCTTCCAAGGAACTCTGTCCTTCCCTTTCCTGGGCACAGGAAAGGCTTTGCAGGAAGGCTTTCTGGGTGCAGAATCATGTCTCAGACATGATTTATTGAGCCACATTTAGAGGATGACAGAGCTGGGACCCTCATGCCTGATGAGAGAAGTTTGTTGATTTTCTTATGGAAGTTTGAGGGCCAGCTTGGACGGTGCTTGGAAGACCCTGATCTAGTGAAAGGTGCCCCAGCCCATGGCAGGGTGTAGAACAAGATGGTCCAACCCAAAGCAGTCTGTGATTCTATGATTCTGTTGTGGGCTTTCCTGCTCTGTCCATGGGCAGCTGGCAAGGACACCCCTATTCCAAACTGCAGGACCTGATGCTCCTCTTTTAGGGGATATGGAGCTCTGTGAAAGCAAATGCAACAGAAACCAAATCCTGGGAAAGGCCCATATGCTGCCTGACTTAGATGAATCTGGTTATGTTTCTCCATGAGGATCCTTGGGGAGATGGTTGCCAGCACATCTGTCATTTAGGATTCTGCCTGTTGTCACCTGTGGAATGAGATCATTAAGTAGTGAAGTGATTGCCAAGGGTTTTCCCCTTTTTCTTTTTATTAATAGGAGTATTTCAAATGCTGCTTTGGGCTCCCAGGAGAGATCCCTGCAGAGGATGCTCTGAGGGTGAGCTGGACACGTAACAGATCTTTGATGCAGATCCATCTCTAGCCAGAAAAAGCACTTGGATTGTTGGCTGTGGGTCTTGTGGTGGAGATTCGGGAGCGTTGTCCAGGATGAGCTGGGAATGCCTGTGCTGCTGGATCCACACCCACCACCACATTCCTGGGGGCAGGGAAGTGCTTGGGGGAGCAGGAGAGACAGTGGGGAGTGGGATGGTAAGACTTGGTGTCCAAAGACTTGGTGCTGGGATCAGCCGAGTTGGGCTGGATACTCAGAGATGAACTATACTGGGTGATGTGGGAGGAGGGTGATGAGGATGATGAGGAATGCAGGGTGATGTGGGGTGATGCTGGATGATGTGGGGTGTTGATTTGGGATGATGTGGGACAGCAGCACTCCAGGAGAGGGGCTGCTCCTCTCTGGACAGCATCGTGTAAGAGGAGACAACTCACATCCTTCGGGATGTTGGGTGAGAAGCACCAGCACAGAGAAAGCAGCTCCTGCAGATCCATGTTGCTCTCTGGAGGCTGATGGAACAGGTTAATCAAAGAGCTCTCAGGTTTCTTTTCACATGTTAATATCCTCCTGAAATGAAAACATTACAGCATTTTCTCTCGGAGGCACAATTGTGCACCATTGGTTTTGCTTTCCCTGTTATAAAATACAGCTATTTTTATTACTTGTATTTCCACTGGGAAGGATAAAAATAACTAGAATACAGCAAATACTTTGTAAGCACACTGGGGGAAAAAACCTCCTTATTTCCCGTTAGAGATATCAACTTAGTGTATTTCTTCCAGAAGGTTGGATATATTCTGCTTTGCTTTTTGGTTTCCATGAAATCACTTGTGGCTTAAAGCCTGTTTTAATTCCAAGGAATGCTGGGGCTTGGGACCTCCTGCCCTCCGTGCCAGGTGTTACTGAAAGGTGGTTGCAGATGGATGTGTTCAATCTCTTACTGTGCAGACACATGGAATTTTTCCAGGGTCTTTTATCCACCTCTCTCTTCTTTCCTGATGGAAACGGTGCTGAGATAAAGCCACATGCTGTGTGGTCTGAGGCTGTTTCAAATCGAAAGACTCCTCATTCTGTGGCGCTGGAGCTCGGAATCACTGGCCAAACCCTTGTCCTGCTCTGGAAACAATGACACCAGGGAAAACCTGGAGCCTGGTGGGATTATATGTCAAAGGGCTCCTTCTGCTTCCCTGGGCTACAGCGGCTGAGGAGTGTGTGACAGCAAAGGCTTCCCGGGAATCTTCAGCACTTTACAACCAAAGAGAAATTTTAATCTGTTTTCTGACACCAGCATTTTATTGGCCTTCGAGCAAAGTGCAGTCTTTTAAAAATAAATTATGCAGTGTCACTGATAATAGTGTTCACATCACAGAAGGTTGAAAGAGACCCTAAAAGCAGCAATTTTTCATCTGCTCTCAGAGAAAGGATGTGTTAAAGTCTGTCATTAACATTTAGGCAAAGGCCACTTTAATCCTTCTGAGAGCTGTGCACCAACAAGGGCCACGTTTCAGGCTTTGACCTGGGGGGGATAGGACTAACTATCAAAATCAGTTTGAGGAATTCAAATGGGTCTGCTCGCAGCCTAAACTCAGCCCCGTGAGGTGGTATCACGTCCAGGTATTTGCTGCCATAATCTTCTTGAAATTTAGGTCCTAAATAACCCCAGGCTGCCAGAGGGCTGCCAGCCCTTAGTGGCAGCACGTGCCACCGGGCTGAGAGCAGGGTGTGAAGTCATGGAATCATGGAATATCCTGGGCAGGAAGGGACCCACAAGGATCATCAAATACAACTCTTGGCTCTGCACAGGACGCCCCAACAATCCCACTCTGTGCCTCAGAGCGCTGTCCAAACGCTCCTTTGCTTTGGACTGAAGCCTGGGGAGCCTGTTCAGAGCCCGACCACCCTCTGGGGGAAGAACCTTTTCCTGAGATCCAACCTAAACCTTCCCTGACACAGCTCCAGCTGTTCTCTTGGGTCCTTGGGCAGGTACCTGGCCCAGGGCTCTCACTTCACTAGTTTTACTGAGGGTGTGCTCACAGCCACCTCCCTGATCCCATCTCAGCTGACATCATCTGCCATCCCACGCAGAAATGGATTTTTAGAGCTTCCAGCTCTGCCAAATCATGCTGTAACTCTTCACCTTGAGGATATGCAAAGATTCCAGGTCAATAAAATGTATTTCAGAAGTCCCATCATCAGGAAATGTTTTCTGATGGTAGTCCAGCCCTTGTAAATTTTCCTGCTTCAAAGTGGTCTGGCTTCGGGATCCAATGTTTTGTGCAGTACACTGTGGTGCCTCTTGGAATCGGTGCTTTTCAGGACACTGAGCCACGTTTTCTTGCAGTTAATCCAATGAATCCAATGCACAGAATGCCTCGCTGGCATTCCAGGGCAGGAGCTGGCAGCAGGGACTGCCACCCCCTGCCGTGGTGGCCTTTGGGCTGAGCAGGTTCCTCTCGTGCTGTGCCCAGGAGGGGAACGACTTATTTATCTTTAAACATCACATCCTGGAGTTTGTTTACAGGGCAGTCCAGGGATTGTCATTTTAGTCTACAAATTCAGGATGATCCTTTCTCCCTGCCTCCCTCCCTTCCCTCCTTTCCCTTCCCTCCCTTTCTTCTCATCCCTCCCTCTCTGGAGATTCAAGGACAGGAGTGTCCAGAGTTGAGTAACTACTCCTCAAACCAAGTTTATACAGGGAATGAGCAGCCAGGAGAGTCTCAGTACACGAGGAGGGAACCAGCATCTCCTTTATGTTTCTGCTGTTGCTCCATGCAACAGATTTCATACTTAGCACAGAGTAATTGGTATTTAAACTAATTGTATGGGATTTAAACTCATCCTTAATGCTCTGTCTCCGTAGGACAGGGTGCTCTCCTCCTCAGTGAATGCAGGAATGAGGAGAGGGGTTCATCCCCCTTCTGTTCACACAAGGATGCGATGAAGATGTTGGATTTCTCCCTTTTCCACACCAACAGCCACCACAGGGATGTGTGAGGAGGGGCACAGCAACACATGTTGTGTTTATCCACAGATGGCACGTTGCCGTTGCCAAAGGATCCAGATCAGCGTCATTTCTCCTGGCAAGAAGCTCTGAATCCTTTGTGAGCTGTTTCCAATTATTATATTAACTGGGAGAGTAAACAATGCCATGCTATTAGTTAGAACTGGCATAAATAAGTGCTGCTGTCCCTCTCCAGACTTGCTTATTATTTAAAAAAAAATAATATCAGCTTCAAATAGATCCTAATTCAAATGAAATGAATAGCATGTTCTGGCTCAGCTGGAAAAATGTATTTGTGATTCCACCTCAGCAGCACACATTCACAGAATTATGGAATCATGGAATTGTTTGGGTTGGAAGGGAGCTTAGAGCTCAATTCTTTCCATTCCCTGCTGTGGGCAGGAACACCTTCCACTAGACCAGGTTGCTCCAAACCCCGATGTAAATGAACCCCAGTGAGAGATGTCTGGAGCACATCCTCATCAATCCAATTGCAGTGTGCTGCAAAACTTCCTAATTCCTAAATATTTTTGTGGTAATGTCTCTGAGGCTTTTCCAGTGCTTTACTGGAGCAAAAATGATCCTCCCTCCTCCCTCTCAAATTATCAGGAATTTTCTCACTTCCAGCCTTGCTCCCTGACCAGTGTCTGCAGCCTCGAGCTGCCACAGGCTGCAGCTTTCCTTCTTTCCTTACAGTTTTCCTTCATTTTGTGATCTTGTCCACAGTGATTATTTTGGAGGTAACTCAAGAGCTGCTGTGGTGCCTAAAAATCATTTCTCTGTGTAATCCAGGTCTGTTGAGCCGCTTTTTCCTGACATTTATTCCACTTTGAGCCCTTCTGGAGTAGCTGCTGTAGTGTTTAACTGTTAGCTCTGCCTCTGTAGATGTGACATCAGGCCACTGGACAGGGAGGAGGTAAATGAGGGGAAGGCATCCACACTTTCCTAAATGCCAAGGGAATGCAGCTGCAGGGAAAAACTCTGCCAGACACTGCAAGTCTGAAATGCCAGGGTGGATGTGGTGAGACAACACTACTGAGCCCCTGCAGAGATCATCAGCCTTGCCTGGCTCCCTGAGCCTGGGGGAGGGGGACACTTGTGTGTTCTGTTCATCCTGAGAGTTGGAAACACAACTTTGGGAGCAGTTTGGCCTCCAAGGACCAATTTGGTCTGAGGCAGCTGGAAAAAGGATGCTCTGCCCAGCCCATGGGCTGGCAGTGGTGGGGATGGGGATGGGATCTGACTCCTCCAGGGCTCCTCCTGGCCTCCTCCATGTGCCAAAGTGGGAGCTTCTCAGTGGAACATGAGAGGAGGAAATCCTGTATCCCAACAGCTGTATGTGTTGAATGTGGGAGTGGAGAAGTGGGAGCAGGAGTCCTTGCTTGGGAAAAGCAGCGTTTGGATTTTCAGCCACGGCAGCTGCTGGCAGTTTTCCAGCCTTCTGAGTTGGACAATAAAGAGTGTATGTGACATAAATTCAAAGGTGCAAGGTGCAAAAAATAGTCAGTATTTCTGCTCTGAAGGAATATTTGTTTTGAGGATGGACACTAATTACCAGGGTCTCTTCTTATTGGTACCCAGCAAGCCTGGAATTCTCTGACGTGAAAATCAAGGTGAATTATTGACTTTAAGGTGATTTTAAATTTAAAAGTAAAAAATTCTTGCTACTGCCTTTGTAATGAAATTAGCCTTTTTTCCCAAATAATTGAATTTTATTATTGATTTCTGTGTTACAAGCTCTCAATTGGGCATTAACCTTTTCCAAAGGGTTTGGTCGGGGTGTTTTTTTGTCTGTTGAAATCTCTTTAAGGTAAATTCAAATTTCAAATGCAACACCTGACTGATGTATTCCAGAAATTCCTCTCTGGCTTTCTGTGGTGCAGGGTGCAAAACTTTTCCATTTAGAAACATTTTAAGTGATTGTAGTACATGTCAGATGTTGCAGAGGTTAAGGCCCAGACCTTGATAGATGTTGTATGGACCCAATTCTCTAAAGGCAGGCTTGAGGTATAATTTGAGCCTCAAGTTTCTTAAAAAGATGGGTGTTTTTTAGGGAGTTTGTCATCTAAATGTGATGCAAACTACACCTGAGCTTGAGCACCTGGGAAATTACTGATTTAGCTCCCAGCCTTACAATGCCTGGAATCTCTCCTCATTGAAGACAAACCTTTAGAAGCCATGGGGCTTCTAGAGAGGCTGGTGATGCTGGTTTTGGCTTGCAGGTGGTGAACCCTTCAGAAATAGTTCCTAATCCAAAGGTTTGCCTCAGGTTTTCAGCAGCAGGTTATTGAGCACTGGGAGGGGTGTGGTGTCTAATAAAAAGTGACCCTTTGTGACCAGTTGTAGAATGTTCCTGGGTTAATGGAAGGTCTCACTCGTGTTATCTTGGCAACAGAAGTTTTTGGGAGGAGTGTTTGGCAGGTAACCTGCTCTTGCCAGGCAGGGGTTACCATGCTGGTTACCAGCACAGTAGCAAGAGGGATGGATGGTGGGTTGTCCAAAATGCATTGGTCTGGGCAAGGAAGGCCCGGGGTGGCCAGAAGGGCCCTGATGCAGCTTCATGGGGGTGTTGGGCAACACCTTTGCAACCTCAGGTGCCACCCAGACCCTTTGTGCCACAGTGCCCAACAGCTGGAGAAATTATCCAGCCTGGGAATTGAGGTGTGGAGCTGCTGGGAGGTTTGATGGAGGGTGGTGAGGAGAGCTTGTGCTTCCCTGAGTGCTGGTGTCACCCCTGGGACACACGTGGTGAGGCAGCTCCAAGTGCTTCAGCAGGGAATTAACAGGGAACACAAACACCATGACATGATCTCAGCACACTCTGCTGCGATGTGGGGCTGAGGGACCTGTGTGGCCTCAGCCTTGGCTCTCCAGAAGGTTCATTAGATTTGTGCAAGCTGCAAGAAGTCATCCTGCTGTACATAATTTTAATTGCCTGCTCCACGACTGCTTTTTGGCCCGTGCCTGTCAAATATATGCTCTGCTCTGTGGCACAACCTGCCTGCTAAATTACAAGAGGAATAAAAAAATACTGCAGAAAGTAAAGAAGAAAGAAATCTAATTATGGGCTAGAATGGTGCTCTCAATCTCTATTGCCATCTGCAGCCTGGTGTGTTAGCACCAGCACAAACAGATCAATAAAACCTGCAGCTTTTCTTATGTTGCCTTTGGCACTTGTAAGTAGTTTGTGCAGTGTTCTTGAGAGCGCTCTGGTTTCTCCTCTCTGCTGATGTGCCAGTCTCAGCCAGAAGGTCTCAGCATTTGCAAAAATCACTCCGGGACTGGGATTTGAAACTCTGTACCTGGAGAAAAGGCAGCAATGCAAGGGTTAAAAAGAATTATCTGGGCTGCAGCTTTAATGCGTGTCGTGTGGAGGGCACGAAACTGAGTTTGGTAGGAGGTTCTTTGTCTGGAGCAGCCTTGGCAGTAAACAGATCCGTGATCTCAGAGGCAATGAGGCACCGGGAGCGCTGGCAGGGCCGCGGGGAGGCTGGTGGACACTCCGGCTCTGAGGATCCATAGGGCTGCAGCTCCAGGTGTCCCAGGCAGAAGGTGGAACTGGTGTGAAGCTGCTCGTGTGATGAAAGCCAAACCCACCCTCTTTTCCTAGTTTGAGTTTCTTGGAGCGCAGAGGGGCGGCGGAGGATGCGGGGAGGGCGATGAGCGGTCCCAGGGATGACGGCCGCTGTCGGAGGGCAGTTCACATCGTCACCGAGATCTGCCAGAAGAAAAGCCTGCCCAGCTTGGACCTGGACACCTGCAGGGAGTTCCTGCTGCTGCCTTCCGACCAGAGCCTCGTCATCTCCGAGCCAGGTACAGTGCCCTGCCCTGCCTGCCGGAGGATGCTCGTGGAAGGCAGGAGGACTCTGCGAGGGAAGGGAATGCTTGGGATCCCTGTGTGAGACCTGAGGGACTGCTCTCACAACTCTTCCTGGGGGGTTATTTTCCTTTACACATGTTCTGTGGTGAAGTTTTGGGTGAAAGTAGTGCCTCACCTGTTGATGTGGAATGGGAAAGCTGCACAGGGGGACAGTGAGGGTGCTTTGGGCTGGTTAATGAGATGAAGTTTCTGTGAAAATTCCTTTTTCACAAACATAGGCTCCTGTCCTGCGTAAAACAAAAACCAAACAACAACAAGCAGCAGTAAAGAGTACAGTCAAGGAGCTGAGGTGATGGAAAGTGATTGTTGCCATCCCAGTTTGAGAAAAGGAGGGACTTACACGGGCTGCATGGATTTTTACTGACCAGTAAAGGATCTGAATGAACTTTCATGTGTGTGTTTTACTTTCCTTAAGAACTGCCTGAGCTGTTCCTCATCAGGTTGTAGAGCCAGGGAGGGACACTGATGTGTCAGAGATGAGTCAGGAGCAGGAATAATGCTCCAGGAGCAAACTCTGTGTTGCAAAGTGGGGAATTTTCCATAGACTTCTGCTCACAGCTTCTTGCTCCAGAGAGAGGTTCTAGTGTTACTTAGAAGACATTGGCAGGGGCAGCTTGAATACCAGGCTCACACACTGAGGAGCAAACCCCCCAAATCCCATGATTTTTAGCATTATTGATAAACTGTTGTAAGTCGTTTGTGTATTCCAACTTTTTCATAGAGGACTTCTTTTAAGGTTTCTGTAGGCAATGATCTGCAAACCCAGATGGATTTCACAGCATTAGTTTTCACAAACTTTTCTTCTCTGCCTGAGCACACTGTGCAGAGCCCCTGTGCAGCACAGTCACCCACCAATCCCTGTTCAAGGCTCTCTGTGTCGTCTTCCTTCCCTTTTTCCTGCCCCTCTCTGCAGAATCTCGTGCTGGGATATGACTGGCACCCAGGGTGCAGGAGCAGCCACCAGGGTTCTGCCAGCTGTTGGTTTGCAGTGTTGCCTCCAGCACTGTTTTGCTGGTATGTCCAGCCAAACACCTTCCTTCCACATCCCACTCTGCCTGTAACTTAATTCTCAACTTAAAATGACTTTATTTTGTACCTACTCATAGAGACCTCTTACCACAGCTGGTGCTGTCCTTACACATCACATCCCATGCAGCTGTTTTCTCTATTGCAAACAACTCGCTGCATCACTTCAGAAATCTTTACCTCGGCACCAACATTAACATTTTCCTGACTCTGCAACAGAAATACCTCCACTGCTCTGGTTCTGTCCAATCTGATATGACAGATCTGGATTTGTTTGTGCAGCCTGTTCAGGACCTCATGTTCGGGTCACAATCAGGCCATCATCTGTCTTTAGCATTGCAAATGTTTGTGTGCTCTGAGCTGCAGTCTGTCAGCCCCAGTGCCCTGGGTGAGTTGTGCTGGGCTGGCTGCTGGAACAGCCATGGCTCTTGTCTCTGCTCTGCACGACTGGGCCCATTTTTATGTCTAGACAGCGCTGAGGACTCACTTTGAGCCCGACATGTACTAAATATTTCTCAATACCTGTAAAACTGTTCCAGCATGGCAAACTATCTGTTTGCATTAAGTGTTAACTAATGCAGTTACAGAGGTACGAAACCTCTCCCATCAGTGCCTGCATGTTTATTTAATTATCTGCATTGGAGCTTTGTCCATTTTATCCTGAAGTCTTATGTTAAGCAAATTTGTTCTTGGCTACCTGGAGTCCTGTGTTCAGACCCAGCAAGCCCATCCTCATAAAGGCAGGCAGATAAAACGTGTGTTTGTGTGAAGATGAGCAGATGGCACGAGGCAGGTGCCATGTCAGGACTGAGGCAGAGGAGTCCTGGCTCCTGCTGAAGTGTCCCCGTGGGGACAGCACAGCCCTGGCAACCAAACACCAAGTTTGCTGGAGTCAAATTGGCTCTATTTGTCATCATCATGTGAAGTCTCTGGCTTCTCAGTCAGTTTGTTGACTCTTGGATAAATCTATTAACTACAGGCTGAATCAGCCTGGCTGGTTGAGTATCCCGATGAAGTTCACGTTGAAGAAAGCACTGCCATGCTAACAAAGCTGGGAGCCAGTTTGCTCCTGCTCAGCTCTGCCATCAGCCCCACAGCGGCACTTTGGTCTTTTCTGCTGTTTCATGTGTTAATGGGGAGCAGTATCCTCAGGGAACGCCATGGAGTGGCAAAGAAACGAGCCAGGTATCATCAACCTTCTTGAATGGCATCCAAGAGTGGAAAAAACCTGTGAATATAAAAATATTACTGAATAGTTTATGTAAGAGTAAGGGTTTATGCAGTGATTATTTTTTTTTAAAACCATTTTAGACTGAATGGTCTAAAGTGCTGCTGTGTATGAAGTAGACACTCGTCTACTTTCTGTCCTTTGGGTTATGTAATAGCTGAATCTCCTCCTTAAAGTCAACAAGAGAAATCGAGCTGCAGCATTTCTCCTGTGTACACCCAACAAAGGAGGATTGCAGACTGCTGCTGGCGAGTCACCCAGCAGCTAAATATGTCAGAAAAATAAGGTGTTTGGCTGGGGAGGGTTTCGGTACTGATGCATCAGTGGAGCTGTGAGGGGGAGCTTTGCCTGCAGTTTGGCCCATGGCAGTGCCAGGAATAGAACTGATCTCTTGGCTGGGGGCCCTGAGATCGAGCGAGCTGCAGCATCCTTTTGTTGTGCCTATCTGAAATCCTCCCCCGTAGCTCCCTCCATCTGATAGCTCTCTTCCCTGCCAGGCCTCAGCTGTTGTGCAGGGATGCTGTGAGTGTCACTAGTGCAAAGGCATGAGCTGTACACAGTGACAGTGCCTGTGATATGGGGACAGCATTTGCCACTGTGGTGATGTCCCTTAAATGCATGGGCACGTCACTTCTCTGCCCTGGAGGGGCGGTGAGAGCTCTTGGATATTTGACAAAGTTTGTGGTCCAGCCCCACTGAAGTGCAAAGCCCTTGGCTGTGGAGCAGGGGTGTCCACACTGCCAGGACCCCACAGGACTGTGGGCACAGTGAGCTGCCCCCTCTCATCAGTCCCTGTGCCCATGGGAGTGGAACTGCAATAGGCTCCAGGTCTTTGGGTCTTTGGGACCACTTGGAGCAGTCCTGTGAAGGGCCAGGACTTGGTCTTCGATCATCCTTCCAGCTCAGGATAATCTGTGATTCTATGGTTCCCCATGATCTGTTATGCCTTCCTGCAGTGGAATGAGCTCTCCCTGATGGCTCCTGCCCAAGGCTGCTCCAGGGGGATGAACCGGTGCTAATTGCTGGGGGCAGCTCAGCTCCAGCATCCCTAAATCCCTGGGAAATGGCACTGTGTCGTGGCCTGCACAGATCTCACCACTATGAATTGTGCTGTGACTTGTCAGGTTGTTGCTCAGTTTGGACTGAATTGTGTTGCTGACTCACTCCCAACGTTCCCCAGAGCTGGGTCCTGCTCCTGGGGGTTCACAGTGCCCTGTGTGGATGAGGACAGAGACAGCCAGTCCTGGTGGTGGTGGGAGTGGTATGGAAAGGTGGGTTCTGAAACAAATGTGCAGAGCTGCTGGAATGGGACTAGAGAAAATGGGTTTAGATTGGATATTAGGAAGAAGTCCTTCCCTGTGAGGGTGGTGAGGCCCTGGCACAGGTTTCCCAGACAAGCTGTGGCTGCCTCATCCATGGAGTGTTCAAGGCCAGACTGCACAACGCTTGGAGCAACCTGGGATAGTGGAAGCTGTCCCTGCCCATGGCAGGAGGTGGAATGAGATGAGCTTTTAGGTCCTTTCCAATCCAAACCATTCTGGGGTTCCATGATTCTATGACTGGAGCTGGTGGCTTGTGATGCTGATTTAAAGGATACAGGAATGAATACAGGAGGGAATTTATACTGGGATCAAAACACATCCAGAATCAAACCTCTGGGTTTTATTCCTAACTCTGGCTACAACTTTAACTATACTGTTTGGCTTGTTACTGTTTGGTTGGTTAGGGCTTTTTTGCCTTAGTGATCCATGTGGAAAAGGCTTTGCTGCTCTGTGAAATAAGGGCAGGAAGCAGTGGATGATGTGCAGAGGGACTGCAGGTTTTGACCACAAAGAGCCACATGCCCAGCAGTCCCTGTTGATCTCAACACAGTGTGTGTACCCTCCTCAAACCCTCTCTTATGCACTGACTCACCCCAGCAAAATGCTCTTGTGCTTTCCTTGTGCAGGTTTGAAGCTGAAGTGAGAAGAAGGAATAGGACAGCTGGGGAAAACACAGAAACAGAGAAGACTTTAGGATAATTTGTGCTCCCAGCACATGTCAGCTGTTCTGTGCCCTAACCCCCAATAATTCAGAGCACATTTAGTGTTTTGCCCCTTGTGTGAACTGTTCTTTTTGAACTTGCAGTACAGATTGTACAGCGCTGAACACCCTCTTGGCACTTGGCAAAGACTATTAAAATGTTAAACCAAGCACAGAAATGTTCTTGCTGCGGGCAGAAAAAGGGTTGAATTTCTGTGCAATAGAGGATTTTTCATTGCAGGAATGTCGGTGCAGAAAGATCGTTTTTATATTGAGAAATTGCTCCTGGAGTGTTTTTCTTGGAAAAAAAATTACCCCTTGATAGGATAGTTTGGCTAATAGAAAAACTGATGGCACCCCCATTCATGGATATGGGACGCCTGCAGCCACTACCTGTGAAATATGAGCATGTCTCGAATTTACTCAACAGCTGTAATAACACAGTTTTCTGAATCACCATTCAAGTGTATTTTAAGTCAATATAACAGTAAAGATGCTTAAAGCCACTCAGGCAAAGCTAATATTAACCACTGAAGCTTGTGTTTCCTGAGGCCAGGCGTGTGAGGAGTAGTTCCTTGGGGCAAAGATCTTTCTTATCATGGAGTAATGCACTTGTAAGATGAATCTTGCCTTTTTTCCCGGGAAAGAACTATCCAGAGCTACGTGCAGCAGATTTGCTCTTTAGCTCGAGTAAACCAGGCTTGTGCTCGGGTCCTGAAGGTATCGGGTTCAAACCTTCCTGCCAGAGGAAGGTTTGCAAAACTATTTTAAAATTGCGTTGAAACTAGCTGTGTAAATCTAGGAAAAATGGATTAAATCGCCTGTCTATGGACATTTGTCTCTGCTTGTGTGTTGTGTGCGGATCTGTGACTCTCCAGCTGCCTCTGGCTGTGCTTTGTGGTGGTCCTGGTGAATAAAATGCACCTCTGGGGTGTGCGTGCTCAGGAGCCCTGGGAGCACCGCTCTGCATAGACGCAGGTTTGCAGCCGCCTAATTGCTGCTGATTGATTCATTCCCGAGGCAGAACAGGGAGGCTGCTCCTGTTTGTAGATTTTTGCGGACCTGGGAGCCTGTTCCGAGGCAGCTGCAGTAGCCTCATGCATAGTCAGGGCTCAGCATCTCCAACTCCATAGAAACAGGCAGCGGGATCGCTGCCGGAGTTAATTGATGCGCGAGCAGGCTGAGGGCAGCGACCAGGGACCGCGCTGAGGAGCTGGTGCCGCTTCGGTAAGTCCACATTTCTGAAGTTTCTTTAATAATTCTTTGCCTTTTCCTCACAATACGGAGCTGCTCGTCCCTAAAAAAAACCCTTTTGCTTCAGCAGTTTCTGTCTCTGCCGTTGGAACATTTCCTCCCGCTCTCAGTATTCTCCCGACGTTTCACTGAAACCCAGCGTGTGCTTTCAGCTGGTTCAACCCGGGGCACAGCCTGGCTCCGATCATCCCCACTGTTCCGTGGGATGGCTCTGGGAAGGTGGTTGGTATTTTTGTGTTTGCAGGTGTTTATTTCTTGACATCTTTGCTGTGCTCAAGTCGTACCAGCGCGACGTGCACCGTTTGCTGCACACACCGTGTGTTCTCTGGTCTCACATGTGTGTTTTCATTGTGCAGGGATAAAACAGACCCCACAAGCGAGTCTCATGTCTCACACAATTTCTTTTATTTCACTATTCTCTCAACTATCCTTGTTTTTCTTACCTGTTTCTTCCTACTGTCCACATCTCTAGGTGCAATCGCATATTCTTCCTCAGGACGCCAGGTTTCCATCTCATCTTGGTTAGGCAGCTTTTTCTGGATTTGGTGTTTGCTATTTCTTTTTCAAGGATGATAATAAATACAGTTTTCCTCACTATCTGCATACTGTAAAATCAGGGAGCTCGTCTGCAACAGCCCTCGTTTCTTCAATCCAGTGGACTCACTAGCAGAGCGATCACGCTGGCAGCTGTTTGGGAGAGATGCAATTAGTCTCTCTGCCATGCATTGTCTTTAATTATACTTGTACCTTGCAAAATGGCATCCTGGAGGATCAGGGAGGAAATTTTTGGAGTGACTGTCTATTAACTGTGCTTTTTACCTGTCTAGGGAATAAAGAAAGTTATTCTGCAAGGTGTCTCACACGTAGCGGAGCCTCAGATGCTGGTCGAGGGTGTCTTTATGTTTAGTTCAGTTTGTTGTGCTGTAGCAGGTTCGTGTTTGACAACATCACAGGAAACTGTGCAGCGAAGCCTGAAGGCAGGATGCCAGGAGCTCCGTTCATACAAGCCCTTCCCAAACCATCATTAAGGCACACAGTCCTAGACTGTTTGGTTCCATGGAATGATAATTGCCTAGGAATTCTAGCACAGCAGTTCCCGTGGGATTGTATTACTCTTGCTTTCTGTAAGTATTTGCAGCTGCTGCAAAGCAATGAATACACTTGTGTGACACAGTGTGAGGTGAGCACAGCGAGCACCTCCTCATTTTATCCTCTCCAGACGCAGTACTTCATCTCTTGGATGCTGCTGAGCATTTGCTTGGAGTTGTTTGATCCCAGGTCTGAATCTGGGCTCTGGTCAAAATGTTCATGCTGAAAGGATTAGGAGCTGCGGGGTATGGGGTGATAAGAGCCACTGGAAAAGAGAATCTCAGAACCCAATCAATCTGTAGAATCAGGCAGCCCAGCCTGCACACACCACTGCTGCGGAGCACATTTTAGGGGTTAAAGATCCCTGTCTTTGTTCCAAGCTAATGGAAGCAGCAGCAGCAGCTAATGACAGGAGCAGAGCCATTGGGGGGGGAGGAAGTTCCCTCATCATTCAGCTTGAACAAAGAAATGCTCTTTTCCAAACCTCTGCATTTCAGTGCAGGGTCCCTGTACCAGCCACGAGTCCCAGGCAGGTGGGTCCCCCTTGGCTGCTCCATCTGCATCCTGAACAGTGCAAGACCTGCTGGTGCTGCTCTGCTGTGCTGTCTGTTGTATGCTGGGTGTTATTGGTACAAAAAGTTGAGCTACAGGGAGAGAAAGAGAGCATGATGTGGGTTTATGTGGCTGTCCTGGGTCTGGATGGCTCCAGATGGGACACACGTGTGGGTATTGCCCAGCCTTTGCAGCACCCGGAGCCAGGGGAGTTCTGGCTGAATCCTGCATCTCTGGTTTTGATCTCCTGTGGAGCAGGTCCAGTTAATAAAGCTCCTCCTGGAAGCTGCATGAGCTCACGGAGCCCCTGTTGCTGAAGGAGCTCCATGTCCTGGACAGGGGGCACTTAGGAGAGTCTCTGGAAAGCTTTCTGGGCTGCCTTGTCCCATACTTGGGGTCTTCTGTCCACCCCTGGCTGAGGGTCCCAGACTCTGCCCTCTTGTGCACATGGATCACAGGGTGGGAGGCTGCTGGCACTGGGATGGGGTCAGTGAGGGCACAGGCTGGGTGGGAAGAGACCCTCCTGCTGCTCCCAGTCAAGCTTTATCCTGAGATCTTTTCAGGGCAGCCTGATTTTAGTGGTTTTTTGAGCCAAAATGGAGTCCGAGAGAGAGCTGCAGGGAAGCCTTTCCCCAAAACTGAATCCCAGTGAGGGGCAGCAAGGTTGCAGCTCCGGGGTGGACAGTCTGAGCACAGAGGCATTGTTGACCCCACCCCACTGGTGTCTCCTTTGACCAAATTTTTGAAGGGAAATTTTAAGGTCCAGAGTCTTTTGGTGCTCAAGGGAGACAGAGCAACAGCAGAAAGATTTTACTTGTTTTGTATTTTTTGCTTTGCATCATGAAATGCAATTGGATTTCTGCATTCCAGAAGTGTCTGGGTTATGATAGCTTCCTCTCTGCCTGGCTCTGCTTGGCTCCAGGTCTGGATAGAGGCTTCCCACTGAGTTGAACAGCCCCAGCAAGGCTTCCCTGGCACACAGTGCTCTGCTCAGGTCCAGTTTGTGCAGAACCACCTGAAGGGAGAATGATGAAGCTCAGTGTCAGGGATTTAACCTCAGCCCAGGTCACTGTGTGTGTTCAGCACCACCGAGTTGTTTACAGTTGTTGCTACAGCATATTGTGATAAAATGTCATGGGATTAGCACACAGCCCTGTTCAATAATTGCATTCAGTGTGGCTTATAATAGTTCATTAGCTTGTCATCAGTTAGGCAGAAAGCAATGACAACTTTTACTATCACATTTATAATGCTCTAGAGAACAGTTGATTAAGTCACAAAGTGACATAAATCACGGGGAAATGTTTCTTCAGCTTGAGAAAGGTTTTTTTTTCCTATTTTTGTCACTTTTGATAACACAATTGCTGCATTTCTGACAGCCCAAAGTTCCCCTTTGGGTTGCACACGCCAGCAGAAGTTTCTGTGACAAATGTGCCTTGGATGTAACCTGGAGGGAAAGTCCAAATCGGTCAGTAACCACTGAATACCAACATTTTTGGTCTTCAGAAGCCTCTGGCCAGTGTCCTCCAGCCCAGCTGTTCTGCTGGGGCACAGCCCCACTTGAATAGGTGTTAGTCCTCATCCCTGACATGTCTCTCAGCACCGTGTATAAAGCCCACAGTCACTAGTGGGGCAGGTGGGGGTGGGAGAAGTGAGTTCTGTCTCCAGGACCATCTGGGGCTATCAAGCTGAGGATGGGTTAAGAACTGTCCATGAGCAGAGTCTAAGTGCAGGTGGAGTCTGGGACATTGTATGCTCAGATTTGGTCTCAGAGCTCAGAAAACATACAGATTATGAGGCATTTTACAACTGTTTTGTCCAGAGCCTGCAATACTGGAGGCTGCTCCTGTCTGGGGCAGCCACACAGACAGCTTGTGCTTGACATTTTGCCTTTTATTTTTGCAATTAACTCTTTCCCCATTCTATTCCTGTGAGCAAAGTGCAAGCTCGAGTCTACCAAACTCTCACCTCACATCACATCCCTTTTTCTGATGTGTTGTGCACTTCCATTGCTCTGTTTTCTCTGTTTAATGCACTTGTCTAAGCAGCTCTCTTAGACCACGAGGTGTGACAGTCCCCACCAAGGACCAGGCATGGGGTGCAGAGAGGATGAGGACAACACAGACATTGCCTTCCCTGAGCCAAAACACAGCAGGAGCTTCAGCTGTAGCCTGGATATGGAAGCAAGAATAAACCCAACTCTCTTTCCTCCTTTCAGGCAGAGCACAATGCAGGTGACTGCTTGGGGGTGTCCCAGGAGCCCACCCTCTCACAGCCAGGAGGTGCCTCAGGCTCCAGTTTGACATGGGAAAGCCTTGAGGCTGTGACTGGGGATATTGGAATAGAGCTTTACTCCATGTGCAAATTTATGGTTTAAATATTTTCTCCTCAATTAGAATTTTGGGACTAGCAAGTACTGGCACTCATGAGCTCAGAGCTGCCTTCCAGGACAGCAAATTCTCAGTGAAATCTCTTGACCCTCTGACCAGTGACAGGGACATTCCCAAGGGAATTGTTGGAGCTGTGTCAGGAGAGGTCTAGGTAGGATCTCAGGAAAAGGTTCTTCCCCCAGAGGGTGGTTGGGCACCGAACAGGCTCCCCAGGGTTTGGTCACGGCCTCAAGGCTGCCAGAGCTCCAGGAGAGTTTGGATGATACTCTCAGGGACAGGGTGGGATTGTTGGGGTGTCTGTGCAGGGCCAGGACTTGGACTCGATGATCCTCATGAGTCCCTTCCAACTCAGGATATTCTGTGACCCTAAACCACACAACCGTTAAAGGAACAAAACTTTGACTGAAGTTGTCCGTGTCTCATGTTCTAGTTACTCTCCCAGCTACAGAACCACATCTCCATAAGAAACCCAGTAAATGGTGAGAAAAGCCCTGGCATTGCTTAATGAAGGAGGTTTTGCTTGGAAGGAGTGATGAGGTTGCTGTTTGCACTGGGGCCATAGATCACAGTCACTTGAAACGCTGGATCCCTGCAAGGTCTCCATATGAAGGAGCTTGTCTTCATCCTTACCATGCAATAATGAGATGGTTTGAGTTTTATGGTCTTATATAATTACTCTCAAAATAGCTTCTGATTCATCCTCCCCTTTGAAGCTTATAGTTTGCATTCCAATAAGCTCTTGCATGGCAGGAACCCTGTGGTAGCAGCAAATTAATTTTTAAGAAGTTTTTTTGCTGTCTAACTGAAACTTTGGCATATCCAGTCTGAGTATTCCTGTCCTTATCTCCCCATGATCCGTTTCATGGTTGGGTGTGTGCAGGAGATGAGGAGGCTCCATCAGGGTTCCTGGGGAGCCTATGCTGGCAGGAGAAAGCTGGTGGGAACTGATAGTGCAGGACTCAGCGTCCAAGGACCAAGGAAGCACAGGAAGAGGATAAATCTTTTAGCTTCCAGGAGACTTTGTGGCTGGATGAAGGTCTGAACAACCAGGTCTAGTGGAAGGTATCCCTGTCTATGGCAGGGGTTTCAACCAGGTGATCTTTAATATCCCTTCCAACCCAAACCATCCCATATTTCTCTGATTCTATGAATGTCTCCTCTCAGAACATCCACCTCATGAACATTCCAAGCATTCTCACCTCTGCTGCTTTGAGAGGGGAGTTTGCCATTGAGCTCTACGTGATGAGCTCATTGTGAAAGTTCTCACAATCTGTGAGACCTTGTTGTCAATTCTCATTCACTGCACTTTCTTCAGTGAAATTATTCGTGGCTGATGTAGAATAACAAAACAAGGCTTGGGCAATAGTCATAGCAGCTGGAGCTGCCTTTGTTCTCCTAGAGAAACCTGTCCCAGGGTGGTGGGAGTGTGCACAGAGCAGGGGTCTCACAGGGTGTGGGTAGAGCTGCAAGTGACTCCTGACATGTGCTCCTGGTGCTGGGATTGCTCCCTGGATCAGACAAGTTGGGAGGGTCTAAGAAAACGGGTTTGTGACCCTCAGACCCACAGGTGATGGATGTCCCCAGTGCTCTGGGGTTGGATGTGCTGCTGTGTGGGGGCTCTACAGCCCTTATCACCTCCCACAGCATGAGATAACGTCTGAATGGCGACAGGAGCTCTGTTCTATCCAGAGTTGTGTTCTGCCCTGGTCCTTTATCATCTGCTGGGCACTTGATGAAATATTTCCCCCTCACCAAGACCCACAGCTCTGTGATTGTGTTTGAGCAGCAGCTCCTGTGCTGCCAGGCTGCTTGTGAAAGGCAAATTGACGGCAGTCAGGCTTTGAAGTGACAGCTCCTAATGACTTGTCTAGCTCAGGAATATTTCAGGGCATATTCCTGTAGCTCCTGGCTGGCTGCAGAACACCATCAGTAAATCAAGAAGTTGTTGAAGTTTCAAATGACAGTCAAATGGCAGCAAGGGGGGGCTGAAATGTGACAATGAAGCCACCAGCAGGGGACTGGCACACTGGACACAATCCCAGCAAACACAGGCAATCAGTGAGTGGGCTTGCAGTGCTTCCTTCTCGCTGCCATGATCTCTGCAGACCCCTGTGCTCACTTAGCTGTGGGCTCTGTAAACACAGCCACTTGCTGATACGGGAATTTGATCTGTGTGAGGTGACAGGGACAATCTGAGCTTTATTATTTGCTCTGTTACCATTCCCAAGGCAATGTTGAGCTTGGAGAGGGGGGATAAGGAGCTGGCTGAGAACTGCACTCTGCTGCACTGCAGTTGCCTTTCATCGAGCACAGCATTCCAGGATTTATAAACCAGACAGTTTCCCTTCCAGAATCCCTGTTGCAAAGGGCTCTGTTTGCTGCTGCCCTCCGTGGTGCCTCTTAGGGTTTGCCCTGTGCTGTGTATCCAAAGGGGATGTTCCCTCGTGTCTCTGTGGTCCCTGGTTTAGTTTTGGATGTGATGCTGCTGTTGGGGTCTAATACTTGGTTTCTGTTCCATCCAGTCCCTGTTCCTTCCTCCAAAGCTGAACAGCTTTGCTAAATAAACATGTCTATGGCTGGGGTTTAATGGAAACCTCTTCCTTCTCTGCAGCTGCTGCCCCTCTGCCCACAGGCCTCCAAAATCCACCAGAGCTTCTCTTGCCCAATTTCCAGCCTTCAGCTAATGAAACTCACATTGCTGATGCTTCTCAATTGAGAGAAAATGAGATCAGCAGTTAGTGGGTGCCTCACGTGGTCTGGTGTAGCCCCAGAGCTGCCTGTCTTCCTCCAGCAATAACTCTTGTAGTAATCCATCACTTGAGTGCGTGATCTCTACAAAGCCCTACAGAAATAGAACAATATATTTTCACAAGCACTGTTGCAATAGAAAAATGTAGCAGAAAATGGACAGAGAAGCCTGGCATTATCTGCTGGCGTGGTGTGAGTGATGGCTGGTGTATGATACTGGAAAACCAGTCGTGCAGCCAGTGTGAGGAGGGTGAAGGTGCATCACCATCATCCCCTGAGTGAGCCCTTTGGGCTCTACTGTCTCCTGCAACTGCCCGTGCTGCCTTGGTGGGGGGCTCCAGGGCCTGAGAAAGGTGTCTGTCCCCTTGCAGGTGTCACAGAGATGGGGGAAGGGGACAGCTGGGTGGGTGGCCCGAGTCCTGGTGGCTGGTGGCCACTTCAGCTGAGCTCCTCCAGCATCACTCCGTCCCCACACTGCACCTCCACCCCCAGCACCGAGTGTTTCCAGCCCCCTGAACTTCAACTAACAACGTTCCAACTTTGTTTAAATGCAACAGGTATCTGGAATGACTAATGGATGCTGAAGTGCTGAGAGAGCCATCAAACATGTTTTGTTTTCTCTATGAGGAGTGGGTGGAAGGAAAGCTAAATTACATCTTCAGGATATTAAATATAACTCTTCACATTAAAGTCGGAGTTACACATGAATCTCTTTAATGACAGTTCATGCTAATTCACAGCAGTAAAAGTCAATGTTGCCACAGTTAGACCACTATTGTCTTGCAGTTAATAGACCACTGTAATCATGACTTTGTCATATTATTAATGGCTTTCTGTTTAGACTTTACTAATTATCCCCTTTGGTAACTCAGTTTGGGTATTATGGAGTCATCAGGGACATCAAGCTGAAAGGTAGTTCGACCATATCTCTTAATTAGTTCCCTTCCAAGACGAAAGAAAACGGGTTGTTGTACTGATGAGCTGCTTTCTGAGTCCACAGATACTGGAGTAGGATGGGCTGGACTAACCAAGGAATGATTCCCCTTTCCTCTATTTGATTTTAGCTTCACAGTTTTAAATTGCCCCACTGGCTCTTTGTCCTGCCCTGGGCCATTTGTCTTTGATTTAAAGGCAGAAGAAAGTAGTAATTTTCTTAGAAATTTTAAAGTTTTGACCCATTCTATCAGCTTTTTGGTAAGGTTCAATTGCAAGGGGTTTAGATGTCACAAAATCAGTAGAAAGTACAAACCAAGAAGCCAAGTCAAAGGAGAAATGAGATCACTGGTGGGTGACATTGATGAGATTCAGTCTCCTTTGTGCTCTTGGCATTCCCATCGCTCATTGTCAGCTTCAGGTCTATTCTGGGTTATATAATAAACATAGAAATAACAGCTGGGTGACTTATCCTAAGCTTATCAGCTCACGAAGGTAGATGTCCATGTTCATACCCATGACTTTCCTGTAACTTGTTCTCCCCTCCCTCCTCGTTAGTCAAGTAAGTGCCTTGTTACTGCTGCTCTGTAGCCAAAAGCACTTTTCAGCTGAGGATTCCTCTGGGAAGCAGCTTTTGCTCCCGGGGGAAGCAAGACTGGAAAATAGCCATGGTAATTTGTTTTTGCAACCTCCTTCTTTTAAGCTTTATCTTTTCAATTACAAGTTGTAATAAAACCCATTTTCCAACATGACAGTTCCTCCTGGGTCTCCCAGAGGAACTGGGTGAGGATGAGGGTCCAGCACTGAGTTTGACAGGACCAGGGTGAGGAATGGCTGGAGCTGCTCTGCACTTCTGCCACACCATTTGTCTGATAACAAAACAGCAATTAACAGTTAGTCTTTTAGAGCAGAATAGGCAGAAACATGGTTCTTGTAATGTTTTTCCTCAGCTGGGACATTTCTCAGAGTGATAATGTGACTCTGTCCCTTGTGAATGGTTGTGGGCTGGACTGTTCTTGCATTAGACAGAGCCCTTCCTCACTACTGGATGAAGGCAAATCCCTCTTTCCCCACTGTTCATGACACCTTGGATCCAAACCTTGCACAGGGTAAGATAATACAAACTAAAAAGCTCGTTCTTCCACTTTTCTGAGATGTCCTTTCAGCTTGTTCTGTCTTTGGGGGAACTGGCCTTACATCCATCTATGCCAGGAATACCCAAACAACACTTGGCCCTGGAACATTTTCTGGTTAAAGAGGAATTATCTGTTTTTTTACAGTTGCTTGTAAGTTAAAGGATATTTAAAGCATAACATTTTGAATACTAGGTATTTTCTAGAAAGTAAGTGGTATTTTCAAATTCATAAGAGAAAGCTCATTAAATCAATGAAGGTCAACTCTGTCCAATTGATATTTAAGTTTAATAAGTCGCAAAAAAGTCTTGGAGGATTCAATGTCATTTTCAAACAAGCCAATATTCTAACCAGGCAGATGCTTAAATACTGTCTGTAAAATCCTGATCCCTTCTCCTCGTGCTTTATGGCAGCTGTCAGAGGAAAGAGTAGGAGGTCATGCATAAAAGTATCTGTGAATCCTGTCAGATACATTATGAATGCCAGCCCGGCAAGGAGTGACAAGAACCAAGATCTTTCTAAAGCTGGCAACAGGTTTTCTGAAGGAATAACTGAGTGTTTCTGATGGATTCTATTAATGAGCCTGGGGTGCTGGCAGAGCCATCCAGCCTATATAAATCCATGGAATGGGTGGAAATAACAGAAACTTCTGTGTCACGTAGCAATCCCCAGGAGTGAGAGATTCTGCACTGCAATGATTTCCTTTGTACCAACACAGATTTATTTGCAAAAAGTCCAGGCTCCTGAATTTTCTTATGAAAGCATCTGATGCTGAGTTGCCTGGGCACAATTCCAAGATTCAACTCAAAGTATAGGGAAGTGGTACCTCTGCACTCTCAGCTTTGGTGAGAATACATTTAGCCAAATCTCTGAGGAAGCACTGCCGCTGACTTGAACAACCCTATTTATTATTAAATAAGATGGGACTTGTTTATTCACCCCAGCAGTGATCTGTATTTCCAACCTGGAGTTACAGCAGAGAATAAATGCTGCAGCCTGACCTGTACAGGAGGCTGGAAGGGGAAAGAGAAGTTGCAAAAAATTCTGGAGGACATTTGTTCTCCCCATCTGCACCTGCTGGCGCCTTCCAGCCCTTCCCTAAAAGTGGAAGAACCTGAGGGCACTCAGGGAGCTTTGCCTCGAGCTCTTGGTGGATTTGCTAAGCTCAGTAACTTTGGGGAAAAAAAGTGCATTTCCTCTGGGATATGAGAAACAACAGATGGTTTCCCAGGCATTCAGCAGAACTGACTTGTTCGGGTGTAGATGCCACATCTTGTGTCTGATGCTGCCTTGAGATTTCACTTATAGGAACTGATGCAAGAATCCTAAATATACAGGAGCTGCTGTATTCCCAGAGACATGTGAGCAAAGTTTGATGATATGAATGTGTTCCTGAGCACTTTGCTGTTATGGTTCATCAATGGGGGGAGCGTGGGGGTGTGTGTTTTGTTTGGTTGGTTTGGGGTTTTTTTTCAATAATTTTAAATACAGCTATTTTGTCAAGATAAAAACTTAGCCTTCCCTCATGTTTCATAGATTTTTCTCAGCCTTAAACATCAAAGCCAGGTTGGATGGAACTCTGAGCAACCTGTTCTAGTGGAAGGTGTCCCTGTCCATGGAAGGGGGTGGAGAGAGATGATCTTCAAGATCCCTTCCAACCCAAACCATTCTGTGATTTTATGATTAAATGTCTGATTACAGCTGTACAAAACTAAACTATATGACCTAAAGAAACAGAAGGTTTTTTAATGGCTCCCATTTAAGGTAAAGCACATGTCAGGAATTAAATTTATAGCACAGAGGTGAGTTCCCCAGTTCAGAAATGCACAGAGCCCTGGCCCCATTCTTCGGGTCTCAGGGAGGGAATTAAATGTGGTAACACAAAACATTTTTGGTTCAAGAATAGACATAAGTAGGGTGAATAAGAGGTAATGGTTATTGTGTGTAAAATTTTGAGTGTTTGGTGGTTTTTTGCCCGTCTTTCTGTCCTGACTTGCATTTAGATAATTAAGGAGTGTTACTTTCTTGGTGACTACAATTAACACAGCAGGCAACGAAGGAATTGTTCCTAAACTCAAAGCAATTCACAGTGGAATCATCCATATCCTGACAGTGCAGACTCACCTCCAGAGCAAACCCTGGCTTCAACATCAGGGACTTGTATTCCTTGTGATCCTGAACTTTCAGAGTTTTCGTTTGGGTATGAAACTGGGAATTAATACACTGAAGGAAAGGAAGTAAAAATAGCCAATATTTTCTCTTTATGAAGTGCTGTGAATCATTTCACAGCCTAGATCATGTATATATGTATCTACATATGTATATATATATCTCCCCTCTTTTCTGATTCTTCAGCCACATGTATGGAAGCTCTTCCCTCTCCAGAAAAAGGCTGAAATGTTGAAATACACAGCACATGAGGTAAAAGTGACTCAGAGAGTCACAGAACACACAGCTTCTGTGCTATTCAGAGAAAGAAAGCCTCTGTAGTACTTTCTGTACAACATCATTCTATGTCTGGTTTGTCTGCATCAGCAACTTGTCTTTTTTTTTTTTTGATGTTGGTATTTAATTTTTATTCCCTATAGGCATATCTGGACAAGATGGGGGTGTTGATAGTAGAACAACAATCTACTTCCAGGATCATGGTGGATGGATGTTTTCATTATAGTGCCTGAACAGCTGTGGCATGAAGCAAAAAGGCACCTTCTGCCAATGTAGAACTGGAGCTCGTTTCTGTCATGCAATTGTACAATTCTTCTTGATTTCAGACTCAGCAGTTTGCTGATGACACAAAACAATCCAAGGATGATATTTTATGGCCAGTTTAAGCATCATGGTATAAAACCTCTTAGCTCTGGCCATATGGAGACACTCTTTTCTCCCCAGACATGTCATGAGCCTGGCAGGGGATGCTCACTTGGGCTTGACTCTCACTTGAAGAACTTGCTAAGAGCTCTGCATTAGTTGTGATATGAGTCAGTTTGGACTAGTTCTTCCGTTTACTTATGGTTTTCTTTCTTTTCTCTTCTCCCACCCGTCCCCTCCCTGTCGCTGTTGTTCTCCCCCTGTAGAGCTCTCCGTCAGCCTCCTTGCAGTGATAGTTATTGTGTGTGGACTGGCCCTGGTGGCAGTGTTCCTGTTTCTCTTTTGGAAGCTGTGCTGGGTTCCCTGGAGGAACAAGGCCATTTCCTCTAACCTGGCTGTCCTGCAGAGCGAGGCAGGCTGCACCAAGGACAGCATGGCAGACAAGCTCAAGGACACGGGGGCCATCAGCTTCCTGGAGGCAGCTGTGAAGATCAGCCACACGTCACCAGACATCCCTGCAGAGGTCCAGATGTCCATGAAGGACCACATCATGCGGCGCACACGGATCCAGAGGCAAACGACAGAGCCGGCGTCTTCCACCAGGTGAGGGGTTGGGATGCTTGGCAGGGATGTGGTACTCAGACTGGAGGAGACTGAGGGGAGACCTCATTGGGGTCTGCAGCTTCCTCAGAGGGGCAGCTCTGTGTGACCAGTGACAGCACCTGAGGGGATGGCTGGAGCTGTGTCAGGCTGGATGTTAGGAAAAGGTTCTTCCCCCAGAGGGTGCCTGGGCACTGAACAGGCTCCCCAGGGCACTGGGCACAGCACCAAGGCTGCCAGAGCTCAAGGGGCATTTGGACAATGCTCTCAGGGACGGAGTGGGATTTTGGGGTGCAGAGCCAGGAGTTGGAATCACTGATCTCAGAGGGCCCTTTCGAGCTCGGGATATTTCATGATTCTCTGATTCTACTTGGCAGGGATGGGGTACTCAGGAGGGATGGGGGGCTTTGCAGGGGCACTGCTCTGTGAGCAGCTGGACAGGCAGGAGGATTGTTGAATAGAGCCATGGCATTGGCCATCAGGGAGGCTAAAGAAAGCACCTACATGCTGGATTACTGTCCAAAGATTGGCCATTAACCAATTAATGTGTTAAGACTGGCTTACCATAGGCCCTTTTAAAAAATCAGGGATTCAAGCCCTATTACTGTGACTTGACCTCATTGTGTCAAGTCACCCACATGCTTTGACCACTTTAATTTTGTTCCAACATGAGGGGCAGGCTGAAGTATCAATGATGTACTCTGTCAGACAGAATGAGACCTTTTGGCTTGCTCTCGCTGTTGTGGCTCCGAGCAGGAACAATTAGATCAGCAGAATTGATGTATTGCTCACTGCACGAGCTCAGAACCAGCTGCGCTCAGTGCTTGTGCTCAGGGCCCATCTCCATCTCAGCCAGGGACAGAGGCATCAACATCATCCTCAGGATGTCAGGGTGAGGCTGTGTGGACCTTGAGATGCCTTCTTGATGTGAATACTGAGGAGAGATTTAGATTAGGTATTAGGAAGGGGTTCTTTACTCAGGGTTGAGGCTCTGGCACAAGTTGCCCAGAGAAGCTGTGGCTGCCCCATCCCTGGAAGTGTCCAAGGCCAGGTTGGATGGGGCTTGGAGCAACTTGGGATGGTGGAAGGTGTCCCTGCCCGTGGTAGGGAGTGGGATGAGATGGGCTTTAAGGTCCCTTCCAACCCAAACCATCCTGTGATTCTGTGGAATACAGTAGCTCTCCTTGACACAGAAGGCGGTGAAATGGGGACAGGAAAAGGTGATGGCAGGGTCCTGGCTGTGCCCCAGCACTTCTGTTTGCTTCGCTGGCCATTCCTCTGATGTGTGAGGGAGAGCAACTGTGATCACAGACATTGCTCAGAAAATTGGCTGCACTTTCACTGAATCGAGGAGGCACCGATCACAGCCTCCTGTTTGAAGAAGCTGGAGCTAAATCAACACAGTGCCACCTGCAATCCTGCCACACACTCTTTTATTTACCCAGCTTTTTGGACTGCTGATTCCCTCTCTGCATGCACACGCTCTTCCTGTTTTTATTACACCTTTCCAACAAAGGAGAAAAAAACCCACCCAGCCTGTCTGAATTAGGACAAACAAAGTGGGACTTGGCTGTACGTGGGCAGGTTTCAAACTCACTTTCTCCTTGGCAGGTTCCTTTGATTCACAGCCCAGCCTAGTGCCTCGAGGAACCTGCCAAGGAGAGTAAGGTCTCTGAGCACCACGTACCACTGAGAACTTATGCTCTGGCTGTACAAGTTCTTAGTTAGGTTAAATAACTCCAGAAACAGCTCTTGTAAACACTAGATAATCTGAAATAATGCTGTGAGTCCACAGAAAGCTTTTATGCTTTGCTTAGATAAAGCTTTGCTTACATACAGCTTCACTTGTGCTGAAGGGGAGCTCAAGGCAAGAGATGACTCCTGATGAGGCCATGCCTCCCTCTCTGTCAACAATTATCTATCAGTTTCTGATGAGTCTGTTGGAAAAGTCTGGAAGCAGCAAAACCCTGCAAAGCCAGGCTGGATGGGAGTTGGAGCAACCTGGTCTAGTAGGAGATGTCCCTGCCCATGGTGAGGGTGGAACAAGATGAGCTTTGAGGTCCTTTCCAACTCAAAGCATTCTGTGATTCTGTGACTAAAATCTTACTTTCTGAGCTGGTCATAGTTCTTGCACAAAAAAAAAAAAATGCGTTTTTGCCTGAAAGAACTTAGTGCCAGTATCTTGGAAGTGTAAGGACTGAGGGTGGGAAAAATCTCCACATTGTTTTGTCTATGATTTGGTTAAGGAGTTGTTGGGGCTCATCTGTTCAACTGTGGGTTGTGACTCCTGTAGCAGGTGAAAAAATGCAGCATTTGCAAATACTCTGAAATTTAAGACATTTGCTGGCTGCTTCCTTCAAGGTTTTTGGAGGTGTCCATTTCCATAACACACATGGTTTCTGCACAGAGATCAGGAGAACCCACTGAACTCATTCTTGTGCCCTCCTGCTTTCCAAGCTTAGTGGTCCAGGGGACAAAACGTAGAGAAATGTGCTTGGAAAAGCATACAGTGTCTTCCTCCTGCAGGCACATCTCCTTCAAGAGGCACCTCCCACGGCAGATGCACGTGTCCAGCATGGACTATGGCATGGACCCCCCGCCCGTGGCCGAGCAGCCGACCAGCATCGGCCGCATCAAACCCGAACTCTACAAACAAAAAACTCTCGACACCGAGGACCCCAAAAAAGAGGCAGAAAAAACCTGCGGGAAAATCAACTTCACCCTCAAGTACGACTACGAGAACGAGACGCTGACTGTTCGAATTCTCAGGGCTTTTGACTTGCCAGCCAAAGACTTCTGTGGCAGCTCGGATCCCTACGTGAAGATCTACCTCCTGCCCGACCGCAAGCGCAAGTTCCAGACGCGAGTCCACAGGAAGACTCTGAATCCCACCTTCGACGAGTCCTTCCACTTCCCTGTGCCCCACGAGGAGCTGGCGAGCAGGAAGCTCCACCTGAGCGTCTTTGACTTTGACAGGTTCTCCAGGCACGACATGATAGGAGAAGTTATCTTGGAGAACCTGTTTGAGGACTCGGACCTTTCCCGGGAGACTACTGTCTGGAAGGACATTCAGTACGCGACGACGGTGAGTGTCTGCTGGGGAGGGTCACCCCTGTCCTGGCAGAGTTCACAGGGTGCTGCTGTGGGGCGGTGTGTGGTACCTGACAGGTACCAAATATGTGCTGAGCAGCTCCAGGGCAGGACGGGTTGGGATTCATTTTTGGCTGGGCTGCCTAAAGGCAGAAGTCCTGTACGACTCCCAGCTGATGGGCTTATTGCCTCCCTGCAGATTAGCCTTGGGGACCTGCAGACACCTCGTAATTGTCTGCCACGAGCACATGATAACATCAAGAAAGAGCTATGAAGGACCAGGGGGAGGTACTGGGCTTTGCTGCACTGAGAGATGTCGGATGTGCAGCTCTTCCAGAGTTGGATTTGGGTCTTTTAGGGGTTTTGTTGAATTCCCTCTGAAACAGAAGCCAAGCCTCAGAGAAGTCCCAGTCCCTTCTGTGCCACATGGAGCTGGCAAGAGAAGCCATCTCCTCACATTGATCACCGAGTGCAGAGCAATGACATTAACCTCTCATAATAGCTGTCTGCTCCTCCACTGCTCTCCCGAGAGGATCTGGCTGATTCTAAGGGAAAATGAGCAATTGAACTGCTTTGCAGTTGGACACCAAGTTCGTTGTCATCTTTGTCATTTCACGTTGTTATTTCTGAAACTGAAATATGAGATATCCTCACCCCTGTGACTGAAAGCCTTGGCCCTGTCACATCTTTCCTGGGGATTGGCAGAACCCTACAACTTGCAAAAATTTGTCCTGCAGCTTCCCTTGCAGCTCATCACATACTTTTGCTCTCCCGCTTTCTGTACTGGGAAGGGAACTGCCAAATATTTATTGAGTTGTGATCAGCAGCATCAGAACAGATTTGCTTTGTAACTCTGCAAGTTTTTTCTCAGTACCATGTTCCTCACCAGTTGTACCCCTTGGTCACTGCTATCAGTGCTTTTTCTTTCTTTGTAGTGTGTTCAGAACTTTCTACCAGAGCCCTGAGGTCCAACATGCCTGTGCAGCACTATGTTCTGTGCTGCTCTGCCCAACAGGGACATGGTCCCAGGGCACCACAAGGGACATGGTGTGTGCACAGGATAACCAGGATACCAGCCCTGGAAGGTGGCTCTCAGGCTAGAGCTGTCCTGGCAGGGCACGGAGAGCTTTTCCCCTGCCAGTTTAAGGACACAGAGATGGATGTGATGCCTGCCAGGCACCCTGAGGCACTGCTGGGAGCTGCTGCTGTGTTGCCTTTTGAGCATCTTGCCTGGGAGTGCTGTGGGAGGGAAGCACAGGACCAACCACAAGGAAAGTCAATGGTATTAGTTAGTAGGGAGCTCACAGCTCTTGGCTTTCAATCCACAAATAGCCATGACTGTTGTGACTGATGGATAGCAATGAAAGGAAAAATGCTGGCAAAGAGGCAAGAAGGCACCAGGCACACCATTCACCTGGCAAAAGGCTGCTAGAAGGGGAAGAAAGTGTATCACATGTGCTGATGCCTCTTGCAGGAGTCTACCTGTTGGTCCTGCAAGAAATAGTGGATGGTTTCCTAGCTAACTAAACTAATTTAATGGGGGAAAACTTCACAAAAATGGTTGGAGAGGCACCAACGAAAGGGTTGTTGAGGAAAAGCCTCCAAAGAAGGTGTGAGAGGAGCAGAGGCAGCATCATGCCAAAGGCATGTTGTGTAGCAGCCTTACAGAGCTCCCATGGACATGGCAAGTGCCTCATTTAGCTCTGTCCCCTCGTTCCCTCTGTGCCATTCTTAAGGAACGGGCTGATCCTCAGCCAGTTGTAGCACACCCAAGGACATTTCTGTTTAATCAAAATTGAGAAAGGTAAATACAGTTTTCATAAAACCCAGAGAAAGCTCTGGGTGACTAATAATACATCAGATCAATCATGTGGGTAAGAGGAGAGGAACACACTTAAGCAAAGATCTAGACTAGTCAAATAGCCAGCACTCAGCTGCTTAATTAATGACTGCACAGCTTGTGAATCAGTGAAACACTTTTGGTTTCAAGTCTGCACAACTTATTGATTCAGAGCTTCCATTATTTCCTAAAAGGTACTGATATGAATTTTGGAAACGTCCCAATGTCTATAATCTGCAAGAAAATAATGTACCCACAGGGTACACATTTGCTCTCTTGTATTTATGGTTGCGAAGAAAAAATCTCTTGACCTGATACAATGAGGTCAAAGAACAATTTATGTTTGTTTTATACCCTGAACAGGTTCTCTCAGTGCAAGGAGAGGAATAAGAGATGTGCTGGTGTCCAGAGTGTGCTTTCACCATCTCACATAGGGCTGTTCCCTTCTGACAGCTGTGTCCAAGGCTTCCTGCCCTCATCCCTCCCAAACCAACTAAGAACAAAGAATACATGAAAGAACAGACCCAGTCAAGAATCAAGATTTTATATAATATTCATTAGTATTCTGCACATCTAAGAGGATTAGATTTAATCTTTTCCTTACCTGAGAACAAGCAGGAAATAATTTGGCAAAGATCTCATCCATCAACAAGATCTATTCCCCTAACACTTAGCAAAGCTTTAAGTGCATTTACTTGTCTTTCTAGTCCCATCACTCTACTACTAACAGCTACAATTTCTTTTCAGCAGATCATTATATCACATTGAAAGGAATCAAATACTGTTTCCAATAATAAATGGGTTGTTTGATCTACAGATGTGGGATCTTTATGTAGAAAATATGATATTTTTCTTTTTAATCCATTTTTAGAAGATGTTTGGAAATCTTTCTGCTGACTTCACATAATGATGCTTTCCAGTTTAAATAAGACATTTGGTTTGTTTATTTTTTCCTGAATTCCCATGGGCAAGGCAATGATGGAAAGGGCTTTTAGGGAGTGTAGTCAGTATTGCTGCATGTACAAGAGGTGCTAAGAGTGATGTATAAAAATTATTTGATGAGGAACTAAAAGAGTAAATGGTGTTGGACTCTGTGTAATCCAAAGCTACCAAACATTTCTGAGTGCCATCTGCTGGTTAATTCACCCTTTATACACACACATGTACAACTCCATATCCAACCTGAGGCTTCTCAAAGGAGTTGGTGATCTAAATGATAGTAAACATGTCATAAACTAAAAGCTCAATTGCAATTAAACTGGGCCCCTTGTGGTTGTATTCTGGTTTAAAGATATGACCCCCAGGTTGGTAACTACCCAGAAATTCATACTCAGCTTCAGAGAAAACGACTGTATTAGTCTAAAACATCTTCCTTTTCTGCTGAAATGTTGGGCACTGTCGAAGTCCATGAACATCTACTACTGAATTCATTCCTGTCCGTGGCAGGGGGTTGGGACTAGAATATATTTAAGGTCTCTTCCAGCACAAATCATTCTGTGATTCTATGAACAGAGAGCACCAGCTGGAATGTTTCTAGTGGAGTTTGTTGCAGTGCACAACCAGAGAATGTGGCATCACTGCATGTCAGGGTCTCACCTTTCTGTCATGTCCCTGTGTTTGGGTCACATTCCTCCACTTGAGGAAATAGGTTTTATTGTCATACACTCTGCACTAGGAGATATATACTGTGCATTCAAACAAAACTTGATACTATAATAATACAATTTCCTTGCTGTCATTGATTTGGTGTGGGATATCCCATCACTTGTGTGTGAGCAGTGGAGCAGGGGAGCAGGGCATTAGCTGTAATGTTGTCATAGGAAGCACATACTCCACCAAGGCAGTGGAAGATTGTCCCTAACTATGATGTGAAGCTGTAACATATTTTTCCTATTCCCTATAATAATTTTTAACCAAATATTGTTGGGGTGCACTGGAAGCACCAACATACAGTAAAGTGTCTTTCACTTCAATTGACAGGACAGGGGAAATGCTGTGGTGAGGAGGAGGCAGCCTGGCTGGCTCTTGCACATTTCCAATATCATGTGTTCTCTGTTTTGTTAAAGGAAAGCGTGGACCTGGGCGAGATCATGTTTTCCCTTTGTTATTTGCCAACTGCAGGTCGTCTCACTTTAACAGTCATTAAATGCAGGAATCTCAAAGCTATGGACATCACTGGTTACTCAGGTGGGTGCTCAGTGGCTGAGGAGGACCCCATTGCATCCACATTCCTTCCTCCTTCCTCGCTGTATCCTCAATGGATGGTGGGCATACACCTCTTGATGCCAAGGCTGTATCATCACAGAAACACTTGATAAAGCTTTGTCTGTGTTTTTAGTATGAGTAAAATGTTAAAAGTAGAATTATCTTTTAACCCCACTCCAGTGGTGTCCTATCCCACTGAAGGGTTTTCAGGGCCAGGGCTTTGGTCCATCTCTTGGGTTGGACACTGGGATCTGTTGCAGATAGTGACCCCAGCAGCTGTATGTGAGCAGGGTGTTTTACATCAGACAGCCCCCTATAGCCAGACTCAATCATTTCACCCCAAGGTTAGGAAAAGATCATGGACCACCTGGCTAAATTCCAGTGGAATTTGCATTCCTCTGTACTGTGGCCAGTATTCAAACATAAGGGTTTTAGTCACCTGAAGACTGTTTGCATTCACAGTTCCAAAGAGCTGATTTGTAAATTCAGAATGCAGAATCTCTGTTTTTCATCATAAAAATCAGTTTCTTTTCCAGACATCAGCATCAGAGTGTCTGAATTTCATTGTACAAAAGGCAATAACACACAGACCTTTGCAAAAAATACTCCTGCTTAGTTTGAGCTTTATGCAATATGAAATATCTGAGAGTTGAGATTTTAGGTGAAGCCAGCTCAGCCTTTCTGTAATAATAATGCAGTGCTGGTTCTCTGGTGACCAAACCTCATGTCACCACTCACACCAATATGAGAAATGATGGATTCAACTGGTGTGCAGACAACTCTTTTTCCAAAAGTCTAGTTGAGGAGAGGCTCTGGCTCATGGGAACTCCCAGCCCATTCTCTGATAATGCTGTTTCTATATTGCAATGATAACAAAAACCACCTCTGTAAACACAATGGGTTTTATTATTTCTTCCTCTCCAGATCCATATGTCAAAGTGTCTTTGCTCTGTGATGGGCGAAGACTGAAAAAGAAGAAAACCACCATAAAGAAAAACACACTTAATCCCACTTACAATGAAGCAATAATCTTTGACATTCCCCCAGAGAACATGGATCAAGTCAGCCTGCTCATCTCAGTCATGGATTATGATCGGTAGGTGGGAGGCTCTGGGGAGCTGGAGGGGAGAGCATCCCATTGGGAGCAGATTTTCCTGCTCCATAGCCATTTTCCATAGTGTTTTCCATAGCCTGGGCTGCAGAACTCAGTGGCATCAATCTGTCTCTGGTGATTTATTGCTACAGTGTCATTGCTATTTATGGTTATGGAAAACTACCTGCTGGAATAGTGAGTCTGGTAAAGCTGGTTCTTGCTTTATGGCATTTTCTTGAGTGTTCCCCTTCTTTATTTATTTGTCCTGCAACCCATCACCCCGTTTTAGAAAGCAGATAGTCTCTGACTGAGCAGCAATTGGTGTATGAATTAGCCATTACTGAGCTTGTACTTACTCTTGCTGTACACTGATATACAAACATCCTCCTGTATCTGGACTGATCCAGAGTTCAGATTTTTTAAAAACCGCCCTAATTATTTTGTCTCACTGTGCTGGGGCTGTGTGTGCTGGCAGCACCAGACGTGCCCTGACTGCCTTCACACAGACACGACAGCCACCAGGTCCAAATCCTGGCTGGTAGATTTGGGCAGCCTGAGTGAGGGGTGTGTGTCTTGCCTCTGTCTTGTCCTTCAGAGTGGGGCACAACGAGATCATCGGGGTTTGCCGCGTGGGGGTCAACGCTGAAGGGCTGGGCAGGGACCACTGGAACGAGATGCTGGCGTACCCACGCAAGCCCATTGCACACTGGCACCCCTTGGTGGAGGTGAAGAAGTCTTTCAAAGAGGTGTGTGGAGTTATTCTTTCCTTTTAGTGCATGTGCTGGGTGTGAGTGAGCTGGTTCCTGGATTTCAGAGAGCTTCTCCCCTCGCTTGGGATTTTCTAACAAGAGATGGGGGAATTTTCTCACCAGGAATGAACTCTAGAAAACAAGCCTTTCTGTGTCACCTCGAAATAGCAACTTGAGCTCACAAGCAAGAGTGAGAGAAACTGTATTTACAGATGTGACTGTTACCATATTGGTTTTTTTCTTTTCTTTTTCTTTTCTTCTTTTTAAATTAGAGATTGAGAGCGGTAAGGGAAGAGAATGCTGCTCTGATTGCAGAACAAATTGTCCAGGGATATTGCCTATTTCAAGTTTCAATTTTTCATCCTAAAAGATTTTTCTGTTGACTCATCGCCGAGCCTTTGAGGGAGAATAAATAGAACAAATGTAATTGCTCTAAGCATCTCCAGAGAAAGAGACTCACTTGATGCAGCCCCAGATGATGAAATAGGGCTGAAATGCCTGGGTACCATTGCAGCCATCTCTAGCATTTTCTTCCCCCTTGCACTCCAATTTCTCATGCTTCTATAGAGCTCTTTGCCTTTGGCTCATTTAGGTCATAATTTCTGGAGGAGAGAGAAGTGGAGAAGGGCACACACGCTCTTGACACTTCAGGTATAAGAAGAAAGCCAGCATTTGTGACCAGTGATAAGTTAATAAAGGCAATAAAGCCTCCCACTGTGTCTGGGACTAAGGAGGTATTTTCCCTCAAAGCCACAGAATAAGTGCTTAACAAAAAGCATCTTATTTTCCCCTTGAAGTTCAGATACTGAGCTGTACTGGAAGGCAGGTGCTGGGCTGGGTGAGCCTCCCAGCAGCTTGTAATTCAAGTGCACCAAACCCTACAGTTCTTTGAAATCTATTCTTTCCTCTAACAAGAAGGTGTGGTGAGGCCCTGGCACAGGTTGCCTGGAGAAGCTGTGGATGCCCCAACCCTGGAAGTGTCCAAGGCCAGACTGAATGGGCCTTGGAGAAGCCTGGGACAGTGGAAGGTGTCTCTGCCCATGGTAAGGGGTGGAATGAGATGAGCTTCCAACCCAAACCACCCTATGATTAAAAAGGCAGATTGTGCTCAGTGTTGTCTATCCCAGCCCAGGTGGATTACACTCTAGGAAAACCTAGCAATTAATATTTTAGTATAAGACACAGTGGAGATGGATATATCAGAAAATGGACACCTGAAAATTCACACTCACTTGCATGAGACATTTTGTGGGCTCATATTGCACCATTGTAAATCAGGAGTAACCACATGGGTCAGCTGTGCAGAACTGGTATAAATCAAAGCAGAATGAAACCAATATTTGTGTACAGTGGTGACATTTTGCCTTTGGGTGCTGAGCAGCACCAGGATTTCATTCTCTTTTGCATTCTGAAACCCTGGCAATGGGCACATGAGCCATGTTTGGCCTCCATGTGCCACCTCCCACTGCCACAGGGAGCTGGGGACCAGCAACCACAGGGTTTCAGCATAAATGAAATGTAACCCTTCGTTTGATCAATTGGCTCAAGGTCAGTGGCACCTCACAGCGTGACACCAGCTGCCATATCTGACCCAGGGACAGCAGTTCCTTCTCCAGGCTGTAATTTTTATGGCTTTACTACACCATTTTTCAGATGCAGGCAAGGTTTTGAAAGAAAAAATCCTGTAAAGTTTTTGATAGTCGCTAGAAAAAAGAAAAAAAAAGACATTATTATTATGGTGAAACTCAGAGAGAAACCAAGGCAGACATGTCAGATGACTCACCTTTTAAAACATACTTTGAAAAACACGGCTGAGCCCCCAAGACTGGAAAAAAACCTGAGTGAATCATTTCACCCCCCAATGCACAGGTCAGGAGCTCTGCTAAAAAGGAAGGAAAAAACCCTGTGATCATCTGTTCTGGTATTTCTGCCTCAAATTGGTGCACAGAGCCAGCGAGCAAATGGTCCTTGTGTTGATTTGCCCTTTTAGGTTTTAGCACTGCTGTCTGCAAATCCCTAGTGCAGCCTGAGAAAAAGAAAAAAAAAAAAAACCCAACAAACAGAAAAGGCACAGGCTCCTGGAGAGATTAATGGGAAATGGTATTTGTTGGTTACAAGTCATTGCATCATCTTTTCTGTCATCTTTTCTACATATGTTTGGGCATTTTTGAAAAGAAATTTTCGATTTGGGTCCTGTACTCTCAGCTCTGGGTCCCTGTGCAGGCTGTTCCATCCATCCAGGCTCCATGGGTTCCCCCATCCATCTGCTCTGGCTGTGGATGCTGGGGGTGAAGCTGCTGGCTCTCCTTTCTTTCTTAAATCTCTTGTCTTTGTGGGCATGAACTGTGCTGAGCTATCATCTTCATCTTTGTCTTCATCTTCAAGAGTGTTTGTGCTGGGAACCAGCAAATGGAGCATTCTCTTTCTAGTTGATCCTCTAACCATCTGTGATGGCCTCTGCTGCACATCAGTGTCTTTCCTGATTGAGTGCCTGACCTCAAACTGAAGGCGAGAAAGCAGGATTGAGTTGTCTTTTTGATGTCTAAATTGAGCAGGGGATGACTGGAGCTGTTGGCCCAGGGACACAGAGCTGCTCCATGGTTGGGTGTCCCAGCCCCCTCCCTACAGCTCAGGGCTGCAGATGGGTAAAGGAAAGGGTGGGAACCTGGAATTTCACTGCTAACCAACAAGTGCACTTCCTTGCCCAATGTGCCTTGGAAAAGCTCTGGCCAAAAGAAGGAGCTTCTAACCTATTTGGAGTAAAGCTCAGAATCACAGTTTCTGGTGAATTTACCAGGAAAACTGTCAGCAGGAGGGTGTTGCACCATGAGCACAGCCCAGCCCCGGCCCCCCCACCCTGCCAGAGAGGTGCAGGAGAGATGGATGGATGGACAGTGGGGTTGGATGCCCTGGGCTGGGCCACTGACCTCCTCCTGCATTGTGGACATGGCTCTTTGACTGTCCACCAAGGGGATCTGGGCAGCATCAGCCTGTCCCACCACAGTGCTGGGCTAACTTGGCCCAAAAACCTCATTTCTGTGCTGACAACGTGACTCTGGCCCTTACTCGATGAGCTGGTGTCCCACGCTCTTCTCTTCCATTTCAGGAGCCTTTTGGGAAACACTTCTGATGCACATCATGTCTTTGGTTGCTCCATATTTATCAACAGTGAATAACAAACCATAATCACTGCACTTGTCTAATGACCATCATCATTAAAAAGAGAACATGGAGAACATGTGCAAATGAATCATTAATTACAAGCTTCTAAGTGCTACCCTCCTCACACAGATGTTCAGAAGGCGAGTTTCTGAGGAGAATCCCACTTGCTGCTGCATGGTGAAGTTACTATGACAATAAATTCTCCCCCTCAGCACAACTTGTTCCCATCATTCAGCCCCGAGGTCCTGATGGCACCTGCTTGGCCTCCATGAGTGCTGCAGCCATCCCACCCGTTGCTATTCCCTCTTAATTTCTCCAAATAGCCATCAGCCAGGTCAAGTGATGTATCTAGAAAGAGAAATGTAAAATTGCAGCTCGTTTTCCCAGACTTTGAAGGGAACATCTGAAAATTAGAATTTTCTCTGTTATCTATGAGAGAAAAACTGTGATATCATAGAGCAGCATCATCAGTGCAAAGCAAAACGGGTCTTTGATGTTGCCAAGTGTCTCTGACATCCAGCAGGGGAGCATTTATTTGTTTAAAACATTTCTCCAGATAAAAGCTGATAACTCTGCTGAAAACCCACACTGAAGAATAACCATTTATCTTTAAAGATAAGCTCTTCCAGACTTTTGGGCCTGTTTGACTTTGATTGAAATGTTCCTAGTTTCTGACTCTTAATTACACAATGCATGGTTCACCTTTTCTAATTAAAAGAAGGGAAAATATCTCCAGGCTCCTCTCCTGTCACTTGAAACTACTCTTGGAATAATTTTCATCACATTTTTGGAGTAACAACGTTGTCAATGTCACTGCAGACAGAACAAGGCAAGGAACAGGGAGGAGGCAAAAGCCCATATCTATTGTAATTTGGGCAATCTGCTGTTTTATTGGTAATTCTCATGAGAAGTATTATCAGTTCTTCATGAATTTTAGCAAATGCTGTTGACTTGAGAAACATAGGACAAAGTGTTTTCTTACCTTAAAAGTTGCCTGTTTGGAAAGACAAGATTCCCAGCTTCTTCAGTAATTGATTTAATGCAATTAGTTTAATTCAATTAGTTTAATGCAAACCAGTGCTGTGAGACACTTTACACTCTTTGGGGAAGAAAATTGGCTAAATTAGCCAAATTCTTGACCAATCCAGACCCATGGAGAATCTGCAAGTGGCTGTCTGCTTTGCTCGGCCTCCCTGCCAGCACCATGCAGCCACCCTCTCATCTCCAATCACATCTCCTTGCAAGGCCTTTGCCAAGGCAAAGCTGAAGTCTGGTTTCCCAAGTGAGTTTTCACCCAGAGAAATGAAATTCATACATGCTTGAGCATTAATATCAGCCAGCAAAGAGCTTCTGCTTATGCAGGAGAGGAGGGAATTGATCTGGGGGGAGAACGAAGTGGTGGAAATTCTGTGCTTCCCGTTGTCTCTGGGAGATGTCCATCATTTGTCATCTGAATTTAATAAAACAAGATGGTGAGATGGGCAAGTACTCAAAAGCTTGAGGAGAAATGGGTTTGAATTATAATAATAGCCCCCAAGGCAGATGACTAATAATTTATGATCCCATAAGTATGGCAAAAAAAATGTTTGCTCCATCCACTGACTCTCTGATCTGATTTTCCCCTTGAGAAATGTCTCTGGTGCTGTGGACAGAGCTGCTATGGAGTAAAATTACCAGACTGGAAAAACTCGAGTACTTTTGAGATTAGACAGTATTTCTAACCCAAAAAGACAATGGCAATAAAGCAGAAAAGAGCTGAAAGCTGAACTGAGACCACTTTGTCTTCACAGCACGTGCAGATACAGTTTATTTTCCATTTTTTTGGTGAGGAATCCTCACAATTGGGAATTGATTTACAAAGCAATAAAGTAAATTGTTCAGTAATTCCTCCTGAGTGGTTGAACACAGGAGTTCAATAAGTTGGAGGATGTAGAGCACATGAGAATAAGGTGGAACAGGAGATGGGCAGAGTGGTACAGGGAGGGGGTGGGAATACTGAGGAACAGGACACAGGCAGTGTGGCACAGGGAAGAATTCCAAATAATCTCTCCTGTTTGTTTAGACTTGCTTTCTCTTTTCTCCCCCAGTGGCAAGGCCGGGCAGCAAGCTTCGACAGCCAGGGCTCCTGTCCCTCTCCCAAACCACCCCCCACACCATGATATGGAGTAAAATGGGACTAAACCAAGTTATTTTTGCCCTTAGCCCACAATCTCAGTGATTGCTGAGTGGTGGTGGCAGCAGCAAGACTTTCCAGTCTAGTTGTTCCTGCGCGAGTAAAGGTAGAAACCCGTTTCGTGGTCAAATATGTTTTCGTCTAATATGTCTCCCAAGGTGATGTCATTTTTGTGGCTTTTACTGTACGGATCTATTTCCAGAAGAAGAAGGTGGACTGAGACATGAGCTGGAAGTTTGGTGTGTAAAATAATGTGTAAAATAGTTTTTAGTGTGTGCAAGGCTGGAAAAGGGCAAGGACGTGTCTTCAGAGAGCGGAGGTGGCCGGGAGAGGGGACATCGCTGGGAGAGCCGTGGCAGAAGGTGGGACAGACTCTTCCAATCTGCCAACAGCTCTGTCCTCGTGGTCAGCCCCAACCCAGCAGAGTGTTCCTGAGTTTCCTGTTCATGTAGAGGTGTCCATGATCTCTTAGAAGTTTGTGCAGTGTGTATCCCAAATTCCTTTTGTCATATATAAAAAATGCTGTTGATTCCTCAGACTGGGGGGGAAAGCTGTTTTTTTTTCCCTGTATTTGAAGTCTCCCCAGACCTACTTGCATGAACAGTTTCTTCAGACCCCTTGGTAGTTGCTGCTCATCCCCCCTGCACATCACCACATTATCTGGAGTGGAGGGAATGGCAATGCCTCAAGATGGATTCAGAAAAAAAGGGGGGGAAGATGTTACAGAAATAGGTGAGATCCTTGCATGAAGAGTGAACCAAAGGGGAAAGGGAAATACAGAAACAAAACCAATACTAAAAAAAAGCTTCCAAACTTTTTTCCTTGGAGTGTCAGCACTTCCTTAAGGAATAAAGTTTCTAAGCCCTAAGCCCTGGAGGAAGGTCAAGTTTTGGAAAAAAAATTTAGCTTTGCTGGTTCCTTGGCTGCTGTGACCAAAAATGGTCCCAAGTTCTGGCTTTGCAGCTAAATCAGCTGATCTTTATCAGCCAGCTGTGGATTTTGGACAATTTCTCATTGTGGATTTTTCCCTGAGTTGAGAAGTGCATTAGTGCTGTTTATCCCACTCTAATTAAATTAAGTAAAAGCAAATATTTTGGTTTCAAGGTAAAATTTGCGAGTGAGGCAGCTGGTTCTCCTCCCATCAGGTTATCAGAACTGCTTTCATCAGCCACAATCCTCAGGTCAACTTCAGTTTCCATTTTCCTAAATGTCACCACATCATCCTTCGCTGCACATCACGACTGGAGAGAGGGGTGTTTGCATTGCTTCTGGGTGAGATGAATCCTTTGTTCAGTGAAGGGTAAATACATCATTTCTCATCACACCTTGTGTCTTAATTCTCTTTATGTGCCACATGCTATAGGAGCAGAAACTCAATAAAATAATTTTGTTTGTAAGTGCTGCCTTGTCTGGTGAAATATTTCCTCTTGTGAAAGCTGTAATTGTGTGTTATGTGATTTTTGGATGGTTGCAGTAATCACAGTGGATGCTATAAAATGTGATAATCACAGAGCCTGGGATGGTGTGAGGCAGGGCAAGGGCAGACGGCGTCATTTGGAGCAGACACAAGATCTGCAGTTCCTGTTGAGCTGGGACAGTCACACCATCCCTTGGGGAACAGCAAAGAACCAGTTGCAGAAGAAAAAATGATTTCAAGCATTTGCAGTTCATTGTAACTAAAAAACGACAAAAATGCTTTAGCTTCCCAGCTTAAGGGCTTCTACCAAGGGACACGGGGGAGGGACACCCTTTTTGAGACCAGCCATCCTTTCCAGGAATGTCCTAGGTCTCATTATGATAAAGAGTTTCTAACCATTAAAAATAACTCACTGGATGAGTCAAACACTGGCCATGAGCCCCTGAACCTTTGTCTGAGCTGAAGGGAGCCTCAGGTGTGCAGTGCTGTGACCTGGCAGTGCCTCTGCCAGGTTTGCAGACCAAAGAGCAGGACAGCCCAGAAGAAGCCACAGCGATCCCGTCTGATGGCACTTGACAATCTTTTAATTGCTCCAACCCACTCAAACCCTTTTCTTCTTTAATCCTGGCTTCTTGGAGTTTGGCATTCTCTGTATAATCTCCGTCTTTTCTCCATTCTTCTTGTTATCTAGGATTTAGTCAAAACATACGTGGGGTTTGACACAAAGCTGCTATTTTTAATCCTCTCTTCACACAGATAATCAATTTCCACTCAATACTGGCTGTCACTTGCGTTGCTGGAAAACTGGATCTCATGTTAGTGAAAAACACCCACGCCTGGGTGGCTTAACCCCCCTACACTTATATTTTAAATTCTGAGGTTTTGCCACACGGGATAATCAACCCATTGTGTGTTTGTCATCACCTCACTGCAGCCACTCGAGAAGATTGGTCACACTCATGGAGACAAACTCCACCATATGAGTGCAAACATTTCCCTTTCATCTGTGGAGGGATTAGAACTCCACGAAGGAGCTGAGCCTGGAATGAGTGCCATCCCAGGATTAGTTAAGTTGTTTTCTTGCTCCTCACTTTCCATGCTCCTCTTGACCATATAATAGTAACTCCACAGAGAACTTTCAATTATTTCCAAGCAAAATAAGGAGGGTCACCACAGGGCCATGTCCCACAGGAGGGTTGGCCATCATGGGACTCCTTTGAAACTCCCTGCAAAGGGGAGGATGCTGCTGCAAGCAGCCGCAAATGAATAGTCTATTTTATTGAGTTCTGCAAGCAAAATAAACACATTGAACATTCCCAGACCTTCCTCTTATTTTTCCCCCCTTTCTCTTCACTTTTAGTCTCACAGTCTCCAATGTCATAAAAGTCTGACTGACTGCAGGAAGAGTAAGAGACAGTGGAGTGAGGGTGGCCATGTAGTGACTTGGTTTAAGGGTGGGGACACAAGGGAGAAGGGAAATCCCACAGGTCCATTTTACAGCTCATTGCAAGGGATCAGAAGGCTGGGAACTGTCCCAACCATGTGCCCTCCCACTGATTTGAGAGAAAAATAACTTGTTTATGAGAAAATGGTAGAAGAGGACCAATGGAAAGTGAGTTTCAGGCATCAAATCCCACAGTGGTTTGGGTTGGAGGGGACCTTAAAGCCCATCTTGTTTCACCCCCTGCCCTGGGCAGGGACACCTTCCACTCTCCCAGGTTGCTCCAACCTGACCTTGGACACTTCCAGGGATGGGGCAGCCACAGCTTCTCTGAGCAACTTGTGCCAGGTCTCACCGTTCTCACAGGGAACAATTTCTTCTCAATACCAAGCCAGGGTGATATTCTCTGATATTGGCTTCCCACTGATCACTTTATTGTGTGAATTTTACTTTTCATGCATCAGCAACACATTTGTTTGGCAAAGAGAGGAATCTTGTCATAACAATTTATATTTATTCTCCAAAAGTGGCCTTTAATTTCTAATTATGGAATGCTACTCACAGGTTGGAAAATCACACACACACACACAGAGTGAGGATGAAAACGACCGGGGGCCTGCAGGGCTTTGAGAAATAAATCAACATGTTCTGTAATTATCTTAGGGAAAAAATAACAACTAAGCAATAAATTTAACCTCAATACTGATGCTGACAGTGTGTGTGTGTGTGTGTGTGTGTTTGTCACAGCTGCCATGCTAAAGCTGGCTGTGTCCCCACAGCTGGGCATCACTTATTCTACAAGACATTTTTGGCCACGTGGGTGACTCAAGGTGCCCTGTGCCCACCCTGGGCTCAGCTTTCTGGCAGAAACACCTTTGTGTGCTTCGTTTTCCATTTTGTTTCATTTCTTCCAAAACCTTTTATTTATACATAATTCTTGATTAACCTGTAAAGAGCATGGAATCACATCCACTCAATCCCAAGCACATCCCAACCCTGCTTCAGTCTTTAATTTAAATAACATCAGTCCAGATACTTTTGTCTCCTCTTTCAAGATAAGAAGTTAGACAGAAAATTATATATAGCTCATTGGAGAAAAGCACAGTCCTGATCCTTGAGATCCTGATCTCAGTCCTCTATTTGTTCTTCATTTTTACTACTTCTGTTATTTGCCCTCCTAATTGTCTCTCTAATTAGGTAACTCCAGACTTCTCAATCTCATTTTGCCAGAGGTTTTCTCTGCCAGTGCCCTCATCATTCTTCCTGCCATTAAGATTAGACATCAGAACAGTTGTGCACTTACTTAAATGCCAGGTCAGGGATCTCATTTCTAGTTATAATGCATCATGCAAGGGTGTTCTCCCTGGGACTAGAAACTCCTTCATTTGCACAGAGACACAGCTCCTGGATGAACAAACTCAGCTGCTGCTGAGACACACAGGTTTGGAGTGCACCTCCCAGCATTGGCCATCCAGCACCAGCTCCAGGCGATCTCCAGAGCCTGGGAGACCTGGGTTACCCCTGCAAGAAGTATCTGTTGCTTCAGGAAAAGGAGGAATGGTTTTAAACTGAAGGAGAGTGAATATGGATTAAAGACTTGGGAGCAAGTCTTCCTTCTGAGGGTGGTGAGGCCCTGGCACAGGTTGCCCAGAGGAGCTGTGGCTGCTCCATCCCTGGAAGTGTCCAAGGCCAGGTTGGATGGGGCTTGGAGCAACCTGGGATAGTGGAAGGTGTCCTTGCCCATGTGTATAAAATCCCTTCCAACTCAAACCATTCTTGGATTCTATGATTCATTTTGCAATAAGAGGTAACACAATTTGCTCTTTTGCTGGAATGAGCATCACCCCAAAATCTGCGTTGTCAAGAGCTGCAGGTAAACTGAAGTCTTGCTCTTCTTTGCACATGCACAGGCTCAGAAATTCTGGATCTTTGTCTGGATCTCTGTCTGGATCTCTGTCTGGATCTTTGGACTGACATATCTTTGTCCAAGAGCCAGAGGCATCCCAGTAGCTCTGCCTGGCTCCAAAACTCCTGCAGTCAGCCTTCAGCTGCAATGCTACTTGAATGTACAAAAAAAAGTTAGTGTGTTTTTTTTCCCCTAGACTTTTCTGAAAGATAATTTTGTAATTATATTTTACAGCCTTATATATATATATATTTTTAAGACAGTGCATTAGTCATGCAAATATAATTATATATCTTACATTCCCATGTCAGTTGTAATTAAAAACATGGTATTTAAAGCACATTTATTTCAAAAATATAATGTAAGCTTCTATTAAAAATGTAGTTCATTAAAGCTAATAAAAGTACCTGGATGGGTCAAGGCAAACCTGGAGCCTGTCCCGTTGCCGTGGGAACAGGCAGCATCAAAGCCAAGTGCAGCTGTGGTAACCTGCAGTATCAGGAGGAACAGCCAAAAATATGATTAGGGGAGAAAACCACCCCAAATCTGAGTGGCATTTTCGTGGCTGGTCCTTCCTGGTGTTGGAGGAGCTGTTGGGTGTGGCTGGGTGGGGATGCACCCCATGGGGAGGGGGGTGTGGAGCAGCCTGGGGGGGCTTTGGGACATTGGTCAGAGGCACACCCAGAGCCCAGACAGGCAGAGAAACATTCCACAGCAAAGCAGTGAGTGGGAAACGGGACCCAGCCATCCAATTCACATATGCAAATACTTTCTGGCTCGTTAATTGCTTCCAAAGTGGAAGATTTCTCCTAATCTCCCATTAGCAGCTGCACATCCCTCTCCATTTCAAATTGTCGGAGATGAGAGTTTCTTCACCGTCAGGAGGGACACAGTGGAGGAGCAGTAATTTTTTAATTAAATCAGTTTGCTGCTGTTCCCCTTGGATGGTGCACAGAAACGAAGGAGGATTTTGCTCATTGCTCTGCTCATTTTCTTGAGGCCACCCTGCCCACCCTTTCAGCCCCTCGGTCTCAGCCATGGAACCCCCACCAATCTTCCTCTCCCAGTTCCACTCTCTGCAACAGCCCAGTGGGGCCTTTGGTCCCACAGAACCATTCCTGTGCCACAGGACCCCAATCCAGTGAGATGCTGTTGGTGGTGAAGGTTGCAGACCCCCCTGAGCACCTCTGCTCCAAAGGCAGCCACAGTGGGAGCAGCTCCAGGCACAGCCCCACCTCCCAGACACGAATTAATGCAGTTTTTCTAGGACATGATGGTTACAGACACCAGGAGGACCTTCCTGCCTGTTGCATAACCACGGCTTTATCTAATGAACCTCTAATTGCTGCCCACTGTGTGTGCTCTGCAGGGCTGTGGAGCTGCTCTGCCATGTCCTGATGGAGCTGGTCCCCCTGCAGGGATGCACCACCTGGTCCTTGTGTGGTGAAGCATGGAGGGAATTTTCCCCTTTTCTCACGCCAGCAGGATCCCTCACCAAGGGCAACAGGGAAGGAGCATCCCATATAGAATATAGAGGATTCTCTTCTTTGGGCTGCACAGTGGGAGCATCTGCAGTGCCTCAGGACCAGTCAAATGCCATCCTGGGAGTGGGAATCCAGCTGTTTTGGGTTCTCCAGATAAATGGGCTGGTGCTGGACAACCCTTCTAAACTCACCCCTCCAAGATGATGCCACCTGTGAGGACTGTGCTGGTTCTTGGATGCTGCTGCCATTCCCAAAGCCAGAGTTCCCAGGAGCAGGAATGGAACTGATGATGCAATTAAGATAATTATTTCCTAAACCTGCACATTTCTCCAAGCCTTTGGAAATGGCTCTTGCAATGAAGGGGAGAATGGAAGAGCCAGCAGTGCAAACCACCAGCTTGGAATTGCCTGGTTTGCCAGCACAGAGCTGAACACCCGAGGGGATGGTGACACTGCACCCCAGCTGTGCAGAATTTCACGGGATTTATTGGTACTGATGTCTCTTGATTAAATTATATTTCTTTCTTCATTTATTCTCTAACAAGCTCAACATTTCAATTTCTGAGGCAAGCTCAGGTCAGGAATGGAAGGAGATGGTGGCTGCCACTGACACTGGAGGGGGCGCAGCTGGAGAAGAATGCTTCTCATTTTAACCCCTGATTTCCTGAAAAATGGTAGTAAGGGAAGAATTGACAATTTAGATCCAAGCTGTGAGCAGGAATCTTCTGCAGGAGCTGGTCACAAAGCTGAGTGTGGCTCCATGGCCTCTCTGGCTACCAGGAATTCCAGGACACAGGTATTGGAGCAATTATAAGTTAAAAGGGAGTCAGAGAATCAAGGAATGGTTTGGGTAGGAAGAGACTTTAAATACTATCTACTTCCAGCCCCCCTGCCACGGGCAGGGAATCAAACCTTTCATTTTTCCTTGCCTGAGCAATTCCATGGAAGTGCTAATTTTTACATCATTTTCATTTACAGGGGTTAGGAGGTAATTTTGGAGGAATCCGTTTAACTGAGCAATTACCGAGTCAATAACACATTCCTGCATTTTATCAGAAAGAGAAAAATTGATAATTTCTGTTTGTTTTGACCTTACCTCCGTAGAAATGGCAGCAATTTTCCACAACTATCACAGTTACCATGGTTATATCTCCCTCCAGGTCCTCAACCACCTGGAGCAGGACACAAGAGCACAGACAGGGGTGCTGTGCTGGGGGAGAAACTGCCCCAATCCCCCCAGGTCCTGCATTATTGTGTCACCCCAGAGCCCCAGGTGTGGGTGCTGGAGCCCCCAGGCAGAGCAGGACCTGCCCCACTTATCATTCTCCAGCAGACAAGAAGACCTGGACACCTCAAATTTTCCCCTGGTGCCTCATCCCACCTTGGAATGAGGCAGTTGGAGGCAAAGAAACAAACAAAACTCTGTCTCATGGAGCTGACTCATGATCCCTGAGCTGCAGCCAGCAAAGCTTTGGGAAAAGGACCCCAAATCCTCCTTTCCCAGGGAGAGCCACTGCACCCCTCAGCACTTTTGCCTCAGGAAGAGGGATTAAGTAGAAAATTCAGATCTATTCCAGAAGGGCTCTGGGGAGCTGATTTTGAGAGGAAAGAAATTAAAGAACTGCTTAGCTGAATAGCTGAGCTGGTATTTTTCTGTCCTCAGGAAACAACTTAGATATAATAGCATTAGTAATAATAACACCCCAAAGAAAATCCTGGTGAAATCATGTAGACTGCAGGGATGCATGAAATCCCTGGGATGGTGTGAGCTGTCAGTGTGGGTCCTCCTGGTGTCAGCAATATCCTTCTTGGATGGGATGGAGACAAGTTACACAAATGAGAGCAGTGCACAGAGAATAATCCATCTTGATCAGAGTACCAAAATAACTGTGAAGTCTGTTAGTGAGTGAAACTGTCCAGAAAATATTGAAACTTGGTGCATCACAAGGCACTGCTCCTGTGACAGGGCTGTGAGCTCCCAGTTTGAAGATTTTATTTTTAGTTGTCCTGTCAAGGGGGAAGGAAGGAGCAGACAGCACAGGAAAGGAAGAGAGGAACCTGGGCACCCCAAGGCTGGCTGGGGCAGGGGGGCACAAACCACAACGTTCTCCATAATTCATCTTTTTAAAAGAAATTTCAGTTTCTACCCCTTCCTTTGGGCTGCAGCACGTCTCCAACACTGCACAAAGGAAGGGGAGTGTGCAGAGGGGTGTGAGTGCTGTGGAGCTGGAGAGGGATAGAGGGTACAGCAAGATCTGGGCTTGGTGTTTGAGGAGGAAAATTGGGGCTGGGGCAAATGGGGTCAATCTGAACCCTGCTGGGGCAGAGTGTGCTCATCCTCAAATCTCAGCATCAACATCTCCCCCAGGCAGAAGTGGCTGTGGATGAGGAGACCCTCAGGGTTCCCCCCATCAGGCTGAGCACCCCCAGTTGGGCCAGTTACAGGTGAGGGTCCTCCCTGTGGGTGGACACACATCCCAGGAAAGCATTTCAGGTGCAGTTGGCTTTGCTTATTCTACGTTTTCATTCGGAAATGCAAAGGACCAAAAGTGAGCTGCTGCCACTCCGTGTCCCTCTGGGGGGGAGTGTCCTCCCACCTCTGCTGTGAATCCCTGAGTGGAGAATGCTTTGCTGCCTCCCGATTCATGTGTGATGAGTTAGATCTCAGCCAGATGTTCTGTGGGCAGAAACACCTATTTGAAGTTAAAACCCAGTGATTAGAGTTGCCAACCAGCCATTAAGAAAGTATTAAATGGACAATTATCCCCCCCCTTCCTGTTTCAATACAAAGGCAGCTTCATAATATACTTGTTTAAGATGTCTGGTTTTAATTTTAGTTCCTGTGTTCTAATAGGACATGCAGAGCCATTTCACTTTATCAATAGCTCCTGAGAGCTGAAAAAAGAGTCTGGGAAAGGAAAAAAAAAAGTCAATATCCTTGAGAATTAGACAAAGGAGAAAAAATTAGCCCAAAGATCTCACTTTCTTTTTCCCAGTGATAACACAGCTTCTCAATTTACTTGACCAGATTGCCTTGCAAAGATGAGCATTTTTCAAGAGAAGCAGAGATGAAAGGGATTATTACTTATAGAGGCTCTTCTTTAAAAAGATAAAGTATTTGGCAATTAAAGCACGAGGAGCTGCAGACTCCCAGGGAAGGCAGCAACTTCTGGAGCAGCTCCATCAGCATATTTTCCACTAACCCTTCTTTTTGAAAGTGATGATCCCATTGAGGGATTGGGGTGTGAGGCCACTGCTGCTGCAGCCCTGCAAGGGGGGACATGGATGGGAGCAGTCTTTGTTCCAGACCTGCCTCCATTGGGAGCTGAATGGGATGACAGGCAGGGAAATGAAGGAATGAAGCCTTTTCACAACCTGTGGAGAAAAGGGTCTGGCTGTCCATGCAGGTAACCTGCCCAGGGCCAAACTGTGGTCACCACTGACCTTGAGCCAAAGCTGAATTTTCCTGAAAAATCTCTTAGTCCAGCAGAAATGGCTGGGAGGGCAGAGACATAGAAGCCTGGGCCAGTGCAGGGCAAATGGGAGCAGCCACAAAAACCCACTTCCACAAGGGACAGATGGGCTTCAAGCAGCTTTGTGGGGTCCCTCCATCCCACTGGAGTTCCTGCATCCTGTTGAGGTTTCTGCATCCTGCTGAGAGTCCTTGCACCCCACTAGGATTCCTGCATCCTCTCAGGGTCACTGCATCCCACCAGGATCCCTGCATCCCACTAGGATCTCTGTATCCTGTTTGTGTTCCTGCATCCTGCCAGGGGTCCCTGCATCCTGCCAGGGATTCCTGCATCCTCTCAGGGTCACTGCATCCCACTGGGATCCCTGTATGCTGCCTGCATCCCATTGGGGTCCCTGCATCCTACTGGGGATTCCTGGATCCCACCAAGAGAGCCTGGGCCATCTGATGGGCAGGGCTGGATGTTACTGCTGCTCCCACTGCGTGTCCTGGCTGGGGCTGGGCAGTGGGGGGTACAGAGGGGCTGGTGGAGGCAATTACCAGCAGTGAGGGCACTGAGGGCCCCGACAACCCCCTTCCAGTTGTGGCACAACCTTTTCTTTCTCCTGATGGGGTCAATAAATATTTAAACAAGAAAAAAAGAAATCAATACCCCCTGGCAGGAGTTGAGCTCTGGCATTCACAGGCAACAGAGCCAGCATGGTGCCTGCTGGGGATGGTCAGGGGGATGTGTCCCATCTCAGGGCAGACATGAATACCTGTTGCTGCAACCCTGGTGCTCCTCTATTCCACAACTAACCCTCTCTTCTGTGGGATATCTGGCAGGGGAGACACTTGGGTGGGCTTTCCCTGGGGTCCCTCACTCAGCACAGTGTCTGTGATGCTGGATAGGGAGAGCTCTGGGACAGTCTCTTCTCTCTGATGACCAGTAACAGGACTCAGAAATGGCTGGAGCTGTGTCAGGGCAGGGTTAGGTTGGATCTCAGGAAAAGGTTCTTCCCCCAGAGGGTGGTTGGGCACTGAATGGGCTCCCCAGGGTTTGGTCACAGCCCCAAGGCTGCCAGAGCTCCAGGAGGGACAATGCTCTCAGGGTCATGGTGGGGTTCTGGGGTGTCTGTGCAGGACCAGAGGTTGGACTGGATGATCCTGTTGGGTCCCTTCCACCTCAGAATATTCTGTGATTCTTGGAACAGTACAAGAGCTCACGGTCCTGCTCTCCACATATTGTTAAAATCTGCCTACAGCCAGCTCAAAGCTGAACCATTTTTCATGATCAAACATGTGTTTTTTGTCTAAGTGTTTGTCAGCAGATGAAGATAAAGCTGTTCTGCTTTATGGGAGTTATTCCAAGGATTAATTAGTTGATGCTTCCTGAAGTACTTTGAAGATGTGGAGTGTGAGATAAGTGCTGTGCTTTAGAAGGCCATCGGGCACTGCAGTTATTTTCTAAGTTTACTTCTAATTCCCTAAGAGTTTGTACAAAACAAATTGCACAGGAGCATATGGGGCCTTGAACACCTTCATCTAGTGGGTGACCTCTCTGCTCTTGTGGGGGATTGGAACAAGATGATTTTTAACGTCCCTTCCAACACAGACTGTGCTGTGATTGTGTCCAGCTCTGAGGTCCCAGCATGTGAAGGCTGTGGAGCTTTTGGATTGAGTCCAGAGGAGACCAAGGAAATGCTCCAGTGCCTAAAGGGGCTTCAGAAGAGCTGGAGAGGGATTTGGACAAGAGGTGGAGGGATAGGGCACAGGGAATGGCTTTCCACTGCCAGAGGGCAGGGGAAGATGGGGTATTGGGAAGGAATGCCCTGGCTGTGAGGGTGGGCAGGCCCTGGCACAGGGTGCCCAGAGAAGCTGTGGCTGCCCCATCCCTGCAAGTGTCCAAGGCTGAGTTGGAGCAACTTGGGATAGTGGAAGGTGTCCCTGCCCATGGCAGGGGATGGAATGGGATGAACTTTAAGGTCCCTTCCAACCCAAACCAGTCTGTGGTACCTGAGGAACAGTTAATGTTCAGCCCACATGGGGCTCTGGCTGTGGTTGACCCCATTCTGCTCCCACTGAGGGCACTCCCAAAACTGGACACGGGTGAAGATTGCCCCCAGGCAGAAGGGGGCAGGACTGAAAGGTCTTGATGCCAGTGGAGCCCCTCTGGGGGGACATCAGCTGTTCCTGTGAAGCCCAGGCTCCAGGCTTTCCCCTCCAGGGGAAATGCATTGTTGTGCACAAAGCAGCAGCCCATGGCCAGCCCTGGGAGCTCCAACTATGCAGGACTTGTGTCAGGTTTCAAGATGGTTTCTCGAGCAGGGTCATTACTGCCCCATCAATTTTAATTCAAGGTTGAGAAATCATCGGTATAATTATTTACTACTGTGAAATTTCTGAAAATTATATTTCTGTTACTGTAGTTATTGATCTTGGAAAGGGCCATAAATTATCTTGACATTTCACAGAATCCTTCACACTTGGATAATTTCTCTGCTTGACTTGCACTGTGTGTTGAACTTTTAGGCACCATCCAACTACAGTCATTCAAAATGTGTATTTGAAGATTTTTCTTAAGCAACCAGAAGATATTTTGATTATAATACAGAAGAACTTGCAGAAATACCAAGTGTCCTTCACATTACAGGACAGCTTGACTTAAGGTGGGCATGAGGGTGATGCTGAATGGACTTTATGGTGGTAGAGGGGTGGCATGGCCATGCCACGACCCTGGGAGGGCTGGTGGCCCCAGGAGACACCAGGTGCTTGGCAGTGGTGCTCCTCATGGGGTTGGCATCTCCCTGGGGTGCCCAGGCAGCTCCATGGCCTTTCATCCCAGAGGGAGCCCCAAATTGGCACCAGATGGATGCAGTGCCCACCTGGCCAGACTGACCCACGGCTTCACACGTTCAACATTCTGCCCAGAACTGACTTCTGATGGGAAAAAGGGATGCTGATGACCAGAACAGCTCCTAACCCATCCTCTGTGCTCCCAGGGCACTGTGACAGGAATAATCAAATCACAGCAAACACAGGTTTCTGGGCTGGGTGATGACATCCCTATCTGGAAATGGGCCAAATCCTGCATCCTGCAGGTATGTGGGGCAAGTGGGAGCATGTGGGACTGACACTTCTGGGGCAGGAAGGACACAGTGTGGTGGCAACATAGGGCAGTGCTGTGTCCCCAGTCCCCAAGGGCCATCTGGAAGGGCTCCCACCGCCTGCCCTGTCCTGCCCCATCTCCTCTGGGACTGCTCTGTGCAGGGACTCAGCTCTGATGGCACAGGGATGGGAAGAGGCTGAAGGAACACAGGGCCTCACATAAGGTGGCAATTCTGCTGCTGCAAGGGATGATAACTGTGTTTCATTAGAAATAAACTCAGAAAATCAGCAACATCTGGTGCCTGCTGGCTGGGACATTGCCCCAGCATGGGAGGAAAATCTCCTTTTCTCCTCCCAGATTAAGGGATTTTGCTGTTTGCTCACAGTTTTGTATATGTAAAACAGGCTGGCCCTGACCAGGAGCCTGCCCAAAGCCTCAGCTTCAATCCCTGCCCAAAGTCCCAACATAAATCCCTGCCCAGAGCCCCCCCCAGTCCAGCCCCCCTGGCCAGACTCCTACCCAAGGGCCATCTGCACTTGTTGCTCCAAGCCCTGCACAGACACCCCACCCTTGGGAAGTGTCTTTTGAGGTGACTCTGAGGGAAAAAGGAGATCAGAGCTCTGGCAGCCCAGCCCCAGAACCCCACACTCCCCCCAGGCAGGCGGCCTGCACTCGTTGCGTAGTATTTATTCATTATATCACCCAGAAGAAAACCTCATTCAACTAGTCCAGAATTCTGCAGGGTGGTGGGTGAGGGGGTGGTCCAGCATTTCATCATTTCACAGTGATGGGAGACGGGGCAGAGACGCCATCCCACACCGAGGGCGGGACGGGCGGCGCCCGTGGCCCCTCAGACCTCCATCTTCTTCTTCATCTCCATGCGGTAGATGATCTGGTAGCCATCGTCCCAGGCGTAGACCTGCCTCTCCCGGGGGCTGTACTTCATGCTGGAGTGGGACCCGTAGCGCTTGGGGAAGTAGACGAGGGAGGCGTCCTCGGGGGCCAGGGTCCCGCTGACGTCGAACACGCACTGCACGCGGGAGCGGCTGGGCAGGCGCGTGTTGTACACCACGTGCAGGGCCCCGCACACCACGAACGCGCCCTCGGCGTTCTCCCTTGGGCACGGCGTGTCCCACATCTGCTCGATGTCCAGCGAGGTGGGGTCCAGCTTGGCCAGGCAGATGTTCTTCTCGTCCTCCTTGGTGGCGTAGATGGCCCACAGCCCCTCCTCGTCCGCCGCCACCTCGATGTAGGTGAAGGGAGAGAGGCCGAAGACGGGGATCTGCTCCTCGGCTGGGAACACCGAGCTGTCCACCACCGTCCTGTTGGCCAGGTTGAACTTGATCACCTGGAACGATAGGCCCTGCTGGCGGATGTAGTAGAGGTGCCCATCGTAGACGAGGTGCCCCGTGCCCACCCAGGGGTAGGGCAGCTTGATGCGGGCGGCCTTGCGGGTGGCAGAGAAGAGGGTGAACTCCCGCATGCGGGGGAACACGTACACGGTGTCGTTGGCAGTGCCGTCGAACACGTAGATCTTCTCCGAGCTCCCAGCAGCATCCTTGGTCCAGAGCCCTGAGGTGCTGCCAAAACGCTTCAGGATCTTCATGGCTCTGACGCTGGCGATGGTGTCACTGCAGTCTGTAAGAGTGGGGCAGCTCTGAGAGCCTGGAAACCACCCGTCCCTGCAGCAGAGGCTGCTCCCACTCTGCCCTGGTGTCACGCGGGTCCTGCTGTGTCCCATTCCAGCCCTTGGGCAACTACCCTGCAAAGGCACCCTCCCTGCTGGCATCCAGAAGTCCCCTTGTGCACCCATGCCACAGGCAGGGGAGTCACCCTCACTCCAAGGGCTTTGGAGAAGCACAGGGCTCCCGCCTGGGGCCTGGATGTGGCTCCCAGGCAGCTGTGAGGATGCAGGATCTTGTGCCAGAGGGACCCAAGAAATGCCCTGCTGGGACACAGTGACATGGCACAGGGCCAGGGGAAACTTGGACCTGGATGGGCTGGGAAGGCTCGGGGTTACCCTGCACACAGGATCATCCCCCCAGTGAGCCACAGCAGCCCCTCACCTGTCAGCTTGGTGTACTTCTCGTTCTTCCTCTGCTTGGCTGTGGCCACCTGCTTCTCCATCAGGGTCTCATCCACCTCCACACAGGGCGGTGCAGGGTTCTGTGTCTCCAGGTAGTCCACCTCCCGCTCCAGCCGGTCCACGCGCACTGCTGCGCTCTCCACCTCCGTCCGCATCGCCTCCCGCTCCTTCTCCGCTGCCTCGAGCATCCCCAGCACCTGGTTCTTGAAGTCCCGCAGCTCCGTGGAGTAGCGGCTGCTCTGGTCGTGCCACTGTGAGATCCTCTCCTGGGGTGGCCAAGGGGACATTGAGGTCTGCACACTTCACAGTCCGTCCCACTGCCTGCACATGGCTGTGGGAGCCCTGGAGCTTGTGACTCTGGCTCTCACCCTTCCATGCCCCCACTCCTATGACAGTCCCACTCCTGGGATGTCCTTGCTGCCATGGTGCTCCCAGACCTGTGATAACCCTGCTCCTGTGATGTCCCCAGACCCCCGATGTCTCCATTCCCATGATGGCCCCATGGTGCTCCCAGAGGGGCAATGCCCCCCCTCCCGTGATCCCACAGTGCTCCCACCCCTGTCATGCTGGGCTGTGTGGGGCCCTGGCCAGGACACCCCACACTCTGCTCCCTCCCCATCCCAGCTCCTCCTCACCCAAACCTGCTCCAGCCCCACCGGCTGCCATGGAGGAAGGGCTGGGAGCCCCACCATGGGGGAATCGTGGTGCGGGGCCCTCCATGGGGTCGTACCTCCAGGAGGGTGAGGCGCCGCTCCACGTACTCCATGAACTGCTGCTGCTGGGCACGGAGGGCCAGGGCGAGGAGCGGCAGGAGGAGCAGGCAGCGCCAGGGCCCCATGGCTCACGGAGTGCAGCCTCCACCTCAGTGCTCAGGAATGCTCCGGCCTCTCCAGCCCTTATTGAATCCAGATGTGGAGAGGGAGGAGAGGCTGCTCCTTCCCCAAGACCAGCCCCGGGCGCCTTAACCCCTTCGTGCCCCAGCGGGCGCCCAGGGCAGCCCCACATGGTGCCATGGAGCCTCAGGGCTGGGACAGGAGCCCGGGGACAGCTGTTGTGTGGGATTTGGGGTGCAGGGAGCACTGCAGGAGCCCTGAGCAGCAAGGGAAGGACATGTTCTCATGAGGGACAGTCCATGGGACAGTGAGGGATCACACTGTGCCACAGGCACGGGCACAGCCCCGGCTCCTCATCTGCCCAAGGCCAGTGGCCGGCCTGAGCCTCAGCCGTGCCCAGGTCTGGTTGAAGCAAAGCTGGACCAGCATCGCAGCCACCAAGCCCCTGAGCCCGTGTCCCACCATGTCCTGGCTGCTGAGCCGGACACTCCTGCCTGACCCTCCTGCCCTGGGGTCCTGTGGATCCCCCTGGGCAAAGTCACTTGGGCCATCGGGGGCTGCTGGGTCAGTGCCCTGAGCCAGGGACTGCCCGGCCACACGCTGCCCCTGAGGGATGTTTGTCCCGCAGCAGCTCTGAGGTGGCCCAGGACTCGCTGTGGGGCCGCACGGCAGCTCCCACAGCCAGGGAGGGACAGGGGCAGCACAGGCGTGGTGTGACAGACAGAGGGAGGCTGCAGCTCCGTGCCCTGGGTGCACAGGCACCTGTGGCTCTGTGGGCACAGCCTGTGGGCTCTGGGCTGTGGGAATGGGCCGAGAGCTGCCCGTTTGTGCCAGAGATGAGCACGGACGGGCACTGCACCCACGGCGCTGAGGCGAGTGTGCCACCTAGTGCTGCCACATCCCAACTCCACATCCCGCACTGCCAAGATCCCAGCCCGGATATACCCAAACCCCCCTTCAACAGAACGAGTGACCAACTGAATAGAGTACAGAAAATTAACCCTTTTTATTGATGCATTGCAATTGTTCTACATTTTTACCATATTATGTAGAAAATACTTAAAATACAAGCTACTTTGTAAAACCAAAGACAAACATTGAATCCAAAGATAAACTATGTTTTCACAATGGACCCTTTTCCCATATAGTTAGTATTAAATTTTTAAATATCTATTTCTTTTGTTAAAATGATTTTTACATACCCCCTAAGTACATCAGCAATACAAACATAGATCAGTAATTGTCAGAAACTACCTGTATCTAGCGGCTTGTAAAAAGGAAGAGCACAACCATAAAAGAAAGTTAAATTTTACACAGTAACTAGCATATCAAATACATTTAATAAAGTAGGAATTCCATTGCAATATCAAGGATTCAAGCAGAAATACTAACATTACATATAATGTACTGCTACATGTAGTGAGATAGATATAGTTCAAGCTGAATCTGAAATCACACATTATATAAAGTTTAGCAACAAACAACCATGTGGACATGCGGCACCATTCAGAAGTTTAAATTAAAAAAAAAAAAAAAAGAAAGCAGGGCTGTGCCAATCCTGTCATTTAGAAGCAATTTAGTTTCATGTAATAAAAGAAATTGCTGAGTCAGAGGTAAATTACTGCATCCCATCAACTAGGTGCTAAGCAGGAAAGCCTCGGGAGTTGCCTCTGCGGTGGCTATCACAGCTGCAAATACAGGTCAGGTAAGAGAAAACTGATTGAACAGCTCAAGAATCACACAGACAAACCTAGATGGGACCACGGTTATCAAATATTCCAAAGGTGAGTCCCAAACCAGTTGTAAAAAACCCCTAAAGTATCCAATTCCTATCCAGAGATAGCAGATTTCTCTACAAAATGCGTGTAGTGACTCTGGCCACGAGGAGAATTCTTGAACCCAGTTTGAGGCTGGATATGCAAGGGAAGAAGGGATGAATCTCCTTAGAGCACAGTACACCCAAATTGGGTATCACATACTGGGGCCAGACTGGGATCCACTGCACTTGTGAAGCCCAGTTGCCCTCCTGGCCCTGCTGGGGTGGGGTTTGCTGTGTATCACTGAGGAATTCTGGGGTTAATTGACAGCTTGTTCCAAATGGAGCATGTTTGATTTTACCTATGTCATTTCCATCTCATCCTCCTTGTTCCAACACTTTTGGGAACTTGGGTAGTGGAAGAGATGACACCTGGCTTTGGGAATACATTTGATTGGGAATGATTATGCTACAGGGAGACTTTAAATGATAACTTTAAGCTGCTTTTTTGGGGGGGAACGTGGGCGAGTTCTCAAAATTCTTAGCAGATTTTGCTAGAGGTCTTTTTTTTTTGTTTCCTGTTAGTAAACTGTTTTCCATGAAGTCCTATTTGTGAAACAGGGAGTTGGAGCTTGGTTTGCCTTTCCGTGGAAAGGCACAACTCTGTACACCCAAGAGGTATCTCAAGGCAAGTACTGAACACAAGCAATGAGAAAAAAAGCAAGAAAAGTGCCTACAGCAACAAACAGCATCGTTTCCAGCAACGATGTGGCATAGCAAGGTTGGTTATCCACTTACAGAAGTGCTCTGACTACAAACACACTGAACAACAACGTGGCTAATGCTACCGTCCAGTTCCAAAGCCCTCGACCCCTCCACCAAAGAGATGCCAAACCTCCATCAGTTCTTCCATTTCAGGTCAGTCCAGACTTCCTTTTATCAGTAACCCGTGGGATTTCAGAAATGACTTTTACATTTCTTGCCACACACTGCTCAGAACTGGCCTCCTTCCCACTGGGACAGAACATAAACTGGGATTCAAGGTTACCAAACCTCTTATTGCTGCAGTAACACGACTGCTCGAACCAGTTTATCACCCATTTGGACAAGATACTTAACCTATGTATTAGATGAGAAATAATTCCTAGTACAAGGGACCCAAAAAACAAAGTGTAGTCCAAAAACTGCACTGATTATCCAAAGTGAGTATTTCCTCTGAACACTAACTAGGGCTACAGCTGACAGACCTTCCCAACAACTCCACATTAGCAGTAGCATTATAAAACTTTTTTTAATGGTATTATGTGCTTTACAGCAGGCTCTCTTTGGTATAAATATTCTATCACCAAGCTAGCAATATTTTACACGACACATCTGCTATTCCTGTGGGGGAAGGTAACGCCACACTAACCTAATAAAAGTGATTGCACATATTTAATCACTTCTGCAATATTAGACTAAACATTCCAATGCATTCCCAGCACTACCTTATCCGAAATGCACTGACAGACACTAACAGTACATGTGCCATTTTCAAAGGGAAAGCTTTAAGGGGACATCGCTTCACTGGGAACAAAAATGGAGCTTTGATGGAGCGTTGGAAGGGATAAGACACAGCTCTGCACCTCCTGCTGCTCTGGCTGTGGAAAGCTGGGTGAATTGCTTCAATTCGACGGGGGCTTGCTGGTCCCTCATAAGGCAAAGCTCACTGTAAACTCTAGTCACACTACATCATCATTTAAGGCACTACAATAAGGGGACACACCAAACAACTCTTCATCACACATACCTGTGCAAAACAAATCCAAAGGTATCCTTTCCTCTCGTGAAGCTCTAACTCCTCTCTCAGTGCTACAGTGATGAGCTCTAACCATTGCATTATATCACATACATTCCAACATGAATCAATTCATTTTGGTTTAAATACAAAGGATACAACACTTCCATCCCCAGGAACGTTTAAGAATTAGACAAACACTAAGTACAGAGTTCAAGTATAATCACTACACATTTTGATTACAAAGACAGAACATTTGGGGTTAGCAGGAAGTTTTGCTTGTTATATTTTTCTAATCAATATGTACATATTTCATTTTCTGTAAAATATTAAAACACCACCAATACAAAACTTCTAAAATAGTTTTAAATTCAGTAATAAACTTTAAAATCTGGATTTTTTTTCCTTTTTTTTTTCTTTTTCTTTCTCTTTTTTTGTTTTGCTTTTTGTTGTTGTTGTTGCAATTCCTACATGCACGTACTGTTTACAAGTTTTATTAAGAGCGCTTTAAAGGAGCTGTTGACATATCCAGGAGGATAAGTATAAAAAGCTGTACACATCAATACAGTGATGTTTCAAATTCATCTCCCTCCTAAATGAACCACGTGAGGAAAAATATTGAGAAAAACAGAACAAAGCAAAGCCCTGTGCTTCTGTGAAGGAATCCAGCTCCATTATAGGGCCAGCATCTAATAAGCTGCAGAAACCAAATTTTTAGAGCAATGCTGCACTATTCACTCTCAACTGAAGACAACAACATCCTGACAAAGCTGCTGAGCTCTGTCACACAGTGAGATCCTGAAAACAGTTTGAACGACTTAGAAGAATTCTGCAATGAGCACAACAAAAAAAAATCCGGCTGGGCTATGGAGAATTTTCAAGAAAACAAAGCAGACTCCAGGGTTTACAGGACTCCTGAATATATCATGTTGCTGGTGTAAGGCAGCTGCCTCTACCAGTCCTTAAACAAAGCAGAGAAGTAAACAAAAAACCTTTGACAGAAACATATATGGAGATGTAATGGCTTTTGCAGAACCAGCAATTTGTTAGAGACAAAGTGAATTAGAGAACTAATGTTAAATTTGATTTTGAAACTGCCCCAGCAACATAATGAGATAAACATGCATTACATTTTTAGTGGCAACATGGATTTGTGCAAGCTGCTAAAATAGAATCTGCAAAGCTTTTTGTATAAGTTACACAAGTTAAAAAAGACATCAGGATCTGTCTTCCAAGACACTGATTTGACACCCCTTTTGATTAGCACAACAGAACAATTTTAAATAAATGCGACCATGAATTCTTTTAAAAGCATCTATAAAAAGTAAGTAAAATTTTAAAAACTTAATTAGTGACCCTCGTACTGGTAACAAAGCATGCTGCTCAGTTAGTGACTGAACTCACCAGAGACATTTTGGAACAACACACAACCAGATCAGGGAGAAACACGAACCAGGCAGTCATTCCCAGGCAAAGGTTCACCTGAAATCCTTCTCCAGTCCCTCTATTGCAGGACAGTGCTTTACTGGGAACTACAAGTAGGAGTACTGGTTGATCTTCGTGGGGCTCAGCGGGTATCCAGTGTAAATAGCAGATCCTCTGGAAGCACCAATATAGGACTGGGGAGCAAACTGGTGTTGGTACTGGGCAGGTGGAACGTTTGAAGTCAGCAGACTGGGCCCAACACTCACAGGGACCTGGTGGACGAGGGTGCTGGGGTGGGCAGCGTAGGTGGTGTGCCTGGAGGAGCCCTGAGGGGAGAACAGGTGGGCAATGGAGGTGGTGGAGCCCAGCGTGGCAGCAGTGGTGGGAGCATAAGTGTACATGTGGGGCTGGCTGGACAGGTGTGCACTGGCCGTGGCTGCTGCCAGGTGGGGATGCACTGGGCTGCTGTGCTGGAACGTGTAGGGAGCCTGAGAAATAGTTGACGTGAGGGGGGCCACATAGGCTTGCTGCCTACGTGGGACAGCATTTCCACTTCTCTCCTGTGAGGCCAGCACTGTGGTTTGCTGGTTCTGCAGGGAGAAGAAGTGAGAAGGTTAGTGTTTATCCCTCTTAGGAGACAGGAGGAGAGCAAGGGTCAGACAGAGCCTCCCGATCAACACCTTCATTCTACAACACTCCTGCTGATCCTCCCTTGTGAAACCCTTCCTGCAGATCCTCCCTTGTGAAACCCTCCCACAGATTTGAGAACCGTGTCTTGCAGTTCCACTGAGACACAGATTACACTTTTTCCCTACGATGGGATCAAACTGCCACACCTGGGGTACCACAGGACACAGCTGGATAACTGCAACCGAGTCCTAGGACTGACCCAGTCATTGAACTCCTCACACATCTGCTCCTCTGCCCCATTTTAGCACAATAAAACCTGTCCTGTGTCCATGCCAGAAATGAACTAGAGGTGTAACACTCCCTCTTTCTGCAACAAGACTCAAAGATCAAGAGTTACGACATGAACTCTTGAAGTGAAACTAATCTCTGAAAGTTTCGAGGGAAGTCAGGTGCTATTTTTTAGTCTGAGAGTCAAAGTCCAGCCTTAATCTCCTGGTTGGGCCTCTGTGAGATCTAGAGAAAAAAGGTAAAGAACAAAAGAATCTCCTTGTGCTGTGCATTCAAAGCTACTCTAATTCAACAGCTGATTCTTTATGCCACCCTCCCACCTGAGTGGCAAGAATGACCTGCTGTAAGACAGGCATGACTAGGAGCAAAAAGGAAGAATATGGACATAACCACACCTCCTTCTCCTGCCCTCTGGTACAGGAACAAAGTCTTTGCCTTGAGAAACTTCACCTGTCCGCCCTACAGAGCCTGTCCTACCCTGCATCGCCCTAGGGCAGAATCAGCTTCAAAGAATTAGAGGCTGCAGCTATTGATCCTCTTGCAATCCAGCCATTCCCCCTTCCTTAGAGCGTGGTGTTTCCAAAGCAAGTGTAAAGCCTCCCACTGAAGGTCAGCAGGGCTCACCTGGCTGAGGTTGAGGGGCTGCACGCCGTTGGTCACCACGCGGTGGGAGCGGTACCCCGTGGGGGTTATGCAGCATCCTGATGACTGCCCACTCACAGAAGCCACTGGCTTGGTCTTACTGGTGCTGCTCAGGATGCCTGAAAGAGTTCACAAGCTTAGTCCATTCCTCCCTCTCCCACTGTAGTAACCAGCTTTGGGAACCAAAGAACGCTCAGGGACTGTTTCTGTCACAGAGACTTTTCTTTAATTATGGTTTAAAATGTGATTATGAAACCATGAGGAATGTTTACAGATCTTTCTGAATGCAGCCAAATATAAACGAAAGGTAATTCTACCAATGACATTGAAAACAACCTAAGGCTTTCAGAACAGCAGCTGTGAAACCTAAAGCTGCCAAAGACCCAGCGCAGAAAGTCCAAAACTCTGAGGCTGAATGTGTCAGGGACAGGACACACCTGAGCCTTGGCACAGCTCCTGAGCACAGTGAGCTCTGAGACACCCACCTGAAGCCTGGGTGGCTACAATGCAGTCGTTGAGCTGAGTTTTCAGAGGTGGCACGATGATGGTTCGGGAGCTGGAGCTGTCAGGAGCAGCCCTGCTTGGGAGCTCCAGGGCTCCACCAGTGCTCCTGAGCGAGGACAGGGGGTCTGTGGCATAGGGGCTGCTCAGGGAGGAGTCGGAATCAGGGGAGTCGTTAACAGTGACGTAGCTGATGACATTGGATCGCTGCTTCATGCTCAAACTGCAGGGGAGATTTAAAAAGAATAAATAATAAAAGTAGAAAACATTCGAGGTTCTCCCAGGAGAAACAGGACATCTCCCTCTGGAACCTCACACCCTCCCTCCTTGTCAAATAAAATTCGTATTCACTACAGATAAAACAGCCATAATGGGAGAATTTTCTGTCTTATGCAGGCCTTCTCAGCCTGGCCAAGGTTTCACATGTCGTGCTCCCACTCTCCCTTGGGCTGAGTTCAGGACAGCTGAGTACCAGCTGCCTAACTGAACTTCCTACCTGGCAGGTTTGTATTTGCTGTCCTCTTCCTCATCAGTGTCGCTGCGAATGGTGATGACACTGACAGGGGGGCTGGGAGTGTCTGGGATCACGATGGGCTGGTGCTGCTCCTGCACTGGGACCAGCACGTTGGAAGAGGAGGAGGTGGAGCGCAGAGGGCTGCTCCCAATGAGAGAGTACACTTGGGTGGGCACGGTCTCCAAAGTTGAGCTGGGCCTGAAGGAAAAATCAGAGCAGGATTCAGCTCTGTGACAGCAGGCTGGGACAAACAGCGATAGAAACAGCCAGGCTGCAGCTCACATACAAAAAGAAGCATCTTGAAATACATAAGGAGAAGTTCAGTGCAGACAGTCACATAGGACAGCACCACAGACAGGTGCCAGAAGAGATCAAGGTGCTCAGGGATGCTCCAAACTGGACTGATCCACCTGAATGCTGTCAAAAGCCTTTCACCTCTTGTTTGACAATTCTGTCACTTGCACTGCTATAGCACCAACACACTCTGCATGTGTAAAACCCTTTGACCAGGACAGTAAGGCACTTATCAACCATATCCTTGCAGTCACTATGAAATTAGTATCATTTAAATCAGAGACTAGAGCACAGAGACATGCAATTGTAGCATGATAAAGTTGTACATGCAACGCCTCTGTGATCAGAAAACACATTTTTCACACCACAAAGGCAATGTCCACAAAAACCCCATGGTTTTCCTAGGACTGGGAAAGGAAGCAGTGGGATCCTTACTTGGCTGTGCTCGGTGCTGGCTGCTTGTTCTTCTTTGCTGGCACATTGCTGCTCTGCTGCTGCCTCACAACATGAGCAACTCCAACGTTCAGAGGCTGTGCTGTAGCCAACGTCACGTGGTTGGTCAGCAGAGATGGCTGTTGCATGAGAGTGCTGTACTGATTCCCATGGGAATGTGCATTCCTGGAGCAGAAAAAAAAAACCCATAAAGAGACTCAAATCCCATGACTACACCGCAGGAACAACGAGCTGCACCGAGCATGATTCTGAGGGGAAGGGAGAAATTCTGAGCACTGGGATGGCATGTGCTTCCATCTGGCAGGGAGCTGGAGCTTGTGCAATCCCTACCTCCAGTCAGCCAACTGCTGGCTGCTGCCGATGGTCTCGGGAATCACGGCCGCTGGCTGAACCGAGTTGTGCAGAGCAACCCCTGGGAGCTGCTGCCAGGTGGAAGGGAGCAGGATCTGCTGGGTTCCCCCCGGCCAGGCCTGCTGCAAAACAACAAACACAGACACAAAGCTCACTAGACTTCAGTTTCTACAGGAGCAGGGAGAGAGATTTGTTCCAAGCAATAAATGCACTGGGGTGGATTGTTAACTTGCAGAGATATGGCACGTCATCCAAAGGTCTCAGCACAGGAGAACAAGAAAACCAGAATTAGCTTCCCCCTAATCTTTTGTATCACTGCTGTCACCTGGGGAAAGGAGTGTTCTGCAGATGCAGCCAAGTACTGCACTGCCAGGTGCAGCGTGAGTGCTTGGGCCTGTTTCTGTATGCAAATTTGCCCACCCTGTTCTGAAGGATCCCAAAACACTAAACCAGTGAGGTCCTTTCTGGTTTTCTGCCTTGGAGGGCTGGCATTGAGAGAGCTGAGACGGTGTTACTGTGGAAATTCACCCACCTCAACTGAAGTATTTATGAAAAGCCACACTGAGAGATAATTCAGTTAAAGAGAGATACATGAAGACAGGTTCAATTCATTAATATTATTAATGTTCCTGTACAAATGAATTTGACAGTACAATATTTCTACGACTTTGATAAAATGTCTCTCTCTCTTGCAGTTTAAACTGCAAAACCATAAACACCTGCCTTTTCAAATAAAATATTTCTGCAAGTAACAGATCCACTTAGTACAAATACCAGTTCCAAACAAGAAGCCTTCAAAGCAGAGAGCTGCTAAAACCTCTGCCAACATAAGCGGAATAATCGTAACAACATTGAAAAAAACAAAAAAAATGAAAAGAGAAAAATGTTAAAAGTCACACCATGCGTCTTTCCAAAAGCCAACACCTGCACAAGACAAAGCAGAGAGTTTAATACAGCAAGATATAAATTCCCAATGAGAGGCAGAAATCGGGCCTTCCAAGCGACGAACTGCTTTGACAGAGGAAGGACAAAAATACGCAAAGCTTAGCAAATGGCTAATGCAAACTCAGGGGAAGCGGCAAGGGAGAAGTGTCGGAAGCACTAAAGGTGAGCAAATTCACTCCAAAGGCTCCCAGAATCCAAACAGAACTAGTAAGTCCTCCAGAGAAACTCAGAATCCAGGCTCAGAGTCTGGAGACAGCTGGCTCTGATCTCCGCGGCTGTACAGGGGAGTTGAGTGTCAAGCCCACTGCACACACACACAGGAGAATTGAATTTGCCTGGTGAATCAAAAGTCCAAATACACTTTGGGAAATATCACTAACAACTCACTTGTGTCCCAAGTTCTGCTACAGTCACCCCTTGCTGTTTTAGGAGCTTAGACTGCAGCCTTTCAGCAATCAAAATTCAAAAGAAGGAGAAGCATCCCTGGGTCAGTTTAGCTCAGAGCTGTGACCAGGAGAGCCCCACTCTCCTGCCTTCCCATCCTCAGAACCAGGGAGCAGCTCACTTGGTTCAGAAGAACCCAAATGAGTGGGTTTGAATTACAGGACAGGTATGACCCGAGCAAATTCCACTTCAGCAGAGGCCTCCCTCTTGGAAGAAAATGACATTCAAACTACCACTTTAAAGCCACAAGAAACAACATGGTTCACACAATGGAATGTGTTTTGAAGGACATGTGAGGATACCAGCACTTCAGTGCACTGCAATGTTTTCATAAGCTTCACTGATCTGATTCTGGAGTTTTACAATGACTTCTTTGTGGCACTTGCAAAGTTGTTCTGATGCAGGTGCCAAATAAATACAGAAGAGGACAATTTTGTGATCATACATTTCTTAAAGGTGTGTTTATTCCCTTTCCCCATCCTTTTTTTAAAATTGTTCCAAATAACCTAAAAGCTAGCTATTGCCATTTTGGATACTAGAGCTCACCTTTAATTTCAACCAAGAAATACATTATCAACTGAAAGTATTTGTGAAGAACAGAATCTTTATCTGGATGAAACAAGCTACGTGCGATTGGCTATAAATAACAAAAGGCCAGAAAATTATTGTCAATGTTCAACAGAGGTTAAGAGAAATCAACTGCTAAAGCAATACATTAAAGGATTTGCTGTCATTAGAGATTTTAGCCTGTGCTTAATGATTTGAAACATTTCTCCATGCAAAGCAGCTTTAAACATGTTGAAAACAAAATATGGAGCTAACTTGCCAAGTAGGTCAAATTCTGGCCATCCAGGTACCTGTAGCAGAGTCAAGCTAAAGACTGATTCCTTTGTATTCCACAATCAAAAGGCAAAGATAGAGAGTAAGCAAAGAACAAGAATGATTACAACTCTTCTAGATTATAGCTTAGAAGAGCTTTAAATACTAGGCTAGCAAAAGTAATAAGTCAATGGATCTGGATTCTTTACAGAGCCACACTAAACGTCAGAGTCAGACAGTGCTTCAGCAATGTTGGGGAGGAAAACAACGAGACATTAAGATGTAGCAAGAACACAGCCACAAGATGGCACATGCTTCCATGCCCTCTGCAAGTCTAAGTTAAAACAAAAACTCAGTTAGTGAACACAATCAAGGGAGGCAATTACCAGTACTGCAGCCGTCTGTTCGACCAGCGCCGGCCGGCCGGCTGCGCAGTTCAGGGTAAAGGGCACCGCATACTGCGGCGTGATGGTGGCTACTTGAGGATGAAGAGTTGCTACCATTAGTGGTGTACAGCTCCCCTGAAATGTAGATCAGGCAGTGAGTGAAACACACGAACCGAGGCGGGGAAGTGGGTTCAGCAATAGGGCCAGGCAAGGTGGCACCTCGCCGGCTTTGCTACGGCGCGCGAGCGGGCGCCGGGGTTGGAAGGGATGCGCTGGAACCAACACCCAGAGCCTCCTCTGGGCACTTACATGGCCCTGAGGGGAACGTGAGGAGCAGGGGGGTTGGGAACTGGAGCTCTCTGATGACACAGTTAAAATAATAATGAGATGGTGTTCAGCTGTTGATGCTTTACAGGGTCCCAGGGAGCAGGTGGCCCCCACGCGCTGCACTAACATGGCACAGGCTGCACCCTTGGCATCACCCTGCCTCCAAATCCACACATGGAGCTCTTGGAAAAAGGTAAGCTATGGGATTTAACAGAAGGCACAGCAGGTCTTTTGTGTCATGAAAGAGCAAAGTTATCTGTGATGAAACCACCAAGATGTCTATTAGTCCATCAAATGTCTAATTAAAACTAGACTGTGAGTGTGTAATTTGCACTCTCAGGAAAAGCAGAGCTCAGATTCAGGTGGGCCTTCAAGTGGATTCTGCTTTTGGGATACTGTTACCTGTGCAATTATGCTAAAGAAACCAGAGATCACAGAAAGCCATCAAAATTATTTGGACTGAACAATCTAAAAATTACTCCTCTACAAGAAGGTCAGCAAGTCCAATATACTGCCTGGAGAGTAAAACTAACAGAGTATGTGTTAATGCCAGAAAAAACTAAAACTATGCAAATAAATAAAAATAAACTTAATTATAAAGGCAATTACAATTTTTCAGTGAATAAAACCTGTGAGTCACTAGGCACTTGTATATTAAAGCATTATTGTTTGGAAATAAAAATCGTTTTAATTTATGGCACTTTAATGTTTAAAAATAGAATTTTAGCATTATTAGTCAGTTTTGCTAATACGTGTTACTTAAACTGCAAACTACAGAAATAGATATCTCATTGTTACACATTAATGCACACTAAGAATGGAACTAGTTGAGAAGGATTCAGAAATAATTTTGTTGATTTAAAGATGGAATTTTATCACGGATAATCTGCATTGTCACCTCTGTTTACTGAGATCTCACTTTTCATAGCAATGGTTTCTCTTTCCATATTTTTAAAGTGTGGGCAAAAATGTCCACCCCTCCCTGTGAGGCAGTGCACACCCCTGAAAAAATACAGCTTGTTTTTAGCAACTGAAAACTACATATTTATTCCCATTATTAAATCAAACTCCTAAAAGCAGGGAGTCACATGACATAAAATAGGTTTGACTTTAAATATTAAAAAAAAAAACCCCAAAACAAACCAAGAAAACACTGTCTTGTAAGTGATCTGCATTTAACCTTTCAGAGAGATCTGAGAACTCCCTGCACCCACCCCGGCACAGAGGGGCAGGTAGGTTCTCCTAGATGGTGGCTGGAATTGCAGTCAACTCTAGGAAAGGTTTGGGGTGGGGTTTTTTTACCTGTGTGAGAACTCCAGACTGGATCTGCAGTGGCTGTGCTGCAGGTGCTTGTGGCACAATTGGGACAGCATTTTCCATCCTTACTGGGAACCCAGAATGCTTTGTAGTTGCCTGAAGTCCAGCTGTGGAGGATAAGATGCATCACCACTAAGCTGATTTATTATTCTTTGTTTGTTTATTTGTTTCCTAAATCAAATTCCTACCAGTAAGGGCAGAAGACAGGGTTGGATTAAGAGACAGAAAAGCTGTTCCCTTTGGCAAAAGCCTACTAATAAATCACCAGCTGAAGTAAATACTTCTGCTGAAGGACCATGACAGACCAGTGTTCACCAGCTCAGCTCTGTGGAGTCCACAGTCTTGTTTCAGAAACACAGAGGGCACAGACACCTAATTCCAAGTTGCTTGAGATCAAGTTCAAAGTTCAAGATTTACACTATCAGTTCCCATTTCATACATAACTCTCTAAAGTGAAACAGTCCAGGTACCAGCATAACTAGAGAACCCTGAGGATGAACAGAGCCCGTTGCTGACCTCACCGATTCACAATCTGTGAGTCTGTTAAGAGCAAAAACCTGCAGCAGGGCTTGTGAACTGAGGCTCAAACACCAGGTATTTGCTCTTGAGATACAAAACACAGCAAGACACTGATTCTCAGGCAGGTATGGCTCTCTGTGGAATGCTGCTGTGTTCAGTTTGGGGGGAAAAACTGGTTGAGCAAGCAGCTGGAGCCTGCAACCCAGGCAGGCAAGATACTGTCACCTGTTCAAGCATGACCTGGAAGAGGATCAAGTTGTCTACACATGTCTGACCTGATTCTGCACTTACTGATGCAAGAGCACCCTGTGACACACACACAGAATTCTTCTCAATTTAGTACTTTCTCAGTTTAGTGCAAATCACAACTTTCCATGTCTAACTAACTGAAACCCCAGGATCACACAAAGGTTTTTCTGCTTACTTTGAAAAGCAGGGGGACAAACAATGAAGGTTTGCTGGAAGGGGTCTGTCTGTGTGCAGATCTGGGTGGTTCCAGGCTGCAAGGAAACACTCTGCTGGGCCACTCCTGCAACTGGGGCTGCAGATGATGGGTACAGGGCAGACTGATAGTTCAGCAGGGAGACATCTGAGTTTGCCAAGGAAAGAGTAGCAGCAGCAGTGGAATTGGATGCCAACACACTGGCCTAGAAAAACAAAATTAAAAAAAAAAAGAAATCAAATTTATCTCTTAAACTTGTTATAAAACAAATAGGAACCATCATTATTATACTATGAAGTAAGGCCCATGAAAAGGTTTAAGGTAAAAGGCTTAAGAGAAAAAACATGAATCGCACTTTAGTTATGTTGCTGAATTGACAAATTTTCCACACTTGAAGACACTGTCTTGGCCTGAGTTTTGGAAAATTACACTTCAAGATAAGACTACAAATTCTGGAGAGCAATTTAAATAAGCATTTTGCAGAACAGGATTTGTCCTGAAGGCATCAAATTAGATTGCTCCTTGTCTTTGATTAGTATAAAATAGGTAAAAGGTGCTCTACCTGGTTGTGTACTGTGTTGAGCTGGTTGTTAAAGCTCATTGTCAGGTTTGTGCTTGTATTAGGAGCAACGTGAGTTGTGAATGGGCTCTTAATCTGATTCACTGTATCATACATGTTAACCCTTCTCTTGCAGATCTCCATATTCTGAAAGCAAGACTTGACACTGAAACAGAAGAACAGAAGGAAAATGTCAGATATGTAACAACACTACAAGAGAGACATGACCGATTCCCAAATTTATGCACATGCTTTACATTTAGGATCTTTTTCTTTATTTAAAACTAACAAAGAATGTCCTAAAACACAAAAAGGAAGCTTATGAACATTCCATTCCTTACACATGCCTTTGCTATTTTCAGCTCAGCCAGAAACTGCAGAAAACAGCACTGACAACAAGCTGTGAAGTGCTGTTGTGTGTTTCCAGTAAGTCCTCCTGAAACAAAACAAGCAATGTGAGGAAGCTTACTGGTTACTGTGGGGGAAGTCCAGTAGATGTGTCATTGTAACAAACGGATGGTTCAAAGTCTTCAGTGGAGTAACTCTCTTATCTGCATCAATTGTCAACATTTTCTTCAACAAATCAATATACTCCCTTCGGTCAGCCTTCTCTGCCAACATGTCAGTCCCTTCTAAGTCTGTAGACATATTCACCTGAAAAATGAAGTGAGAGCAGCTCACACAAACATCAAATTAATTGTTATACCAGGCAGAAATATGTATTAACCATTTCTCTTAGCCAGATTAATGTCAGGTATTACAGCACTAACACTCAACCCCTTCCCTCTTGCTCTCATTGCATGAAAAGAAGTCAAATTGACATGTGGAATTCTCAGCTTAACATGAAGTGGGCCTATTCAAAGGTATCAATTAGGCTTCATTCTCCACTGCCTGGCAATATGCCTTGATGTTTTGGGAGGTGCTAGAAGGGGCTATAGAATCAGAATAGCAAGATTCTACCTCCTCTGCACAGGTGTAACATGATGGTAACAGCTACAAAAGTGATAGAAAACTGGTATTTGACATTTAAGGCCTCATGACATTAAAAAACACTCAGATACTCCTTCATTTTACCTCTGAAGAAAGAATGAAAAATAGAATGATCTGTAGTTCTCGTCAGTATTTCCAAAGTTAAATCAAGAAGCCTAATCCTATAAACACATCTGAAAGGGTTTAGCTCTCCTACTGCTCCACTACTGCTAGTAAGAACAGGCTGAGCACTTTAAGGCTTAAGAAAACCCAATAAATTTCAAATAGGTTCATAATTAACATTTTGACAGTCCTTAATCCAGTGACTTCTGGCACCACAGCAAACCTACATCACTGCTCTCAACTGCAAGTGGAAGAGGACTGGCTGCTCCAGCAGAGAAGCCTCATTTTTAGAGATCCCTATAGTGTATGGAATTATGATAGTCAGAAATGCAAAGAATGCATGGAATTGCTGAGTGATCTGTTACAAGACATACCTGTGCCATATCATCCAAACAATTGAATATATATTTCCGAGCTTCTTTTGATTTGATTCCTGTCTCCAACTCGTGTTCTTCTGGGGTCTACAAAAGAAAACACTGATTAATATAAACTGAGATATTGCAAATTGATAAAGAAAAAGCAGCAGGGAATTGCTGAGTCAGGTGATCATTTGCCTGTTTGAGACAGGCCACATCCCAGCAGCCCAACCCCAAACAGCCACGGGTTCTCATTTCCTCAGCGGGAAAGATCATTCATTGAAAAGCTGAATTAACAAGATGACTTCATCTCAAGGCTTTCTTAGGTAATGCATTAGCCAAAAGATCTGAAGGTTTCTGATTTAGGAAGAGAAGAGGCTATAAATATTTTAAATCCCCCTTCTGCAAAGAAGAAAGGCAAAATCCCCTTCCTTCTGCTGCTCAGCTTTAAGAGCAAATCAAGCCTAAATCTGATTCTTCTTCTGCCAATCCATAAACAGATTCCTGTTAAACTAACAAAGACCATCATGAAACACTCCATATTTCACTCCTTGTATTGTCAGGAGATGACAACAAGATGACACACTTCCCCAAGAGTGAGCAGCCCATAATAAGTAACCATTATCTCAATTACTTGAACACCCACTCTTTGCTGGTACTATCATGCACAGTTGCCATTGTTAGAGCAGTAGCAGGGGGTCTGTACAGTTTCTGCAATGAAAATACCCCAAATCAGCTACAGCTAAATGCCTTTTCAAAGCCAATCTTCACTCAGAATGTTCTCACAGCACATTAAAACCAGGTGGGAATTGGGGATTGAACAGACAGACAAACCTTTAGCCTCCACAGTGGGTATCCCAAATTTGGATCTCTGTTAAAAAACCTGCTTGTTTTCGTTCCTGCACTGAGAAGATACTCTGCTGGAAGGCCTTGAGTTTGTGAAATATAACGAATCTAGGAGAGAAAATTAAAATATTTAAAGCATACATTCCCCATACAAGGAATTCACAGCTAATGGAGTCATTAACAGCAAGGTTTGCTCACAGCAAATAGGAAATTACCTGTGAAGAAAGAATGCCCAGATTTACAAAACTGCAGATTTAAAGGGATTATCTCAAGTATTTATAAGAACACTTTTTCAATCATGTTATCTGCAAAAATTTTAGGTTCGAAATACATCTTTCTTATTTTATGGAAATGCTTTTTGCTAAATATAGGTGAGCAAACTGCAAGCTTTTAAGGCTTTGAACAATGTAAGAAGCATGCATTTGGAGAGAAAAATTCCACAGAACTTACCATGTATGTATATATAATTAAAGACATAAGTACTCGAACAACACTGCTGTGCCTGGGCACACAATTTCAGAATAATGTCATGGCAAAGCTCTCACTGACCAAGAAAACAAGACCAAACCTCTTGTACCTCCTGCTATTCCCCTGTGCCAAAACAGCTGAGCATTGCAGGGCACTGAACACACTGTCAGATCTTGTGATCATATCAATTTATGGGCTCACTTTTCATTGAAGCCAGGGTGGATCTAACTGTCTGCAGGTGAATCCTTTTTGTTCATACACAAATCTGTTTATTTTTATGAGACATAACTCTTGCCAAAGGGTGTTTAAAAAAAAAAAAGCTGTAAATCCCATGCCAACCCATGAACTCATTCCTGGAGAGATCCTCTCAAGTTTCACCTGAACTTTCACTTGCTGCTTCAGAATCTCAGAAAACATGAAAGCAAGTCACCCTTAGTTTTGAAGGGGAAATTCAGACATCAAAATCAACCCTGTGAAGTCACACCTCAGGCTGCCTCACAAAGAACTGCAAAATCCTGTCATGAAGCAATAGAAAGAGCAGCTCCTCCCCACCCACCTACATGACCAGATAAGGTTCTCAGAATTACACAAAACTCAACGTGGAAGGAAACCACCATGTCCCACCTCAGCAACTCTCTAACTCATTCTGCTCATTGAGGGGCCACTGTGTTTCCTTTGGAAATTCACAGTGCTGGGAAGATATATGAAAGTCACTTTTCAAACTTAGAACAGTACTAAGTTTTCATGTATTTTATCACATAAGGAAAACTATACCCAGCACTGTAACGAGATACCACCATAAAAACCTCAGTGGAAAAGCTACTCTCAAAAAAACCCTCTCACAGACTTTTTGTCCTTTTATAGGCACTGACTAGTGCAGGTAATAATGCCAAGTATCCACAGAAAGGACTAATTAGTTCAAGATGCCTTTCAGAGTGTTTCAAAGACAGCTTAGGGCTCATACTTTGCATAAAAAATGAGGGTTGCTGTAGGTATTAACAGGGCAGGAATGATAGGCTTGCTGTGTCTCCACATGGAAAAACTGCCCTCATGGTGAAATTACAGAGGGTGTTTCAACTCAGGACACACACCTCGCTTCTGCTTTGACAGGAAGGTGTTTCAACTGCTTTTGGGTTTGGAAGCCAGGAGTTAACTGCAGATTGGACCCTATTTTGGATAGGATACATTCAGCTCAAGTGGAAACACAGACAAGTACAGAGACAGGCAATGGCAATGTCACAGAGAGTAAATGAATTTCAGATGACACATGGCAGCAGTGTGCACTGGGTGACAGCTGACAGAGCACACATGGGATTCAGAGGGTCTGAACACGACGTTGTGGTTTCATGTGAAGATCCACACACCCACCACATGCTCCCACCTGATCATACTCAGATGCTCCTGGATACAGAGGCCAGCCCAGAAACAGCTCAGCAATCACACAGCCCAGAGACCACATGTCAATGGCTTCACAGAACGGCAAGCCCAGGATGATTTCAGGAGCTCTGTGAAAGGAAAAATAACATACAAGTCAAATCTTTGACTCTGAAAGCTGCATTGCTTCCCTATAAATCACTCTGGATGATCACAGAATATGCTGAGTTGGAAGGGATCCACAAGGATCAAGTCCAATCCCTGTAATACTCCACGCAGAGTAAATCTGTCTGAAAATAAATCATTCATTGTAAAGCAGAAGCTGCTTCCTTAAGTGGCTGAAGGAACCCCAACCTTTTTATCCCTCAGTGGCACAGCTGGATTCCCTCATTGTCCTGGTACTCCCAGCTCCTAGGAGGCCTTTATGCAACTGTGATATGAAGTTACTCCTTGAGTAATCAGCTTAAATTACACCTGACAGCATGTGTGGTGTGAGGCATCCCTGAGACAGCACAAGGAATCCCAGAACTGTCAAGGCTGGAAACCTTCAAGATCCTCTGATCCAACCCATCCTAACAGAAGTGGGAAAATGCTCAGACTCTTCTCAGAGGAAGGTCTTGAGATCCCAGGGAAGGAGCTGCAGGGGGTTGTTTCCATGTGGAAAAGAGAAGCATCTGCAGAGCCAGAAAAAGGAGCTCTTCAGAGAGTTGGTGGGATTCTATCAGCAGGTTTTCATGAAGAGTTTGTTCAGAGTTTCGAGTTTAAAAAGGACAGAGAGAGCCCAGCTGGAGGTTGTGTTTCAGGTTTCTGTGCACTCAACCACACCTAGTGCAAAATGTGTGGCCCAGCCTTCACGAGGAGGGGATGAAAAAAACATCAAACTCCAGGCAGGGTTTGCTTCTGTAACAGGCTGGAATTTCGGGGAAATTTCTGTTTGGAACTGACTCATAACACAAAAGGATGTTTCAGTACAACTCTTCACCTACACACGGTTCTGGAACAAACTGGTGCTGTTCCGGCAGGAGAAATTCTGGTCACACATTTGCATACAGCACAAACCCCAAGAGCTGCAAACCCAGATGAGTTGGTGTGGGAATTTACTCTGGAAAGTACAGGAAACACGAAAACCTTGACGTTCTTCATGCATAACTAATGCAAGCACACAGGAAGCACTAAAGCCCCAAACTCCAGGCTACCTGTTTCCTGGTCATGCCTCAGGGAACATGTCCCAGGGCTTGTGTGGCATTTCTTGTGTTTCACTGGGGATACTTCAGCTGTTAAAAAAGGCTCTGAAACCACTTCTGATCCTTCTACCCAATTCTAAAAGCCAAGGCTTGCATAATGTACAGGTGTCAGTAAATTTGACACCCACCCTCAGCTGCTCAGCTTGAATGTACCTTCCAACTGTTTGTACATGGAAAGAAGTGACTCCCCAATTAATCACCCTTTGTGCTCTGGTGACACAGACACACCTTTTGTTTTAGGTGTCTACACAGGTGCCTCCAAAACAAATGGACTCAGCCCAGCTGCCCAGCACAGTGTCCCTGAGAAAGCACAAGATCTCCCAAAAAAAGACCACACTGGATGGAGCTGGAGCAACCTAGGCTAGTGAAAGGTGTCCCTGCCCAGGTGGAATGAGATGAGACTTAAGGTCCCTTCCAAACCAAACCATTCTATGATTCTATAAAAGAAAAATAAATAGCTGAACCAGCTGCAGTGAGGTCACATTTATTCTCCATCATCCAGCTTTAAACAACAAGGTTTTATTGTGTCTGAGCCCCCCAAAACCAGAGCCCTGATGCACATTTAGTATTTACAATAACAGATTATCCAAGCTAAGACATTTTGACACTTGCTCTACTTGACACTCATCTGTTTCTACCTTCTTGTTTGCCTGTACCTGGAAGTTGTTGACTATGGAATGGTTTCTCATATGTGAAAATATAAAATGATTATGCAAATATGTAAGGATCTAATATTTGAATACTGAACATCCTGCTAAACAATTCTATTTTAAGGAAATATGCTAGAATAGATCCAACTGTCTATAGGCTAACAGCTGCAAACCAGAGGAATATCTTTCTTCACAAGCAGAGTGAATAAGATTCATTCAGTCACACAGGATTTTCAGAACCATTTGTGGCCATTAGTCCACAAATCATCATCAATAAACTGTACTGATCCTCTTGATTATCCTGATAAGGGAATTTCCAATTCAGAAAAGACCCTAACCATGATATAATGAATGCCCAAAGTTTCCTTGATTTGGACTGGCAAACTAAAATAGAACTGGTTTGTAGACTATGCAGAGCATGCTAATCCTTCACAAGGGTGTTGAAAAGCCCCCACCAATTCCAATGGAAACAGAGATTTGTGACACCAAAGGCTGGATGTGACAGTTTATTAGTCTTTAACTCCAGGCTGGAATAGACTTAGGTATCCCTAAATCTCAATACCACCACGACAGCAAGTTGAACTCTGTGTATTTTATTCCCTGCAACTAAACAAAGGAACTTCTCACGAGCCACCTGATTCCATTCTGATGGCAGGACAGGGCTGGGAAATCAGAACCTGCCTCATCTCCTTTTACACCCCACAATTAGCAGCTTTGGCAGACGTGAGCTGGACCAGGACAGCAGGCAGAGGTCACTTCCACAGCTGCTCTGACAGAGATTAAAGCGATTTTACCATCTTAAGCTCTTTGAAATAAAATCAACAACACTCTCCATACACACACACAGAGGCCTGGCAAGCCTTGCCTTCCAAAGCTGGCAAACATGCTCAGGCACTCTCAGAAGAGAGAGGATTCACAGCAGCCCCAGAAAACCCTGAGACTCACTGGGAGCATTCCTAACACACCGTGTTTACACCTGTGCCTCCATCCCTCCCCCTGTGAGGGAGCACAGAGCTCGTGGAACTGCAGCCAGCAATGCCAGCAACAACAGGGTCACCCCTCAGAGCTGGATTAGCAGGCAGGGTCAGATTTGGCAGCAGGAACTCTGCTTCCCAGGATGGCTGGGACAGAAGTAGGTCATGGAGCCCAGGCAGAGGTAAGAAATGGATACTCCTGCACGAGCTCCCCCAGTGCTCTGTGCCACCTTCTGACCCACACTGGTCAGTCCTTCAGCTCAGTACCTCCAGTTTGTGCTCTACACTGACCCAAAGCAGCACCAGCAGGCAGGGAGCTGAGAAAAACTCGCTTGGTGGCTGCAGTCACACAGAACATGAGTAAGCCTCACTGGGATCAGTCTTGCAGGGATTTTTCATTTCTGCAAGCTGTCTGTTTCCTTCCATTGTTCATCCTCCCCAGGGGGAACAAAAGCATCCACAGCCTTCCTCACCTGATGTAACGAGCCCATACTCTGGTTTTCAGCGAGGAATTATGGCAAACAAATCCCAGAACTGCCACAGAAACTACTCACTGCACAGAGCTGACCTACTGCTAGTCCATGCTGGGCTTCAGAGCAAAAACAATCCTTTATGGCCACTTCTACCCACTCTTTCAAGTGTGTCCAAGTGCCAGAAGGACAGACAGACCCTGGAGTGAGCAGGGCTGCTGGACAGGATGACCTGCAGCAGCATGGAGCATAATTAATGGTTTTTTTCCTTCAGGGTACACAGATCAGATTATCCACCTTACAGCACAGAGTGTGGCTGGTTTAGAAGTCTCTACAAGACACAGGGGTTACCTGAGTGCCACTAACAGGTATTAAAAACCAAAAGTGAGCACAGAGTTTATTTTTAATAGCTGACACACAACCACATGAAGAACTGGTCACACTGTTTTATTAAACACAGCATTGAAATGATTTCCAGCTTGGAACTCCTCTGAACTAATTTAAGGTGGATATGGCTAAAGCAAGCCAGTTCTCCCACAATAAGATGGTTTCTGTGCCATCTCCATAAATTCCTAGATTATGGATTTTAGCAATCATCATCATTACACTAATTACATATCACTAAAGACTAGACTTCCACATCACAGCATTCTTCTCTTCAGCCAAGCAGACAGTCCAGCAACATCTAATCCCAGTTATTTGCCTTTCTGGCAGTGACAGTCACCCCAGACAGCCGGAAGGGGCTGGGAGCCCAATCCTCACACACAGAAGAACCAGACAAGTCCCTCCCTGCAGCCCCCTGAAGATACTTATCACCCCTTGCTGCTTTTCCTCAGCCAAATCTGCTTTCTGAGATACCAGAAACTGGAGATCATCACGTGCCTCCCCAGACTGCTTTGCTGACAGGTGTGGAAAGTCAGATACAGCAGATTCTTGACCAGTGGTCACCTCTTTCAATGCAACAACAATTATATTGACGATGTATTTTAGAGAGTGAGCGTTCTAACAGAGGTGTGGGGTACAGGGGACAACTGGGCTACAAAAACCAACTATCAATAGTTTAGCATTGGAAAGATTGGTACCAACAAGCAAATATCAGCAGGAATGGATGAAGCAAAGTCTACAGCACATGAAAACGGCACAGAAACCTGGCACTGGGTGTAGAGTGAAAAAAACCCACCAAACTAAAAACAAAGGGGGCAAGGATATAGAACAAACATACAATAAGCCAGGCTTTAAACTGGAGTGAGGAGCCAGGAAAGACATCAAACAGGGCAGAGACACAGGGTGGGGTGGAGTGTCTCAGTCCTGTGTCTCGTCCCAGCTGGAAGGACTAGATACTAGTTTTGTGTCAAGTGAGCTCACATTCCTCCCAAAGCAGCCCTGACAACACAGCACAGAGTTTTTCATGGCCCTTTGATGCCAGAATTCTTTCTGCATCCGTTTATTGAAGTCTGCTGCTACTTAAATTGAAATACACACTTAACAGAACCAAGCTGGAGGAATAATTGAAAGAAACAGCACAGCTTGCTTTATATAGAGTTTCTGAGTTTTAATGGTTTTGCTCACAGTTTATTTTTAATTCTTAGGCAGGAATAGGGTGGAAGCCTTTCTACATTTTGCTAAGGGAGGCAGGGATGTATCTCATTGCTGCTTTAAAGGAGCTACAGGTCTCATGAAAGCACGACTTAGCCAGGGTTGACACAGGAAGTCATGTGCTCGTGAAGGGGATTCAAACAAAGATAGAATCAGAAGAAAAAAAAAAGCAAAAAGAAACTGGCATCACTTTGACTTCTCTCCTTTCTAAATGAACAAGGTTAATGGACTCGTTTCAGATCATGGCAAACAACCCAAAATGCACAACTTAACACTGCCATGCTGCTTCCTCATTTTGCTACTTCACACAGTGTCACAAACTTCTGAGGGGGTAAAATCAACTTACTGCACCAAACTGGGGGGAAAGGAAGGTCCTGGACTGCAGATTAGGTCTCACTTGCAATGCAGGCATTCTATTTATTCACATCCCCCTTTCAGGAGGAATCTCCAGGAAACATGCAGAGCAGTGGACAGGCTGATCATTTCCTCCTCCCCCTCGGCTGGGATTACACCCAATGACAGAAGAGCCCAGTGTTGTGTAAGGAACTCAGCCTGAGCGTGCTAAAGAACCCCCCCAGCACCCCGGGAGGACCATCCTGCCTCAGTTCAGGGACCTGTGGGGGTGCTCACCTGTAATAGCGCGACTGCAGGTACGTGGAGCACACGGCCTTGGACACGTGGCTGGCTGAGCCAAAGTCTATCACCTTCACTCTGTAGGGCTGGCGTGCAGGATCCACCAACATGATGTTCTCTGGCTTCAGATCAGCGTGGATCAGACCCAAGCTCTTCAGCTTCATCAAGGCAGTAGCCACTTGCTGCAGAATGGGCCGGATGTACTTCAGGGGCAACGGGCTGAACTTGTTTTGCTTTAAGAAATCATATAAGTTCTGTTCCAGCATCTCAAAGACAAGGCATGTATGATTCTTGTGTTGAAAGCACTCGTAGGAGCGGACGAAGTTGTACTCGTCGGCATTCTCACTGCTCAGGCGAGACAGGATGCTCACCTCGATCTGGCCCTGCCGGGCGTAGGAAGGGTGGTTCTTCAGGATTTTGATGGCTACAATCTCCTTGGTGCTACGTTTCCAGCATTTCGCCACCTGTCCGAACGTCCCTCGCCCCAGGAACTCCAGGACCTCATAGCTGTTTGTCATGGAGCACAGGATCTCATGCTGGACCAGCTGATAATCCCCCTCCCCGCTGGAGCTGCTGCTTTTCGTGGTGACCGTGGTGGTCGTGGCCGCAGCTCCCACCGCGGGTCTGTTTTGCAGCATGAGAGGTGGATGTTCCTCAATGATCTGCACGCTACCGTTGCTGTCGACCTCTTCACTTTTCCTTTTTAACCCACATTTTTGGTATGGTTCCAGTAAAGAAACGTTGCTCCTGTGTGTGAGGGTCTGGCTGCTCTGGAAGGAGGCGGTGGCGCTGCTGCCGGTGCTGTCGGCGGCTGTGACCACGATGTGCTCGACGGAGGGAGCAGGCAGGAGGAGGTTCTGGTCGTAGGCAGGGATGCTGAAGTTGGCTACCTGATGAGAGGAGCTGGCTTGCCCTTGAGCTGCTGCTGCTGCTGCTGGGAGGTTTTTGCTGTGGGTATAATACTTGTCACTACTGCTCTGTCCTGAAACATCCCAGACAGACGGCTCCACTTTCAGTTTCTTGGCACTGCAGAAGGCACTCGAGGATACTGACGGAGGGGAGAACACCTGCAGCTGTGAGGCCATACCTGAGAAAGGAGAGAAGGGCTTGTTAGGGGCACCAGGAGGCAACGGGCAAGATCCTCCACCTGCACGAGAAGCAGAAGGGCAAGTGTTTTTCTGAGCACCACAAGGTGCCCACCTCTGGAACTGCTGCTCCCAGGGGTGTCACAGAGCCGAGACCCTGAGGTGGAATTACTGCATCTGAGAAGCAGGCAGCTCTTTACCCAGCTTTCTAAAGGCCAAAGGAATCCCAGGACACGGCAGGAATCACAGGATCAGTAAGGTTGGAAAAGACCTCTGAGATCATCGAGTCCAACCTGTGACCAAACACCAACCACCCTGTCACCCAGAGCAGAGCAGTCAGTGCCACGTCCAGTCTTTCCTCAAGCACCGCCTGGGATGGTGATCCCACCACCTCCCTGGGCAGCCCCTTCCAACACCCAATCACCCTTTCTGTGAAGAAATTCTTCCCGATATCCAACCTAAACCGCTTCCTGGTGGAGGTTAAGGCCATGTGCACGTCTCCTATCGCCTGTTCCCTGGGAGCAGAGCCCGACCCCCCCCGGCAACACCCTCCTTCCAGGGACTTGCACAGAGCGATAAGGTCCCCCCCGAGCCTCCTTTCCTCCAGCTAAAAAAAACCCACCCTCCCAGTAGCGAGGAAAACAATACAGAAGAACGAGAGAGCGCAGGAAGCGGGAAGACCCTGCGAAAATCACGCTCCCGTGCCCGGGCCCGTGCACAACGGACCGGTGGGCAGCCCAAACCCGCCAGGCCG
>VXBA01006016.1:862347-888376 GCA_013399895.1 Serilophus lunatus
GGCTTGGTGTGGTGGTCGTGGGCTTGGGGGGGTGGTCCTGGGCTGGGGGTGGTGGTCCTGGGCTGGGAATGCTGGTTGTTGCCTGAAGATGATGGTCCTGGGCTGTAGGTGGTTGTCCTGGGCTGGGGACACTCTGAGAGCACTTTCAGGCCTTTAGGTTGCCTTGGGCTCACTGTGCTGCCTCCAGGTTGTTGTGGCTGCAAGGCAGAGAGAGGGGAAAGTGAAGGGTAATTAAAAGCTGAGAATTGGGGTTGTTGACCTCAGAGAAGAGAAGGTTCCTGGGGAAACCTTGTTGTGCCTTTTCAGTGCCTGCTGGGAGCATGCAAGAGAGCTGGAGGGGGACTTTAGGTGAGGGCATGGAGTGACAGCACAAGAGGGAGTGACTTCAGGCTGAAAGAGAGCAGGTTTAGGGTATTAGGAAGAAATTCTTCCCTGTGAGGGTGGGGAAGCCCTGGCACAGGTCACCCAGAGAAGCTCTGGCTGCTCCATCCTTGGAAATGTCCAAGGCCAGGTTGGAGCAACCTGGGAGAGTGGGAAGTGTCCCTACCCGTGGCAGAGGATGGAATGAGATGAGCTTTAATGTCCCTTCCAACCCAAACTATTCCAGGATTCTGTGGTCCCTGTGTGCCAGACTGTTAATGTTGCAGTGCCCCTTCCTTCCCTGCACTTCCAGGACCTCCCACAACACATGGCCATTCCCAAGTCTCTGATTAGCCTGGGGTCATTCTGACCCTCACAGACCTTCAGGCAAAAGCTGTGCCAAGGGCAGGTGTTACTGTAGAGTTGGAAGTTTTGTTGACTCCTTCTCCAAGTTCAAGCCATGCCTTTTGTCTGTGATAAATACTCATATGCAGTGATTAAATTGCAGTATGCCAAGGGAATTTGATAGCAGGACATCTGCTCCTTTGCAGATGGTGCCTTGGTGAACGAGCTCTACAGTTTGCTTCGTGACCAAGATCCTATTGTGGTCGTGAACTGTCTGAGGGCCTTGGAAGAGATCTTGAAGAAGGAAGGAGGAGTTGTCATCAACAAACCCATTGCCCATCATCTCCTCAACAGGTTTGTTTAATATCAAGATGGTGCTGGAAGCTCCTCTTGTTCCTGTGATTAGTTTTTTGGGATTTTTTTAGTGATAGTACTCATGATATATTTGTGGGACAGGTATTCTAGTCTGTGTCTCTCAGATTGAAGAAATCAACTTCTCTGCAGATAGTTCTACATCATCTGGGAAAGGAGGAGTATTGCTCTGCCCAGGGTTCTTGCCAGTGCTGCTCTCTGGCTTAAACACCAGCAAAAGTGCACATGACTGATAGAGTGCAGTTCTCTAGAGATAAAAGTGTGGTATTTCCTTGGTTTGGAACAGAGACTGTAAGAAACCCAGGGGCTGAGGCCTCTGCTCTGCACAGCACAGATCTTTGTGCATTCCCTGACTCCTGCACACTGTGTTTGTTCCCCTGGCAGGATGCCTGACCTGGACCAGTGGGGGCAGAGCGAGGTGCTCACCTTCCTGCTGCGCTACAGACCCCGCAGCGAGGAGGAGCTCTTCGACATCCTCAACCTGCTGGACGCTTACCTCAAAAGCAGCAGCCCCAGCGTTGTCATGGCAGCCACCAAGCTCTTCCTGGTGCTGGCCAGGGAGTACCCAGATGTGCAGGCAGATGTTCTGGTGCGAGTGAAGGGCCCGCTGCTGTCTGCCTGCACCTCGGAGAGCCGCGAGCTGTGCTTCGCCGCGCTCTGCCACGTGCGCCAGGTCCTCGGCAGCCTGCCCGGCCACTTCAGCAGCCACTACAAAAAGTTCTTCTGCTCGTACTCGGAGCCCCACTACATCAAATGCCAGAAGATGGAGATCCTGTGCGAGCTGGTGAACGATGAGAATGTGCAGCAAGTGCTGGAGGAGCTGAAGGGTTACTGCACTGACGTGTCCCTGGAACTCGCCCAAGGGGCAATCTTTGCCATAGGTGAGAGCTGTGCCTCTCCTGGACCTTCCAGGTGGGCTGTTCTCTGCTGAGCTGCATCTGGACAAACACCAAGTCACTGCTCTGTGCTGCAGCAGTACAGAGACCAGCCTCCCCAGCAGTGTTTTGTGTCAGTGTGTTTCTAAACCACGATACTTTTGGAAGTCCTGGCATTAAGCTGCTTCAGATTGTCCAGAAAGTCCTTGAATCTCATGCTCTTGATGAGGTGCTTTAAAGAAATTGTGTCATTTCATCTTATTAATGAGCCTTATGTTGTTGAATGAAGCTGTGTAGTGGGTGGAGGAGCTCTAATGTTTGCTTGTTCTGTGAGTTGTAATTTGGGGAGCTTTGGTTTTGTAGTCTTTAAAATAGGTGAACTTTTAAGTATTCATAAGGAGAGTGGGGATGCTAAAGTGCTTTTCTTAATGTATTACATTTAAGGAAAGTGCAGAAATCTTCTGAGGCATGGCCTCAAAAAAAGGAACGTGTCCTTTGTGTAGAGAACAAGCTCATCTGACCACACTTTCATAAATGGTAGTCAGAAAGGAAAGGAGACTGTTCCGTTAAAGTGAGTTCACGATGAGTAGTTTGGCTTATGGTTCCTATTTCACTCTGAAAAAACGTTGAATTTTGTGTCTTTTGGGCATCCTTGCAGGCAACATTGCCAGGACATACACAGAGCAGTGTGTGGGGATTCTGACAGAGCTCCTGGGGCTTCAGCAGGAACACATCACTTCAGGTAACCATATGCAGGCTGCCTGCCTGGCTTATGCCTTCAGGAAGTAGCCTTGATGAGTGGGGCTTGTGATCCCAAACCCAAGGCTCTCAAAGGCACTTGGCTTTTTAATTTAATTACTACCTTGAGGTGGAAGTTTTCGTGGTGGGTTTAGGGGTATAAAGTGTGTTCCTTCCATAGGAGAAGATGGTTGTAGCTGCATTCATGGTCCTTTCTGGATATCACCTGCTGAGTTAGGGAGTGATTCAGCAGAGATATTTTAGTGTCTGTTTGAGGGCCAGGATGATTAATAGATTTTTTAAATCTCTGTGACTTCCATTCCTCATTTAATAGTCTGATTCAGTCGTATCCAGGCTTCTTTTTTAATTCTGCTGCCCTCAGATCTACCTTCACATCACTGCTGTTCCTGCTGTTCTCTTTTAACTGGTCGTGCTCAATTTTGAAAACCACACACTGCCTTCAGTTGTTAAATTTGATCTCAGGAACTGCTGGTGTCTCTGAGTGGGCAGCAGAACCTTTAAAGTTTTGACGCAGGGCTCACGAGACTCGTTTTGAATTGGGGTTAGTTTTAATTTGTCATTCTGACCTCGTGTGTCTGAAGCAGTGTGAGTCAGTGTCCTTTTAAAGGCTGGCAATGTCCAGAAGAGACAGTGCTTTCCAGCAGCCAGAGGAGCACTCTGAAGTCTCGGTGCTTTGCTTCAGACTTGGTGCAGCTTTGCTCTGGCAAACACAACGTCATGGGACTTGGAAGGAGGGTGTCTCCAATCAGTCACAAGCAGAGCACTGACTTTCTTGGCTAAGATTTGCAGAGTCTCAAGTGGAGGGCTTTGGAATGTTTTTTTTTCTTCCCCTAGTAGTTTCTATAAATCTTGGGAATGCTGATAACTTGGTTTCCTTGCAGCAGTGGTCCGGGCTTTCCGGGACCTGGCTTGGCTGTGTCCCCAGTGCATAGATGCCGTGTGCCAGGCACTGCCTGGCTGTGAGGACACCATCCAGGACAGCGAGGTGAGGGGTGGTTTTCCTTTGCCTCCAGATTGGGGGTAAGAATCAGAAATCTTCAGATTTGTTCTCTCAATCTGTTTATTTCAAGCCAGCACCATCTTTCTGGCACACAACACCCATTTGCTGGTTTTCCTGTGGTTCCTTCAGGGCAAGCAGGCTCTGATCTGGCTCCTGGGCACACATGGGGAGAAGGTCCCCAATGCTCCCTATGTTTTGGAGGACTTTGTGGAGAATGTAAAGTCGGAGACGTTCCCAGCAGTGAAGATGGAGCTCCTGACAGCGCTGGTGCGACTGTTCCTGTCCCGCCCTGCTGAGTGCCAGGACATGCTGGGCAGGCTGCTCTACTACTGCATAGGTCTGTTCCCTTCCTTCCTTGTCACTGAGGCTGCGCTACAGGCTTTTTGGGACCTGGTCTGGCTGTGCTCTCAGTGCATGGGTGCTGAGTGAGCATCTTGCTCTGAGGAGACCGTTCAGGAAGGCAGGGTGAGGTGTCTTTATCCCTTAGGCTGCTGTTTGGCCCCTGGCTGTCTGGTTGGTGGGTGTAGAATTGTAGAATCATGGAATGATTTGGGTGGTAAGGGACCTTAAATCCTATCCAGTTCCACTTCTGCCATGGGCAGGGACACCTCCCACTATCCCAGGTGGCTCCAACCTGGCCTTGGACACTTCCAGGGATGGGGCAGCCACAGCTTCTCTGGGGAGTCTGTGCCAGGGCCTCCCCACCCTCTGAGCAAAGAATTTATTCCTAATATCCAATCTACCCTGCCCTCTGTCAGTTGAAAAACCATTCCCCCTTGTCCTGTCACTCTGCCCCTGAACAGATTTTTGCAGTATCATTGAAAATCTGTTTTAAGTAATTAAGGGTTAGTACTCTGGGGAAATCTGAGTGCTAGAATTACCCATAATTTTCATCTTTCTGATCCCCAGAGGAGGAGATGGATATGGCAGTACGAGACCGTGGATTGTTCTACTATCGCCTTCTGCAGTCTGGGGTGGAAGAAGTGAAACGGGTCCTGTGTAGCCCCAAGTCTGATCCCTCTCTGGGGCTCCTGGGAAACCAAACCAAGCAACCTGTGAATGCCTGGGCTTGGGAGTTTAACACTCTTGTACCAGTTTATGGCAGAGAACGCTGGGCACTCGCCACTGCTCAGCAGCCTGTGGAGCCCTCTTACTCTTGTCCTCCTTGTGCTGACTCCAGGAACAGAGACACAGGTAACCTGTCCTGCCTTCCTCTGAGATCCATTTCCCCTTGTTCAGTAGATCATGGAATCATGGAAACATAGAATGGGTTGGGTTGGAAGGGACCTTGAAGATCTTCTTGTTCCAACCCCCTGCCATGGGCAGGGACACCTTCTGCTATCCCAAGTTTCTCCAAACCCTGTCCAACTGACCTTGGGATCTTCAGCTTCCAGGGATGGGGCAGCCACAGCTTCTCTGAGCAACCAAAATGTTCTCATATGAGTTGTTTGGAAGAAGGTCACAGTGCTCTGGGAATGCTGACTTAGTATTCTTAGTATGCTGACTGGTCACCCTCTCTAAGCCCAATGGATGCTGCTGATGGCACTGGGATTCCAGCTGCCTTCCTCTGCTGGCTCCATAAAATGTGCTTTGTGAAGCTGGGAGCTGCATCTCACATGTTTGTGGTTTCATTTCAGAGTCACTGATTTCAGAGGGGAATAAAGAAGTCCTCAAGGTTCAGCCCGACACAGGCAGCCTGAGCTTGATTCCTGATGTTGTCCTGACTGCAGAACAGTTTGAGAAGACATGGCTGAGCTTGGACACAAGCTGCCACCTCTCTCTGCCCTGGTGTGGGCCTGTCCATCCAGACACCATCCAGACAGCCCTTCATGTTGTCCACATCCAGACTATTGCCATGAGCAAAGCTGGTGCCCAGCCCTGGAAAGCTTATCTGAGTGCTCAGGATGACACAGGCTGCCTCTTCCTAACAGAGCTCTTGCTCGAGGCAGCAGATTCAGAGCTGCAGGTTTCTGTGAAGCAGAGTGAGGCAAAGCCAGAGGCACTGCAGTCCTTCATCTCAGCCTTGAGGACAGTCCTGGAGGCAGTGGCTGGACTGGGATCCTGACTGGTCCCTGCTCCCAGCTGAATGCCTGCTCAGGGCACAGAGCAAGCTGATTTCTCTGGCTTCATTTGCCATACCTGACACTGGTTGGGTACTTTTAGACTGCAGGAGTGTTGGCAGCTCTTTCTTGGGCCTGGGAAGCACTTGTGGTGTGGGGGGATCTGCAGTTGGAGCTGGTGAACAGGGCAGGGGAAAAGACAAAGTCATTCTGGAGTGAGTCACAGAACTGGTGCCATCAGTGATCATGAGACACCAACATCACTGATGGAACCAGAAATGAGCAGAATTCAGGGATGTGTTTTGGAGAGGTTTTTTTCCCTGAGAATTATAAATAATTTAAAAATAAGGTCAGAGGCACCAGGACTCTGCTACTTGCCTCACATTAAGAGCAACAGTGCACGAGGAGAGAGTATTTCATTCTTGGCTCCCTCTATATGTGATTTAGTCTGTCTGATAGAAGGATTTTGATAGTAGCTTCCCTCAGGGATGAACTGTGCTATGTCAGAGATAAGTAGATGGTACATCCTGCTCACTAGAACCAGCAGGTTTCACTTGCAAGAGAAAGAAGTGTATTTTGTAGTTGAAATGGATTTCTGAGGTCATGAATTGCCCTCTCTGAGTTCCCCTCCATATCCCTGTGCTGTTGCCATGCTGAAGAGGCTCCTTGACTGAGGGTGATGCACACAGGTTACTCTGACAGGGCTTTGTGGTACTCTGTCATGAGCACAGGCTTCTTTAAACCCTATTGTGTATGACTTCTTGTAATTTTTAATTTATGACTGTATTGTACCTTCAAATCACAGTATGCCTTCCATGCACTTCACTGAAACGCTGCTGTCACTGTTAAACAGCAGGTTTTAGACTTCTGATTTTCCTAATAAAAATGTGAACCATTCTTGGCTGATTTCTGGAGTATTTGTTCCTTCAACTCTCAAGCCTGCAGGATGGAGTGATCTGATCACTGCTGTGGATCTGGACAGCTGTGGATCTGCAGTCCAGCTGCTTGTTTCTGTGTCCAACAGGGTTTTTCTCTCTGAACTGTCTTGAAGCAAAGCCTTAAGGACCCATTGGGCAATAATTAATTTCAGTTTCATGTGCCAAATTACTGTAATGGGTGACCTACTTCTGGGTGAACTCAAAGATAGATCAGCAGTCAGCTTTAGAAGAGTAGGAGTAGTAGCTGAGCTCTTATTAACAGTTTCTACTGTCATGTTGTGTCCCTGTTCTTAGTAAGAGCTGCACTGGAGCATTTGCATTACACAGTTTTCAGGAAAAAAATAGCTGACAATTGGCAATCTATCATTTATTCTGTTGTGGCCAGACCAAGTCTGGCCTCTGAGAAGGGACTTGGAGGTTCCAGCCTTTTATCCAGACCCCTTTCTTGATGAATGAACAGATCAGCAGTCTTCAATGACTTCTAAACAATTTATTTCTCCTGATCTTAACAAAAATAACTGAATTTGAAACTAAACCATGCCCATAGCTATATGGCTGCAGGAGCACAGCTTTGCTGAACAAGATCTTACTAGAGTCAGCATCAAACTTCACACCTGCTTCTCTGTCTCAGGGTTTAATTCTTTATCTCAGGATCTTTGGAGATCACCCTCCCTTCACAAGAATCAAAATAATAAAGGATGGCCCATACAAAAAGCAGCTTTACACACCCCACTTGGGGTGTTCTGCCAGGGGAAGGCCAGGTTGGATAGGGCTTAGAGCAACTTGGTCTAATGCAGGTGTCCCTGACCATGGAAGAGATGGAATGGGATGAGTTTGAGGCCCCTTCCCACCCAAACCATTCTATTCTCTGAGATCTATGTGCTGTATGTCCATTGGTGCTCCTGGCCCCTCCTGGAAAATACTTTCCTGTTCCCTCAAGGCAAAACCTCGTGATTCTAAGTTAAGAGCATGAAGGGAAACTGGATTTTCCATGGTGTTTTATAGACTACTGTACTCAAAGCATATCCCAAGTCTGAAGCCCCCAGGGATGTGGGTGCTCTGCAGTTGCCCCCTGCCCTCACCCCTGCAGACCTCTGGCAGTGATGGCTGGACACAGTGCCCAAGGAATTGGGATGATGGGGTGCTGGGAGTGTGGTCTCCAAGTTGTGAGCACCTCTCTGGCACAGTGCACAGCCAGCTGGGCTCCCTGGGCACACCTGGGGGCTCGTGCCCCACTCGCTGTGCCCACCCTGCTGTGAGACCCCCATGCCAAGAACGTGTGGTTTTAAAAGAGGGTGCCAGAGCCCCGTGCTGTGTGTTTTGTTGTGTTATTTGACAGTGGTATCTGGCTACGTACTAATTTCCTTTAAGGCTTGTGATGAAGTCAGTAAACCACAGCCTGCCACCAGCGCTCCCCGGCCGGTGCCTTCCGCTGCGCACGCACTTGACATGTCCCTTCCCGGGAGAGTCAGGCCAGGAAAGCTCCGTCTCCAGCACCATGGACCAAAGGGAGATCCTGCTACAAAACCTGGAAAGGGCCCAAGCCAAGAAACTCAATCGAGGAGAGTTTGCAGACGAGTTTTTGGTAAGTTTGCTTAAGGCTCCGCTCGGTGTTTCTGCTCATTTTGAAGGGAATCCTTCAGTCATTTCTCAAGAATAGCTTGTGACAGTAAGATTCTCTAGGGATTTTGTAACAAAAAGTCACCCAGGAGTTAAGTGGGCTAAAAAGAATCTAAAGACACAAGAGGAATTTAATAGTTTGCATTTGAACTGTTTGCTTTTTCACTAATTACCCGAGTGCTTCCTGTTTTCTCCTTTGTGAATGCACTGTCGAGACAGTTTCACTTTGCTTGGTAACAGAACTGGGGGTACAGGGAGGAATATGGAGCCTCTGCCTGTTCTCCCCACTGCCATCTGTTATACCTGTGACACATGTGTTCCTGCCAGGGATCTCTGGTTGCTCTGTGAATTAGCTTTTCCTTCTTTCAATAGAGCACAGGTTGCCCAGAGAAGCTGTGGCTGCCCCAGCCCTCAAGGTGTCCCAGGCCAGGTTGGATGGGGTTTGGAGCAACCTGGGATAGTGGAAGGTGTCCCTGCCCATGGCAGGAGGGTTGTAACAAGATGCTCCACAAGGTATCTTCCAACCCAAACCATTCCACGATCTGGGATCTATGTACTGCATGTCCAGCACCCCCTGCATTCTGCATTGCCCAGCTGGTTGAGGTCTCTTAAGTGCCCTGAATTTTTAAGCTCTCTGACATCTTTTTATTTGTTGGAGTGCCAGGGGTGAGGCTCAGATATCGATGCCCCATCTCAGAGCTAAGGCTGGTGGCTGGAGATGGCTCTTGGTGTGTCAGCTACAGGCAAGTGGCTCTGACAGGCTGTCTGGACTGCTCTGAGAGGCAATGTCATTGCCCAGCTTTAACAGACACAGGGAAGAGAAAAACTGGTACCTCTGTGAGATCTGAGATGTGCCACACCTCCAACTGACCCCTGGCCCTGGCAGTGGGCTCTGGGGAGGCTCAGGGGTTACTGATGGGTCCCCATAAGATCCATTCCTGCTTTGTTGTACTAGCCAAGTTTGGCACTTCAAACACTTGGGAAAAGCTGAGTGCTTGGTTTCCAGGTGTCTGGGGTGGAGGGAAGTGATTAATCTGAGTCTGCAGTGACAATCTGTTGTTCCATGGAAAAAGGCACTGTCACAAGGCTGCTGAATTTCCCCTCTCGCTCCTGCATGTGTGAGGCAGCAGACTCTGAGCCCTGCTGCACAGGGTGGCTCTAGCAGCTAAATGTATTAATTTCTGACCAAAATGGGAGGTAGAAGTGGTCAAGGCTGCATTTCCTCTTGTATGGGATAAGATGTTCCCAGGGTGACCCGAGTTGCTGGCCACTTCTGCAAGGCAAAAACCTTTCCAGGCGATTGTGTTGGCTTGGGTTTCCAAACTCCATAGAAATGCTCAGTGCCATTTCTTCATCCTAATTCCTGCCTCCTGCCTGTGTGACCAAGCATTGGTACATGCAAGTTGTGGTGTTGTTACTGTAAATGGTGAGGGCTTTGTTAGAGTCCTCTTTTTCTGTCTGTGCAGTTTCACAGGCAGAGTTTGATCCTCACTGCTTTGCACACTGGAAGAGGCTCCCCTGGGCAGTGGTCACAGCCCCAAGGCTACCAGAGCTCAAGGAGAGTTTGGACAATGCTCTCAGGCACATGGTGGGATTTTGGGGGTGTCCTGTGCAGGGCCAGGAGGTGGACTTGGTGATCCTTGTGGGTCCCTTGCAACTCAGAATGTTCTATGATTCCATAATTCTGTGATTCTCACTCGCTGCCTCATATGTAGGCATTTCCCAAGTGGTTTTATGTCAGATTATTCAGGGACAGAAAAGTAAGATGATCTGGGGCCTCAGCTCTGGGGAGACTGTCTTCAGTACAGGGATGCTTCTTCCATGAAAGCTTACCCTTGAAGGGTACTGGAAGGAGGAAGGAGAGGATGTGACCAACACCAGAATTACTCAGAAGGTTACAGGGAAGTGGAGCCTACAAAACCTACTCTGCTCCCAGAGTACCTGCCCCATATTCTTAATTAATACAGTCTGGACGCATGGACTGTCCTGTACCTCCTGTACCTTCTCCTGATTCATTCCATCAGGTCTGTGAGAGGCGACTCCTGAGGTATTGTGCCTGAATTTAGTGTTTTAAAACAGTTTAATATTAAAAACTAGAAACTCTGACTTGGAAAAAAAAAAGGAGAAGTACAAGGATGGTATTTTCAAAGTCGATGGTAACAAACAGTATGTGTTATTTAGAAGCTGATGGAAGTGAAATAAAGTTCTATGTTTTGGCAGCAAAAAGATGCTTCAGCTCTCTGTGAGTGCTGTAGATTTATCCTGGAAATGAGAGAGATGAGAGATTCACAGCCCTAAGTGTCTGTCCCAGGTCTCCTTCTCCCTTCTTTCATCAGGCCATGTAGCTACTCTGCTTCAATTGCTTCCGCTCCCTCAGTGCCTTGAGCATCACTGTTTGCAGTTATGGATGGGAGCACCTTTACAAAGTGAGAAAAATCAGAACAATTTATCTGTCTTTGCTTATGTAATTTGGTCAAGGTGGTTTAACATTGTCACTCCTCTTACCTGGGTGCCATTTGTACTGAGAATAATTCCCCCGTGTCTCACTTGTGAGGGCGATGCCTTATGTCACTTCAGAAGCTGACATGTGGCCACTGCCTCAGCAAACACTTTCCACCCTTCAGAAGCCTGTGCTGGGGCTCTCAGATGTCTTTATTCTTGCTCTGAGTATCTTGAGAAAAGCCACTCAGGAAAGAATTAATGGTGCAGACCTTGCTTTTTTGGTAGCAAACCTGACCCCTCGAGACTTTCATGTGCTCTCTAGTAGTGTGCTGGATGTAGCATGTCTGCTGTAATTTGTTCCATTCTTTTATCACAGAAGCTGAAGAGGCAGTCAACAAAGTACAGGTCAGATAAAATCTACCCTACAGCAGCGTCTGAGCAACCAGAGAATGTCAAGAAGAACAGATACAAGGACATCTTACCTTGTAGGTTGGAAATGGCATGTGTTTCTGTTCAGGCTTTTGTTTTTCCAGCTTGAGTCTGTTCTCATCTCCAGTACCTGCCTGCACAGTGTGGGAGCATCTCACTGCTCTCTGTTGGTCTTAAATCCTGCCGTTCAGATTTAAGGCTTTGGCTGCTGCATTCCATGCTCTGGGAGACTTTGGCACACATCAGTAATCCCAGTCATATGGTGGGATTTTGGGGTGTCCTGTGCAGGGGCAGGAGTTGGACTCCATGATCCTTCTGAGTCCCTTCCAGCTCAGGATGTTTTATGATTTTATGATATGTCTAGAGACAAAAGAACTGCTATTGACTGGGAAATATATCCCTCAATGATTATCCTTGCAAGCTTTCTGGGTAGCATTGCAAGCACTTGCTTTCCAAGGCTTTGTAGAAAATGGCTTTGGACAAATGTGTCCATGATGTACAAAGCAGACTACAGGCAAAACCTGCTGTGCCTTGTCCTGCTTGATGCAGTGGTTTCCAAGGGACAGTCTGTCCCAGGATCAGGGCAGACCATTCCTGTTCTACATCCGAGCTTAGAGAAAAAATAAATCACAGAATCATTTATGTTGGGGAAGATCTCCAAGATCATCAAGTCCAACCTTTGAACCTTTGTATCTAACCCCACAGATCTGGTTTGAGCCTGTCAGATACAGTGCTGGGTGATTTTAGGCTTGGCTTGCTGCATGGTCAGAGGGGATCAGCACTGCACTGGAGTAGTGGCAGCACCTGCAGCTCTCCCCTAAGCTCTCACCCCCACCCCAAAATGAACTTGTCCATCCCCATGTGTGTGTGGGCAGTTCTGGGCAGGGCTGTGGGGAAGTGCAGGAGGGGGCATCAGCTGCTTGCACAGCCACTCACCTGCTCTGGGATGAGCTCTCTGATGTAAGTGCTTCTCCAAAGCACCTTGTGCTGCACTCTGGGGAGCTCAGTGACCAGGAAATACAAGACTCTGACTCCTGCTTCTTCTGCTTTTGTGCCTGCAGTTGACCACAGCAGAGTGGAATTGTCCCTGATTACGTGTGACACAGATTCCCATTACATCAATGCCAACTTCATCAAGGTATTGCCTTTTCATGGCTTTTGCCCTGCAAAGGTGTTTTTGTTGTGTCAGTGGGAGCAGGTCGGGGGCTCTGCTCAATGAAAGGACTCTTGGGCTGTGCTCCAGGATAACTGATATAAGAAGATGTGCACAACCACTGAGTCCTCCAAAGACACCCCGTGCAGAGGCACCAGGCTACAGGTCAAGGGACATGTGCCTGCACTGAGGAGGGTGGTGGAACAGTTTGTGGTTCACAGGCCCAACTTCCTCGTCAGCATTGCTGCCTTTGGTGGGTGACAGTGGTGCAAAACTGCCTGTGGCCAGAGCTGCCTTGGCCAAAACCAGAGCAGAGGCAGGAAACCTTGCACTGCAGCGTGGCTGAGACCTGCTGCAGGGTGAGCAGTGGCACAGGTCGACATGGGCTGGGTCTCCATCAGGAGCTTCATGTGTTTTGGGACTCCCTTGTGCCTATGACCCTTCTCTGATTGACTGATGGATGGATGGATGGATGGATGGATGGATGGATGGATGGATGGATGGATGGATGGATGGATGGATGAGAGAAAGAGAGAGAGAGAGAGAGGTAGATTAGGTTTCCTTCATTCTCCCCAACAGCAACCCAGGGCTCTGTGTCACCAGTTTGCACAAGGACAGACCCTCCCAATGGAATGATGGTTCATTCTTTGACCAACAGCCACAGAGCTGCATCAGCCACATCACCTCCAAGCTCTCAAATGCACTGCAAAAACTGGTGGTAGTCTTTGGGAGCAGCTCAGCCTCAGCTCCCTGGCTTTGCCCTAACTTTGGGAACTTTGCACACTATTGCTTGATTTAATGTAGGTGCCTAATTTTCAACTATATAAAAGTCTTTCAAATCCTTAATGGGCTCATTGAATAGAAATAAATTCACAGAGAGGAATGACTTTACTTCTGCTAGTGAACTATGCACAGATGTCTGCATGTCTTGGTTTGAATGTTCTAGGGTGTCTATGGTCCAAGAGCATACATTGCCACCCAGGGTCCTCTCCCCACTACTGTCATTGACTTTTGGAGGATGATTTGGGAGTATGAAGTCCAGGTAAGGTGCAGATTTATATTTAAATATAAAGTTTGTATGTTTTTTTAATTATTTTTTAAGAAACGTTTTCATACAGTCAGAAATTTTTTGTGAATCTGCAGTCAGTGGGAGTGTTGGGGCTAGTGGCTGTCTCTGCCTTTGGGCTCTGGGTGGGGAGGTCTTTGTGCCCAGGCTGTGTGTGATGCTCCCAGTTTGACTCACCTGGCAGTCAGGGTTTGAGGGAAAGCAGCCCTCTGACCTCCCCCATCACTGATAAGTAGCTGCAAGTGATGAGTTTGATTTTGCTGCCTGGATAAGAAACTTGTGTTCAAACTTCTCTGATGAACCTTCTTTCTGCAGGTCGTGGTCATGGCTTGTATGGAGTTTGAAATGGGGAAGGTGAGTGGTGTGTCAGAGATGGCCTCTGCTGTGACAGTGTCAGGGCAGGGTGAGAGATGCAGGTTTTTATTAAATCTCATTAGTAACAGTGAGTTTCGGTTTGATATGAGTTGTTTCCTGAGTCTCCAGCTGCAAATGGTCTGGTGGGAGGTGTCCCTGCCCATGGCACAGGGTTGGAATGAGATGGCTTTTCAGGTTCCTTTCAACCTCAACCATTCTGTAATTCTATGAAATTCTTAAGCCATTTCCAGTAGCATAAAGAGCCTCTCTGGAAAGGGAAAACCAGCTGCAGTGGCTCCAGGGAAGGGGAGGCTGGAGCTGACCAGCAGCTTGAGCTGAGCATCTTCCCAGCATGAATTTTATCCTGAAAATGAGACAGGAAACAACACAGCTGGGCCAGTGGGAATAACCAAACACATCCTGCTTCTCCCAACAGAAGAAGTGTGAGCGGTACTGGGCAGAGGTGGACGGGTCCCCCCTGCACTGTGGCCCCTTCTCCATCTCCTGTGTGAGTGCAGCCACCACGGGACCTTGTCCTGTCAAATGCACCAAAACCCCGTGGCATCCACAGAAAATGTGACTCTGGCTTCTTGTTCTGCAGGAAGCTGAGGAGAAGAGGAAAGAGTATGTGATCAGGACTTTGAAGGTGGCCCTCAATGAGGTAAGTAGGAAAGGTCAAGGCATTAAGTGCATCTTGGCTGGTTTTGTTATCTAAATAATGCATTCAAATATGGCACATTTTGTTCAGAAAATTTCATGCTGCTCAGGCTGCTGATTTAGATTTGACAGTAGTTGAAGGAACAAAGACAGTAAAAGATTAATTAACTCAAACCTCAGTTTCTTAAGCTGTTTGTCAGTCATGCAAAATCAGACCCTGGGTAAGTGAAGCCAGCAGATAACACTAAGAATGTCATAAAATGGAAATGCTGCTTCTGCAGTAAAATCAGCTGCAAACTGCTCCTCTGCCCTTTGTCTACTGATACAGATGGGAAATGGAGAGGTCTGCAGCAATCCAGCTTCCCCCTGCTGTGCCAACCTCCCTGTCTGTGCCTGCAGGAGCTGTGACAGTGTCCCCTCAGTGGCACTGGACCCTGCCAGCTCTCTCCTCTTGCAGGTAACCCGCATCATCCACCAGTTCCACTACAAAAACTGGCCAGACCACCACGTCCCCTCATCCATTGACCCCATCCTGGAGCTCATCAGGGAGATTCGCTGCTACCAGCCAGATGACAATGTCCCTGTCTGCATCCACTGCAGGTGGGTGAGCCCCAAGTGCCACATTCTTTTAAATCCCTCCAGGGGTGGGGACTCCACCACCACCCTGAGCAGCAGTGCTAGGGCTGAGCAATCCTTTCAGTGAGGAATTTTTCTCTGCTGCCCAGTCTAAACCTCCCCTGGCACAACTCGAAGCTGTTTCTTCTTGTCCTGTCACTTGTTACTTGGGAGAAGACACTGGCCCTCATCTGGCTATAACCTTGTAGCTGTAGAGAGTGAGAAGGTGTAGTTAAGAGACCAGTTAAATAACTGCTGTGGCTGTTGTTGCAGTGCTGGCTGTGGGAGAACAGGTGTCATCTGTGCCATTGACTACACCCAGAAGCTGCTGAGGGATGGGGTGAGTGCCAACCTTTGGGTGGCATCTGCCTCTCTCTGTCTTTCCCTCACCTTCTCTCTCCCTTTCCCTGCCTCTGACTGCATACAGATGTATTTCAGGGGACAGCCATGAATGGGAGCTCCCCTCAGCCTGACTGGAGAAGGGCAGTGGCCAAACTGCTGATACCCTATTCCCAGTTTGGGCTGTTTCCTTCTCTTTAGGCTCTGCCATTGCTCCTCTCCCATCCCAATGCAACAGCATCACACTGATGGGGCAAATGAACCCCTCCACTCCTCCCTCTGGCCAGTCCTTCACCTCACAGTGCCTGGTTTAGCACTGACCTTCACTCTTCAATACAACTTCAGTGTCTATATTTGTGTCTCCACACTTGCAAATAAGATACCCAGTGTTTCCAAACTAACACCTTGCTTTATACTCTGACTCTACAATAATGATGCACAGGCAGTAATCCTTGGCCTCAGGGCAGGTTGCTGGGAACTGGTGGAGTGGCTGCTGTGTTCTGTTCCACAGTTCCCTGAACCCATCCCTGTGGGAAGTCAGTGTCCTGTCCTTCCTGCTTTCCACAGCTGTTATCAGGGCTGTTATAAAGAGGGTATTATCTGTAAAGTGTGAGACAGGAGGGAGGAGGCTGGTTTGTAATAAAAAATAGTACTTAAGTCAGGTCCTTTGTTAAAAATTCTTGCAGTAGCAGGCCCGGATTTCAGACGCTGCTCTGAACTGTGTCAGGACTTGGAAGCTGCTTGGAATTAGACCTGTCTGTAATTTTCATTGGAGAAATCATGGAAGGGACCTTAAAACTCATATCCTTCTAGCCCCTGCCATAGGTGGGGACACCTTCCACTATCCCAGGTTGTCCCAAGTCCCATCCAACCTGGCCTTGGACACTTCCAGGGATGGGGCAGCCACAGCTTCTCTGGGCACCCTGTGCCAGGGCCTCCTCATGCTCACAGGGAAGAATTTCTTCCCAGAATCTAATCTGAATCTCTCCTCTTTGAATGTAAAATAATTTTGTTTGTTTTTTTCTCTTTCTCGGAAGATTTTTCCTGTGAACTTCAGTGTTTTCAGCCTGATCCAGGAGATGCGCACACAAAGGCCTTGCATAGTGCAGACCAAGGTATGTTTGGGAAATCTCACCTGTTCCCCATCCTGGGATCCCAGCCTTTGCCCAGGAGGGTTTGCAGTGTGGAAACCCAGAGATGTTGTGCTGGTGGGAGCTGGGGTGTGGAGATGTTCTGCAAAGCCCCTTTTCTGAACAGAACAGTGATTTTGCAGAAATTAATTTGGTAGCTGATCTTCTCCTCGTAGACAGCTGGGACAGTGCTTTATTGAAAGCTTACAGTGTGAAACAAGAGACTGTCCAGGAAATAAAGTGGGAACTTTTCTTGGCTGGGACACACTGAAGAGGAAGCTCAATGCAGAACACTGTATTTGTGCACCCAAAAACCCCCCAGATACTTCAGTCTGAACCTTGTGAAAGTTGTGGTTTCTGCCTCTTCTGAGAATTCACACCCTGCCAACGACAGGAAAGTGGCAGCTTCTCTCAGGAGTGATGCTTGTTTTGGGCAGAGGTGACCATTTACAGGTGCCACAGGTGCTGGCTCTCATGTTGTTTATTTGTCTGGAATGCAGGAGCAGTATGAGCTGGTTTATGATGTGGTGATTGAGCTCTTCAAAAGGCAGATTAAAGAACTCGATGCTCAGAAAGATTCTGCTGCTTCACAGGTAAAAGTCCCAGGACAAACACCCTGCTTCTTGCAGCCTGGGCATGACAGCCCTAACCTCAGTTCCTGCTGCAGCCCTGGGATGAATTCACGGATTTTCTGCTCCCCTTAATGCTCAGACTGAGTCTCTTTTGAAGTTAACCCAAGAGAATCCAGCTCTTCCCCTGAATGTGCAATGCTTATCACAAGCAAGACCTAAGTTCTCCTTGGTCTCAAACCCATTTTTCATTTTCTATATATTTTTACTGTAGTTTAATGTCACAAATGAATAGAAAAACACCAACTTTCTACAGCAGTGGCTGATTTACATGGGGATGTGTCAGTGAAATTTGTCTTCATGGAGTCCTTGCAAGCACCTGAGTGACTTTCAAACCAGACTGGGAATGTCCAGGTTGGGAAGGTCCAGGTTGCAAAGGTCCAGGTTGGGAAGCTTGGAAGCACAAGGCAGTGTGGATGAAAGTGTTAGTTGGTGGGTTGCTAATGAGACAATCAGCATGACAGCCTGTCTATGGGAGAGCATAAGGTAAAATATCTTGTGAGAAAATATGGCAAAGTTTTTTAAATCTGCTACATCTCCAAGGAGAAATTATAAACAGGAACATCCAAAACATCTCTGGTTAAGATTTTCTTTGCATTAGCTTTGCCATAGGATTTTCAGGAGGTTCCAAGCCAGAGCAGAGTGAGAAAAGAGCTGGAAAAAGCCTTTTTGTGTGTACTATGGACAGTGTGTGAGCAAAGGAGATGCAGGACTGGGTTGATACAAAATGCAGAGAACATTTCAAGTCCGGATGTGGTTTTGTGACTCCTGCCCAAACCTCTCGCCCCCACAATCCCCCCCATCCTCTGAGGGCACTGGGGATGGCCATGAGCTGGTGTCACGGATGAAACCAGCACCCAACTTGCCCAGCCACATGCCCATGTGGGTTCTTGAAGGCCGAGAACTCTGCACAGGCTGCTTGGCAGCTGTTTGCCACAGCTGGATGGTTGTAGGGCTCACTGCACCCTCATTCCAAAAAGGTGCTGGCAGGAATTGCTCCCCAGGAGGTTCTATCTGCGCTTTTCAGCTCCAGCTTGGTGCTTGTCATTTCCCAACTGTATTCATAATTAAAAGTAGTTGGCACAAATTCCAGCTCCTGAAGCACCATGTTGGTGCTCTTTGCATTCTCCCTCCTCACTCTTGTTTCCCAACATTCTCTTTCCCTAGGTAAAAGCAGGGCATCCTGTAGCCAAGCCACTCCTGACTCCAGTGGAAGACATTTATGGTCTGAGTTTGCTCACCTGGTAAGACCACAGCAAAGTATCGCTGCATTCATATTTGCTGTCACACACATGATCTCAGGAAGAAACTTTTTAATGTATGTCTTGGGAAATAGTTCTCTTTGGATGTGGCATTTCTGTTGTCAGGATCTACAGCCTCCCTTGAGTCCCACTTTGACTCTCCTGTTTGTTCCTAACATACTTCATAGAATCAAAAAGGTTGGAAAAGCTTTTTAAGATCATCAAGTCAAACCAATTAACCCAGCACTGCCAGGTCCACCTCTGGACTGTGTCCCCAAGTGCCACATCTACATGTTTTTTGAACACTTCCAGGGACAATGATTCCACCCTTTCAGTCAAGAAATTTTTCCTAATTTCCTGGTAATTCCTGCTCCTCTCACTGATGTGTCCCTGAGACTGTCTCAGCCTCTTCCCTGTGTCCCCCACTGCTGTCCTGGGGACTGTTTCATGTTGTGCTCACCTGGTGTTTCACATATGAACTGAAAACAGTGTAGAAAAGGGTCATGCACATGGAGACATCCCAAAGCTGGGCATCCATGAGGTGCCCCTAGACTGGTCCCATCTTCTCTCTGCACATGGTGCTCCAGTGCCTCTTGCTGCAGGAATAACAATCCTGAGGAGTTCAGCTTCCGAGGGTGGCAGGATCTTTCTGTGATTGTGTTTTGAGTTGCAGTGTCTGCTTCCCTGCAAATAATTTTGGGGTTTAGTACAGTTTGCTGGCATAAAGGGGCCTCCTCTGTTCACCATTTAATGGTGTTAAAATCGGTCCTTCCCTGTGCTCCCTTCTTGAGGCTGAGCTGAGGGAATCCCTGAGGGAATTGCTCCTAGGAGCAACGGTTTGGGCTTTGTCAGTAGGATCACAGAGATTTCTGAGCTCTCAATGGCTTTGACTTCACATCATGGTGTTTTATTGCAGCTCAGAGCAAGAGGAGCAGGATGTGGACTCACATCTTCCTCTGGAGCAGGATGTGCCCCAACGTGTTCCTCCAGTGGTACCAAGCAAAGTGTCCCTGCCATCACTGTGTGCCACAGGAGCACAGGACAGCTCTGGCCACGGAGTCCCCCACATGAGACAGGCCATCTCCTTTGGTGCTTTGAACTTCATCAGCTGCAGGAAGGTGGCTGCTGTCCAACGCTGTGGGGCTGGGGACATCCCTTGGAAACGCCGCAGCTGGGAGCTGGACCTGGACCCAAAGGGAGCAGGAGGGAGGGGGTCTGCTGGCAGAGCCCCTCTGACATGGACTGCATCGACCCCTGTGGTGCTGGGACAGCGGGGAGAACGCTGGGAGTGGGATGGAGGGGATGCCAAGCCTGTCTGGAGTTCGCAGTGGCCGAACACCAGTCACTCCAGCTTCCAGGATGGATTTTCTGCTGCGGACTTGAACCCCTCCAGACGAGAAGCACACGGCCCCCCAAGCCACAGGAACCATGGGCAGTGCCCTTACCCTTATCTCTGCTCAGCAGAAGATCCCTACTTCTCGTCACTCTCTCCAGATGACCCCGTGCCCCCAGTGTTTTCTGAGTGCTTGTTGGAAAGGCAGGATGAGCTTCTCCCTTCTGCTGCCAGTGCCCCACTGCAGCCCACCATAGCCAGCTCCCCATCGTCCCACCACACTCCCCTGAACGAGGAGAGAATGTCCCCCCCAGGTAAGTGCTGCAGGGCTGGGGCACGTGGGGCTGGATGACTCCAGGTTGCTGGAGGGAGAGGCTGCTGTGGTCATCTGATGTCTGTAGCTGCTCCTCAGGACTGTTGCTCCCATGGGAGCTGAGGGAACAATTGGTTTCATCTTCACATTCTTCTTGTCCTGCCCTAATTTTTTTCCCCACAAACATTTTTAGAACAGCATGATTTGGGGTTTTGTGTTACACAGCTGCTCTGAACCACTGTGGCACCTCAGAACAGCTCTCACAGGGAGGCAGAGACTGGTGCTGACTAATTCTTACAAGAAAAAAGCATTCAGAAAGCTCTCAGAAATGGCTTTCTCAGAGAATGTAGCTTCCAGGTCAAAACCTACTGCTTTCTTCAGGAGGACACTGAAATCTCACTGAGTTTGAAAGAACCAGGACTTCAATGCCCTGAACAGCCTGATCTAGTGAGTGACACATCTACCCATGGCAGGGAGTTGGAACTAGATCATCTTTAAGATCCCTTCCAACCCAAACCATTCTATGATTCAACGTGTTTTGCCCAGATCTGTAGCCTTAAAACCATCACCCACCATATGAGGAAGGCAGAATTATTCCTCGGCCCAGGTGGACATTTCCTGTTGTCCACAGCTTTGGCCTTTGGTCAGCTTTGTCCTTCAGCATTCCATGTCACAAAAACATGCTCGTTATCCAGGTGCTCTTGGAAAGTTCTGGGTGTTGCAGCACAGGCCAAGCAGCAGCAGTACCACCAGCCGCTCATCATCTTCCCCTGTGCAAGGGGAATTCTGCTGCCAGCTCTACTGGAGGTCTGTCCCTGAGGACACACACCTGGAGAATTGGTGCTGGGAACTGTTTGTGAAGCACACTTTAGAGGTGTTTAGAGGTGCATGGCAGAGCAGGAGCAGTCAGCTCCTCTACATAGGTCTGTAGTCCCTTTGCCATGTCGTGCCATGCAGGTAACCTGTCCATCTCTTTCCAATTAGCCACCTTGCCACAGCCAGATGATGATGATGATGATGAGCCTCCACCCCTGCCCCAGCGCACCCCCGAGTCCTTTATTGTGGCCAATGAGTCTGGTAAGTGCATCCAACACTATTACATGTGGACCACTGAGGGCTCAGCCAACATCTGTGTGGTTCTGTAGGTGCCTGCCATGAGAAATGACCTCTCTTCTGTTCAATGGTTTCTAGGACAATTTCCTCTGGCCCCTTCTGATTTTCAGCTCCCAGACAGAAATCCAAATATTGGAACCTCTTGGGAGTGGAGTGGTGAATCTCACTCAGAGGGATTTCATGACTCTGTGAGACTCAGATCATGTAAGGTAAGTGGCTTTTTCTGTCTTCTCCAGAACCATCCCTATGCCATTTTCTGTATTGTGTTTCCTTTTGTAAGAAAGACCCTAGTTTTGGCACTTTGTACTTTTCATAAATTATTTCATAGAATCCCAGAATGGTTTGGGATGGAAGGGACCTTAAAGCTCATCTCATTCCACCCCCTGCCATGGGCAGGGACACCTTCCACTGTCCCAGGTTGTTCTAAGGCCCATCCCACCTGGCCTTTAACACTTCCAGGGATTTCAGGGCTCAGGACTGGAAGGAAGATGTGGTCTCAGCTGGATTTCTCCTTATCAACATCTACTTTAATTCAAAAATTACTTTCTGTGTGTCCCAAGTCCCATACAAGGAATAAACATATCCCTGATGTAGAGAAGGATAATGAAGAGAGGAGGTTAGTGTTCAACTGAGGGTCACACAGCCCTGTGGAACAGGCAGGAGCTGAACAAACTTTAGGCATCTCTTACCATCCCATTGCTGAATGTCAGCTCTTTGAAGTGAAAGCATAAGACACAAGTCTGTCTTCCATTACATGAGTGTGGAGGTGTGTGTGGGAGAGTGTTTGCACATCACATCCTTTCCTTGTCTTCTCTGGCTTCCTTGTGTGCAAGAGGATGACATTTGGTTGTGGGAATTTTAAATATCTGCCTTGTTTTTTGTTTCCAGAGTGTGAAGCTTCGGAGACCCCAAAGAGGTATAAGTTTAACATTGGGATAATCTTTGGAATTAAGATCTGCTTTTTACTAAAGATGCTTTATTAGTAAATGTCATTAGGATTTGTGCTGATGGAAATTTTGCACTGCTAAATAGTTCTGCAACTAAATAGTTCTAACCAGAACTAGACAGTTCTGCATCCCAATGAACTGGCAGTTTTATATTTGCTATTCAGCTCCTCCCTCATCCTGTACATATGGATGTTTCTTGCAGCCTCCTCTTTTGCTGCATGCTGTGTGTTTCCTTTGAAACAACTGAGATATGCTGGTTGGTTATAAAAAATATATATATTTTTAAAGCCAGGTAACCTACTCTTTTATCTTTGCTTTCTCAGAGACAACCCGGGATCACTCTAACTCTCCTCCCCCGCTTCCTGAAAGAACCCCAGAGTCGTTTGTTCTCTCTGATGCAGCAAGTGAGTGCTGAGCTTTTTTCTCAGGATGTAACTGAGGTTTTCTACTCACACCTAAACCTGGAGGTAGCTCAGATCGTGGGCAACTTGTACAAACCATTACCAGGTAGTGCTTCAGGCCTTTGCTGCATGAGAGTTCAGCAGATAAAGGAAATAAACGCAACCAGGGAACCTGCTGCAAATTTCTAGAAGTGGTGCATTGGAGGAAATGGAAAGCAGCAACAAAGCACTTAGCAAAAAGCAGCCGGATTCATGAATGACCACTGAAAGTACATGTATGATGTATGTTCCCAGGTCTGCAGCCTGCTGCAAGGAACTCCCTGAGTCCTGCGGGTTTGGAGAACAAGGGTCCTGAAACATCATCCAAAGAGGCCATGAAATGCTTCAGGAGGAGCAAGGTAAAAGAAACAAAAGAGAGGGTGTCCAAAATGGAGAGGGTGAGAAAAGAGCTGGGTTTAGCACAGCTCCTGGTGCTCTTTCATTGGCAACCAGGTGAACACAGCCTGCCTTGGGACCATCCGTGTTCAGGGCAAAGCAACAAGGGTAATAAGAATATTACCCTTGTAGCAAACACACACCCTGTGTGTGCAGGGAACAGGATAACACAGCCCTGTCCATGCCAAGGGATTTTATGCCTCAGAACTCCATCCACCTGGAGTGCCAGTTCCTTCTGGAAAAAGTTGCTGGAGTGGAGTCTGAGTGTGTCCTACAGGGACAGAACCATCACCAGTCTACTCTTGGTGAGGCCCCTGTTAATTATCCTTGTGAGCTTGTACTTCAGGCATGTTATGGATGAGCAGAAAAGTATTTGAGGAAAACAGTAGGAAAAATACAAGCTGGAAGCATTTGGGATGGTGAGGAAAAAGCCAGATACAAAGGGAATGGCATAAGTCTGCTTTTCAGTCTCAGAGGCAGGGCATGGTGTTCATAAGATCTAATGCGTGTACATTTACCAGTGAATTCCCTTTATCACAGTACTTGATCCACTGCTTCCTACATATTTTTCAAACAATACTTTTTTTTCTTTTTCTGTTTTTTTTTTTTTTAACAGAGCTTGAAAATACTGAAAAATGTGAGAAAAAGTAAGTCTTTGGGGCTAAGGTGCATCTTCACAAATGCTTTAAGCAACTTCTTAAATATGTGGGATGGAACTGTCACAAACCTGAACTTTTCCTCTGTGTAAGCTCCTGCACATCAGCTACTTTGGAGCAGGACACACAGCTCTGCTGGTTGAGTACCTTCTCTCCTGGAGAGCTACAGTTGTTTTAGGAATCTCATGAGGATGCTGTGGTGCCCTTTGGGGACAAATAAACCAAATTCTTCAGACCATTCAAACCAGTGTTGTGGGACAAATACCCTACAAATGGGGGATAGGGGTTCTAGGGGAAATGTGAGCCCCAGCCTGGGTTCTGCCCGTTCTATTTGAAGTATAAATAAGGAGTTTCTCATTAAAATCCCTTTGATCTAAAATTAGAATGCTTATCTTGAAAACTGGACTGCTAAAAAGTGTTTAAAGCACTCCTGAGCAAACATTTTCCAACCATAACGATTCCATGATTCAGCTCTTCAGTGAATTACCAGTGACCAACTGCTCCAATCTCATTTTTTATTTCTAGGCATCTGCAGCCCATCTTCACTGACAAAATCATCAGAACCTGCCCCAGCAAACCCTCTGAGGTCTTTCCTTAGCTTTGGTATGTTTTTCTCTTTGTGTTTTGGTAGGAAGAACCTGGGTTTTAAAAGTCTAAATGCCAGGCAGAACTCTAACAAATTACAAACATTACAAATAATGCTCATTGGGTTTTACACATTTACAACTTTATTCACAACTACAGGATGCTGGTTTTTACTGTTCCTTAAAGTTTAGGAAGGAAGGAAATTACAAGTATTTTCTAATACCTTGTTATCTTAAAGGATTAAATAATCATCATCTGTAACATATGGAATCCACTGCATTAAAACATATAATTTCTTCCTAGGCTTTGCAAATCGATTTTCAAAACCTAAAGGCCCAAGAAACCCACCCCCAACATGGAATATTTAGATGCATTTTACAGACTGGGCGTTGCAGACTTGTGGAATCCCCCTGGAATGCTCATCCCAGTGAGGTTTCCATCAAAATAAACACATCAGAAGCTGTTTTATGATATTGGCAGCTCAGGCACTACTTGAACACTTCAACTGAAATCAAAGAAGAGTAGAAAAGGACCAACAGCTCTCAGTTAATTTACAACAGGATGGAAAGTAAAGCTGGGAATAGATATTTTATCCTAAGGAGGGACCTATTTTTGTCGTGTTTTGGAATGTAACCACTTCAAAAGGATGGATTTGAGCACAAGCTGGTGGTGGGAGCCAGTGAAGACTATGGAATGTTCTGGAAGGCCAATGGAGCAGAATGAGGTGGACCAAGACCCTGGATGGTGCAGGCACAGCATCTCTGTAACCTCAGTCACATTTGTAGGTCTGCTGTAATCAAAGACACTTAAATGTTTACAGAACTTGGACTAAAAGGGAAATTGCATCCCAGATTTTAGAAATAATTTAAGCTGGTTTTTTTTTTTTCATTTGAGCAAATCAGAGAATTTGTGCAGATTTGGGGGCAATGAGATGGTGATTGATGACAAAGAAACTAAACCAGTATAACTGGCCCAGATGAACTGCTGTCTGAAAAAAAAATACCAGAGCACCACCACAGCAAGCAAAATATTATTGTGGGTTGGTTTGTTCCTTTGTTTTTTTGACAATGCTGTTTTTAAGGGTTTGTGATTCTACAGCACAAAATTTCGGGTAGGAGCTGGGAAGATGAAATTTTGTCCCATTCCTGCTCCTTATGTTCTTAGTGAGGAGGGATAAAGATGCTGAAAACTGCTTTATATGACTGTTTTCCCTTAAAGATAGATAAAAAAAGGGATTTAGGGAATGTGGTCAAGAGGCATCTGCTGACCACTGCCGGAATAGAAAACTCCAGTTGGTTTAAATCTACTTTTGCTGGAGGGCACAGTCAAGCTGCCTTATCTTCACTGAAGCCACACATTTTATCAACAGTAGAAATCGGTCTAGTGGAAGGCATCCCTGCCCATGGCAGGGGGTTGGAACCAGACGAGCTTTAAAGTCCTTTCCAAACTGAACAAATTCTGTGGGTCAATGATTTTTATCCCACCTCCCTGACAAGGGCAGGGATGTCTCTCCTTGCACTCGCTCCAGCAGCTCCACACCCTCTCCCTCGCTCTCAATCCCCCGGCCGTCAGTGTTTAACGCCCGAACCGCTTTATAAACGTGCGAGAAACACCGTGAAAACACAACTTATTTGTTAAAACACAATTCCTCCGCTCTCGCTCCCCGCGCTCCCTCAGCGCGGACTACAACTCCCAGGGTGCCCCGCGGCCGCGCCTGCGCGGCGGCTGCCGGCGCTCGGGCCATTTAAATGTGTGTGAGGGAGCCCCTGAAATGGCCGCGCAGGTCGCCGCGGTGCCGCGGGCCCCGGAGGAGCCGCCGCCGCCCTCAGCGGACCGGCCCGCCCGGCCCCGCGGCCCCCGCC
>VXBA01006016.1:888636-977206 GCA_013399895.1 Serilophus lunatus
GCTGCGGGAGGGGAGGGTCGGAGCGGTGGGTGCGAGAGCGGAGCGGCTGCCGGGGGTGGCTTTGGGTTTTATTGCTTTGAATAAGAGCCTTTAGAGGAGGGTGTCGTGCGAGGGTTGCCAAGAGGGGGGTGGTGTCAGGCGCTTTTCGGTGGTGCCCGGTGACAGGACGAGGAGCAGTGGCCCTAAACTAAAACAGAACAAGTTCCGCTTCAACATGAGCGAAAACTTGTTTCTGTGGAGAGGGCAGAGCCCCGAACAGCTGCCCAGGGAGTGCGGGGAGTCTCTCCCGCTCTGGAGACATTCCCGACCCCCCTGGATGTGTCTCTGCTCCAGGTGACCCTGCCTTGGCACTGGGTGATGTCCAGAGGTGCCTTCTAACTCTGATAAACCTGATGATTTCTCCAATAGAAAGGCAAAAAAAAATACCTCTGGATTTTGGTTTGCGTGCGTTTGTTTGTTTTTAAGAGTACCGAGTGACTCTTGGTTCTGCTCACAAATTTGTCATAGTAAAAGCCTCCTGGTGAGAGCAACATAGATAAAAGGTAACTGCAGAAGCTGCTGTAATAAAAATATTATGTTGGAAATTACGCTGTGTGTGAAGGTTTTGTGCCAAAGAAATCAAAGTTGCACGTGCTTACAGGACTGTCTTGAGAATGGCCAAAACTATTCCTAGGAGAGGTTTTTCTCTACTGGTTAATGTTTCTATGCCACTGTGCTTGAATAATAACTATAAAAGCTACTGGGTTGTAAACTTGTGCAGCATTATCAGCACTTATCAAGCTGAAGTTTCAAGCAGTGTTGCTCTGTAGACTGGAGTGTCACTGTGTCAGCTCTAACCCAGTAATCAAATAAGGCCTCTTTTAATGAAGGCTTAAACAGTGTGAGAACGAGCACCAGAATTCGATTTGCAAAGGAAAGCTGTTTGCTAATCTGAAAGCTGAAGCTCTTCACTGCCTGCCCTCAGCTGCTCGTATGGTGGTTTTCAGGAAGGGGCTGGATTTCTTTTCCTGACTCTCTTTTATTTCTCTGTAGAATCCAACTGCCCATTAAACTGAGCTGTGCCTCTGTGTAGCCCCAGGTGACAGTGAACCTCCCCACTGGTTGTGCTGTTTAATTGTGATGTCTGCTCATCTGGGAGTAGCCGAGTTATTGGCACTGCTGTCATTGGAGCCCCCGGTTTGGTGACCTGGCCCTAGTTTTTGTTGTGTTTGAGGTACTGGGGCTTTCTGCCTATTTAAAGGAGTAATTAAACCCGTATTTCCCTGCAGGTTGTAAGGCATTGTGTTCCCCATAATGTCAGTGTTTAGCTGCACTTAGTGCAGTGGTTACTCCCCGTGTTCAGGGGATCCATCAGCAGGATGGATCCCTCAGCTGCCAGGGCAGATTTTATCCTGAAAACAGACCCCAGTGTGAACTGGGAGCTCCCGCCTGCAAAGATTCCTCGGGGTCTGGCTGCTGTTTAGGGAATGTTTTCAAACTGGAAGATACTCTGAATTAAAACTACCGCGTTTGGGGGGGTTTCAAGCCATACCTAAAATCAGAAACGCTTAAAATAAGCGACCTTTAAGTCTTAGAAACACTTCTAGGGGAGTGTTGCCAACAGCTTAGTGGCATGAAATTTTTGTTCAGTCCCAGTTTGGAGTCTCTGATCTCCCCAGAACAAAAGGTCTTGTGTGTGACCCGTGTGTCCCTTGCAGTGAGTGAGGCAGTGTCTGAGCTCAGCGTTCCTTCCAAGTTTGGGTTCACTTCCCCAAACCAGTGGTACCACCCTGCTCTCCCTGGGATGGCCTTTGCTGTTTGTTGAGGCTGCAGCAGCACCGTGGAAACTCGTATTTCAGGTCCTGAGAGCTTTATGTGGAGCGAGTGTTGAGCAATCTCTGCTCCGTGAGTAATTCTGCTGTGACTCCGGGTTGTTGTGAAGGTCAACGAGCCTCACGACAAAACCCGCCACGATCTGGTTAAACACGGGCTGCACTGAGGAACCCGAACCTGTCTGTGTTTGTCACTGAATCCTTTTTCATACAACAATGAAACAGGTTTTTTCCTTCGAGTGCTACAAGATAATAAAGAAGGGAGATCAGTTTGCAGCCGAAGGAAGGGTGTTTTGTGAGCACCGAGCCCTGTGCTGAGGGGAAACTGTAAAACCTGAGCTGCTGCATCTTCTGGGCAGGGGTTGCCTCCAGCAGCAGGTTGTTCATGGCTTTCCTGGTAACACAGCTCTGGGAGGTTTGTGGGCACTGTTGGATGGAATAGTGCTTTGTTTCAAGCACATTAAAACCCTGTCTTGGCAATTGAGTTTTTAACAGCTGGGGCATTGAGATTTCCAGCTGCCTTTGGCCTTTGCTAGATGTTATTTGAGTTAGCTTTTAGTCTTGAAAGATAAGCAACCTAAACTATTCCATTTTGCCTGACAGAATTACTTCTTTACATTTTTGTCTCAGCCTTTTACAGGTTAATTAACCTTAACAAACAAACAAAAAACCAAATAGCCTCTTAATTTCTCTTTCTCCATTAACTGAGTAGTTAGGGTAAGACTGAAGTTGTGAACGAGGTGATTTGGGTCCTTTAATTCAAAAGATCAGCAGTCTAAGATTTATTTAACGATTTTTACCCCTCACTGTCAGTAGTGCTTGTACCTCCTCAGCTGCACTGTTTTGCTTCTGTACCATGTGCCCAAATTCAGGGAAGTGTTCTGTGGTGAAAGTCTTGATGTTTAAATGTTGCACATACTTGTTTATCTTCTTCCCCTCCATGGCACTGCCTTAAATGTCAGGAGTTATTAATGTACTTAATTTAATTACAGATGATCTGAAATACAGACCCCCTCTTTAAAGACATTCTAATAAATCTGTTAAAAATTGAAATATTTCTACAATACTGAGTTCTGGAAGATTTCCTGAATACAAGTCTTTGTGTACTGCTAGAAAGACTGCCTTTTTGGTTGTATAATTATGTCAAAAATCAGAATTACTCCTGGTCAGACTCCCTGGGAATAGATCCCCTCAGCAAGTGAGAGGCCCTGGATCCTTTCTGGGTGAATATGCTGCCACTGCACAACTCCTAATCTTCTCTTTATTGTCACTGCCAGAAACTCCAGATGAAAATGGCCAAACCCAGCGAGCTGACAGCCTCATTGTGAAGAAGATAAAGAAAAAAAAGAAAAAGAAACACCGGGAAGACATGAGGGGCAAACGGCTCAAGATGTACAACAAAGAGGTGCAGACAGTGTGTGCTGGGCTCACCCGCATCGACAAGGAGGCTCTGGCCCAGGGACAGTGTGACAGCTTGGGGATGAGCAAGGAATCCTTCAGGTACCTGAAGGAGGAGCAGCTGTGCAGGCTGGAGCTGGGGGTGCAGGAGTACCGGATCCCCCAGGGGGTGCAGACCCCCTTTGTGACCCACCAGGAGCACTCTGTGCGCAGCAGCTGCCTCCAGACTGGCACCAGGTTCAGCCACTTCATCCACGAGGAGCACCAGTCCAACGGGGGGGCTCTGGTCCTGCATGCCTACATGGATGAACTCTCATTTTTGTCTCCAGTGGAGATGGAGAGGTTTGCAGAAGAGTTCCTGGCGTTGTCATTCAGTGAAAATGATAAAAATGCAGCTTACTATGCCTTAGCCATAGTACACGGGGCAGCTGCTTATTTACCAGACTTCCTGGATTACTTTGCTTTTAACTTTCCCAACACTCCAGTGAAAATGGAAATTTTGGGCAAGAAGGACATTGAAACGACAACAATTTCAAATTTTCACTCTCAGGTAAGAACTGTTCAAAGGCACAAAAGTTGCACAGCACTTTGATTTGATTCAGCTCATTAATCCAGAGCAGGGATGACTTAAAATGGAAGAGACACAAATTTATGTTCTAAGCAGGTGAAAAAGATGATGGTAGGACTGTGCTGTTTATTCCCATTTCTGCTTAAAGCTTTTTGGTGTTTACAGGTATTTGGTGAATCACTCCTCAGACACTCTTTGACCTGTGGAAAGAGATGCACTGATGATCATTCTCTTAATTTAGGAAAATACTGAGATTATGCAACTCTTGATACAGGTTTGGTTGCTGTTTTGAACAGGTGCTAACACTGCTTTTTCTAGTCAATAGATTTTTTTGGCAATGACACTACTTTTCAGGTTTCAGTATATCAAGTTATGTTTAACATCTTAATTCTATCAGTAGCTGGTGCTGGAGGTTTGAACTTTTGAACTTGGAGGTGGCTGGAGAATCTTTTTAATTGCCTTTGGAAAGGACTTCCATTTTATGTTTCCACACCAGGCTTAAGGGAGCTGAAATCCTGAAACTGTATCTCCATGTAATGTAAATGGATGTAACAGTAAAAACAGCTCATTTCAAGATTTCCATATGAAACCCCCTTGAATTTTAGTCTTGTGAAGTATTTGTGAACATAGATACAACAAAAAGATTAAAATTTAGATAAATATTAGGTGGAATAATAATAGCTTAGTCTGAGAACCGATTCAAACTGGTTACTCTTAAAGTTTTTATTCAAGACAATTCTATTTACTAGTTCACCTGCTGGAAGGATAAACCTGGATCTGTGTAGTGGAGTGCACTTCACTGCCATTGGAGCAGACCTTCTTTAGCGGCAGATTTTGAAATGTTAATGCTTGTGGATGGGCTGTTTGGGTCGCTCTAGGGTTTGCCAAATCCTTATGAGCAAGGTCTGGGTTGGAAAAACAATTATTGCTTTACAGAAAGTTGCTGCATGGTCACTGTGGAGTCTTTGCCTATCATTTAATGGGTAATTCTGACTCTTGGCCTGTGGATTTGTGACTATGAGTAGCTGCTGCAGCTCTTGTTTTAACCAGCTTCTGTTTGTTGGCTTAAGGAACTGGTGTCTGAATGCAGAGTAGCCCAGACAGTCTGTGAGGACACAAACCTCTGCCCTGGGCAGGAGCAGTTCTGCACAGCACAGACTGTGCTGCAGGTGTGAACCCTGTCCCCTGGGCTTTCAAGTCTTGTGTGTTAGTGATTGATCTGTCTTAGTTGGTGCCATCATTGCATCCTCACTTGAGGACATGTGAGGGCCCCACAAAAGGCCGAACAGAGCCAATGGGGTTTTTTTGCTTCGTGAACATCCTGTGAACATGTGCATTGCAGATTAAAATACACCTGAGGAATGTATGGTAATAAATAAGAGGCTTTGTTGGGTTAATAATCTGCACTGGTACTTCAATTAATTCTATTTTAAGTACTGTCTAAACTTGATTAAGATTGAGTCATGGCATAAGGTTCAGTTGGTCTAAACCACTTCTCTAAACCCAGCTCCAGCATGACCTGGTTAATCCTCTCTGGCTGCAGCCTGTTATTGCAGTTCACACTGAGCAAACAGCACTGAGCTGTCACAGGCACCTCAGACAGAGAAGGCAGATGATGGGGAAGTTTGAGGAAGCCTTTGATGTGGTGGTTGGGTCACCCAAGTTTTGCAAGGTGGCTTAAATTGAAATGGAGAAGTCAGGGGAGGGTCAGTCTGGCTGTTCTGCTGCTGTTCCTTGGCAGCACCATTGAGGAATGGACAGGCCAAGCTTCACTTCTGACCTTTCTGAGTGAGAACTGGGCAGTACAGAAGCTCTTCACAGTTTTGCAGATTAGACGTGTTACACTAATGAGTGCTGTAGCACTGATTATTTGTAATTGAGGATACTCAAAGTCAGCTCCATTCTGGGTTGTTCTCTGTGCATGAGGTTGTTTGACCCATCCTGTGGTGAGGGGATTTTGTGCATTAAATGGTCTGGAGTCCTGGAGACTCGGTGTCAAGAAAGGAAGGTTTGATCTGCAAACTTCGAGTTAATGTGACCTTTGTCTTGTACAACATTCAGCTGCTTTCTGTACCTTTTCAGAGAAACTGGATTTTAGTAGGAAGTGTCTCCAGTTCAGAATAAGGACTTTAATCTGGAAGATCTGATACAAGGCTGGTGATAATTAACTGCCTTGCAAGGGGAATTCCTTTGTTCTCAGGACAGTGATTTTATAACAAGCACTTCAATGTGTGTTTGTAGCATAAATGTTTGGTTTCAGTATCATGACATAATTAAGCTTCAGTATCCTCTGGATTTTTTTTTTGCTTGCCTTGGCTCTGGCTGGTTCTAATACTTTAGTGCTGTAGCCAAACTTCAGTTTGGAGCTATTCACTTGGGCCAAGAGCTCTCAAGTCACTGAGCAGTAATTTGTAACCTTCCTTCACATAAGAGCACACTTCAATTTGGAAGCTCTTAGCAGTGCAACCAGAATGAACTCTTGTTTTCCTTATCACTTGTTTCAATACAACTGCTCCTAATTCTACTCAGTGAATTGCAATATATTTAGACTAAAAAAAAAACACTTCCACTTTTTTTTTTCTCCCAAGAAGAAACCTCATCAACTGCCTGTTGAATTCTCTCTCTGATCCAAAAAACAGTTAGAGAGGAGTGGGGGTTCTGGGATGAGGCCAGGGAAGAGCTGGGGAAAGTAGGTTTGGCATAAGCTGCTGTTCCTTCTGGGGAGAAGGTGGGAGAAGGAGCCAACAAGTGATAATTGGGTAAGTTTTCCTACTCCTGCTGTCAGAAAAGGTTCCTCTGTTCCTGACAGCTTTGGTTAATGATCCATGTCACCATTTGGTTGACTCTCCCCCATGTGAACTCCTTTTTTGGAAGAGCAATTTTTTTTTTCTTTTTAGCAGAAGCTGCCAAAGTGTAAAATGGAGAAATTGTGCCTCTGTACTGCAAAGTTCATTTGGTTTGTGACTAAAGCCAAATGACCAGTGGTGTGGCTGCAGTGTGTCATGTTTTACTCAGGCATGTCACTGTCCTGCCCCTCTGTCAGCAGGAACCCCCTCGTGCTCCTGCTTCCTTCTAGCCAAGTCTGTGAGTTGGTTTTATGGCTGAAATGCTGAAATATTGTCACTGCCAACTGACTCTGCTTTTCCTGCAACTGGAGGGGAACTTCTGAGGCTTCACCTCACTTGTCTCCAGCTGATGCCTCACTTGTGTGTCCTTTTCTCCCCCTCTGGGGTTTTACTGCTCTCTAACCCTTGGGGCAGGGGGCTCAGTGACATGCAAATAACCCCCAGCTCTGTGACCTGGACAGGAAACACTGGTGCTGTCTGCTCCTGCTGTCACCCAGGTGTGGGAAACACTGACAGGCACATCCTGCAGCTGTAAGAAAACATCTCCAGGAGCACTGAAGAGCTCATTTTAAACACTGGGAGGTGTGTGTGGAGTAGGGGATGCACAGGGGGCCTGAGTGGTCCTTTTACAACAGCAACTCTGGTTTTAATACTCAAGTGTGTGTATTTAACTTCTATTAAAACTAGCAAAACATTGAAATCCAATATTTCTCTTGAGTGTTTCTACTGTCTCCTGACAACTCCTGAACTCTCTTCTATTTTTAAATTGTGTTCCAGTGCATTAAAAAAACCTCCAAACTTAAAGCTTCTGGGTTTTCATTTCCTTTGAAAACATTACAAAGCAAAGCTGTACATGGACTCATAATTCATTTTAACTTGTGTCAAGCACCTGTGGTTTCAGTAGAACAGATCTCATCTGGAAGTGATCTGTCTCCACTTACAGGAATAGTGCCAGGCAGTTCAACTTTGCTGACTTAAGGACCAGAACCTTTCAGTCTTTACTTCTCCTAGAACCAGAATAGTGCTGTGGTGTTCCAGTGCTCCTGCTCTGAACTGCAGTCAGCAGATAGTGAGATAAACTCCCATAATTAAGAAGCTGAAAGTCTATGGCTGCTGCCAAAGGATAAAATTAAGCAGTAACTCTTCACTCTTCATTTATTAGTCTCTTCTAATTTACTTTTAACAACTTCATGGAGTAATTTAATAACATCTGGCTTGTTGATTAAGTGGGCAAAACTGAAACTAAACTTCGAGCTGCTGCATCCACCTGTCTATAACTGGAATTATAAAAAGCATCCCACTTGCTGCAGGTGACTGTAAACCTGCAGCTTTACCAGGTCCCTCTGTACCTGTCCCAGAGATTGGCTGCAGTTTTTCACCACCAGAAGCACTCTATGAACACAAACTGTGAAAAGTGTGTAAAACAGACTGATTCTGGCAGAATTTCTGATCTATACCACTAAATTCCTATGGTGTTTCTGTAGAAGCAGCTCTGGGGCCATATGGCATTGAGAGCTGCAGTCCATAGGATGGGGATGAGAACACTGGAGTCTTGCCAGGGGTTCTCCTCCAGGAACAGGAAATTGGCAAGAAAAGAGTCCAGATGACCTGAGAAAGTGGGACAGTCTGTGCTCCAGAGGTTGTCCAGGAGCTGTGAGTGAGATTCAAGCAGGTTCTGCTGCTAACGGTTGTCCTGAAGTTGTTCATGGACACGGAGTTTGGAGCTGGACATCTCCTTTCCTCTGTTTCTTGTCCCATTTTGTGTATACATTACACCACCACTGCCAGAGCCACTGCAGGAGGGACACTGAGATTTTTCACTACAGTCACAGGGACGTGGCTGAAATTAAGAAAAATTAAGAACTCACACATTCCAGGAGCATCTGGTTTGTAGTGTAGAAACAACAGTCAGCTGAAGTTTGATGCTGAAAGACTTAGACCTTGTGTGGTTGTTTTCTCAAGTCAGCCTGGAAGTGTTGAATTGTTCCTGAATTGATCAACACTCACTGGCTGTTTTTCAGCCTTGAGCAGGATTTCCTGTCGGGATTACAGGCAGGAGCTCTTTCCCTTGGGATGCCCTGTGGGCATCTGTTCTGAACAGTCCCCGTGCATGTTCCCAAAGGCACATCTACTGAAACAGATGCAGATGAGGCCGGGGTTGCTCTCAGCTGTGGCCTGGTGTGTTGTGTTAGTCAGTGTTGCTCTCCTCAAGCCGTGGTGCTGTTGTGTCTCCCCTCAGGTCAATCGGACGTACTGCTGTGGCACCTACAGAGCAGGGCCCATGAGGCAGATCAGCCTGGTTGGAGCAGTGGATGAAGAAGTTGGGGACTACTTCCCAGAATTTCTGGATATGTTGGAAGAATCTCCATTTCTGAGAGTAAGCAGTGATTTGTGATTTGTTCAGAGCACTCTGGATACTTCAGGAGTTATGAGGTTTCATAAGTTTCTAAGTAATTAGAAGCCATAAGGTGTTTTGTTTAATGATGTGCTTATTTGGGCTATTGGGTTCATTCTTTGCTGTGTGCAGTAGAAAAGTATGAAATTAGGTAGCTGCGATTGTGTGAAAAATTAAAAAAATAATCATTACATAATCTTCTACTTCCCTAAAAACTAAGTTTGATAAAATTAACTCAGAATATGTTTTACCTCTCAAACTTCCTTAGTTTCTGTGCAATTCTTTTGACAGCAAATCTGAACCAGTTTTACCAAAGGCATCATTTAATTTTTCTATCTCACCCAGTGTTTTGTGTTATGTGTGTTTTGTGGGTTGTTTTGTTTCTGTTTTCTTTGTAGATGACTTTGCCCTGGGGGACTCTTTCCAGCCTGAGACTTCAGTGCAGGTCCCAGAGTGACGATGGGCCCATCATGTGGGTGAGACCAGGAGAGCAGATGATCCCCACGGCTGATATGCCAAAATCACCCTTCAAACGGCGCCGGTAAGGCCTGGCTTTCCTTTCTGTACTCGAAGTGTGTCTGTGTTGGGTTTGAGAGCAAAAGCAAAGTCCTCGATGTGTATCTCGTTGTCCAGAGGACTAAATCACGTTTAAGTTTCACTTTCATTTTGGTTTCAAGTCGGGTCAGCTGATGAAACAGATGTTATGAGTGATGGTTACTTTATTTCACTCCTTTTCACAGTAGTCTGGCCTAGATCAGTGCTTTCTTAAGATTACAACCTCTTTTTATTATCCTTCAGGAGGCTTATTTTATTCGTTGTTTGGTGATGAGAGCAGCTTTAAAACAGCAGAGACCCTTACACTGCTCCTGCTGTACTTAAATGTTAGTGCTAAAGCACTTGCCATACTGTTTTCCTGCAGGAAATATTGGACTATACTTACTATCTTTCTCAGAGTACTGTAGAACAAATCTTGGGACACTTGGAAGTGTATTTTAAGTGTCATTTCAAGAAGAATTTTTGAGTGTACTCCCAAATAAGTGAAGTTCAGGTTCTATTAAGATAACTTTATTTTGCATTCCTGGAAGAATTCTTTCAGCACAAGTGAACAAAAAAAATGTCATGATGTGATTTATTTGATAAAGTGTGCTCTCATAACCTGACTTATACTTTGCTGGTTTTTCTCCCAATCTTTTGCTGAATAAACAAGAGGGAAGCGTTTTGTCCTTTCAAAGCCTGCAGCACACAACACTTGTAAGATCATTTCAACACAAACCTTCCTTTCTGAGCGGCCCGAAACACTTGTGGTGTGTGTCTTGCTGATGTTGCAGGTCAATGAACGAGATCAAGAACCTGCAGTACCTACCTCGGACCAGCGAGCCCCGCGAGGTGCTGTTTGAGGACAGGACCAGGGCTCACGCTGACCACGTGGGGCAGGGCTTTGACTGGCAGAGCACGGCTGCTGTCGGGGTCCTGAAGGCTGTGCAGTTTGGGGAATGGTAAGTGCAGCTCTCCTGCATCTCCTCTTAAAAAAAAATTAACATCCTCCCCTGGAAAACAAGCCTAGTCAGTAATGTGGTTAATAAGAAAAAAAGCTGCTAAACCACGGGCTGTGTACACACTGCTTTTCCCTCTGGAGCCAGTAAAAAGCTTGTGACAGAAGTTTGAAGAGTATTTTAGGGATGTACAGAAGCCTTAAGGTGCCATGCCTGGACCATCATCCCTGATAGTTCATTTCCTGAGCAGGTACATTAATTCCAGCTTCTGTAACAGTAATCTAAGAGTTCAGTGCAATTAATTTCACAGCTGCAGTGCTGTCTCAGGTCACACACTCAGGATATTGCTGTTGACCTTGGAGACAAACTAGACTTGCATTGTTGTAACTGCTAGAAAGTACAGCAGAAATTGGATGTCGTATGAAGAAAAGGTGCCAGGACTTCCTTCGCTCTGGTTAACAACTGTTGAATAAAACCCAGCTCCTCATTGCTTCAGAATTACTAATTTTTTTTCCTTTAATGCAGAATTATTCTGCCCAGTTGTAAATGGAAGAATTGAGGCAAATTGTGGTTTCTAGAACACAGAACTTTCAAAGTGGCATTTTGAACCTTCTTCTCAGGCATTTCAGCATATTGGCCACGAATGTTGTGAGTGCAGCAAGAATGAAGGAGGGAGAAGGGAAATCTATGAATTTTACCTCTTTTTTGAAATAATACATGAAGTGATGAGCCTTTATGCACAGTGTAACACAGAAGCAGGTCCTTGGTTCAATGACACTTTCTGCTGTAAAGAGCTATAATTTTCTATAACTCAAATTCTTTAAAAATTACTGGAATTCTCATCTTTTTCTAGGAGTGACCAGCCTCGTATAACCAAAGATGTGGTTTGTTTTCATGCTGAAGACTTCACTGATGTTGTGCAGAGACTTCAGCTGGACCTACATGAACCTCCAGTATCACAGGTATCAAATCTTCCCTTGTGACAGCTCATTCTTAGTGTTTTGGGAGTAGTTTCTGACAGGTCTCAAGTTCTTTCTATGCTCAGCCCATCCCTATCCCCAGTGACCCTCAGTCCTCAGCAACCTGGGCAATTTCCTGATGGTTCAGGATAGAGTAGTTCAGTTGGAAGGGACCTTTTCCTTTTCCCGAAGCTGGGATTTGTGCTGTGAGTCACAGTATGTGCTGTAGAAACAACCTGTTGATGAAGGAGCCCTGTGTGCCTGTTCCTGCTTTTTCTCATCCCTGATGTTGTCTTAGGAGGTGGAGGCATCTGAACTGAGTCCTGCCAGCCCAAACAGTGCAGCCCATGTCACTCCTATTGTTTGCATCTAGAACTGTAGAATGCTCTTCACTCTCCTCTCCCAGGACGTGCACATGAGATAAACTGTGTTTGAAACATCCAATTCTCATTTAACTTGGAAGTTTTACCCATGAAACAGAAACATCTCCATCTAGGCATGAATTAACCTGAAAATAGGAGGATGCTTGGGTTGTTTAAAGAGTCTGCCACTAACTTTCCCATCTCTCCTTCTCCCAGTGTGTTCAATGGGTGGACGAAGCCAAACTAAACCAAATGAGACGGGAAGGCATTCGCTATGCTAGGATTCAGTTGTGTGACAATGACATCTACTTCATCCCTAGAAATGTCATTCATCAGTTCAAAACAGTGTCAGCAGTCTGCAGCTTAGCCTGGCACATCAGACTCAAACAGTATCACCCTGTGGGGGAGACTTCTCCAAATGCAGAGAGCAATTCCAGCCTCAACAGTAATGTTCCTGGGAAGGCAGAGGCAGAAGGTGAACCCCAAAGTGTGAGTGTAAAAATAGAGTCTGAAGAACCAGGTATAGAAATCCAGCTGACCCCAGGGGTGCTCTCCTCCTCTGTTTCTTCAATATCAGGACTTGTGCAACCAGATCAGGTGGCCCAGCCCCTTCCAGGTTTTAAAATAGAGTCTGATCAGCAACACAATCCACAGGATCATGCAGGCTCTTCTGTGTGATATGTATATAATCAAACGTTTTTTTAACAACTTTTTAAAATTTTGATGTGAAGTTATAGTTTTATAACTGGCTTATGTTTTATTGGAGAAATCTTGCCTATAATTCTATAAAGAAAGGTGACATTCCAAAATGTCAAGCATATCTTTTTTACACAGATTATGCAAAATTCAAGTTGTATTTTAACCCCTTAGTACAACCTGTAACAGTGGTCTACCACTTCTTTCTGTTTAAGTAAAGAGATGTTGAATATCTTCTCAAAGTCAGATGGAAATTCCTCCAGGAACATGAATTGATTGAACTCCATTGGTCAGTGTTATTTCCCTACTTTTACTTTATCTTCACCAGAAAGTGATGCTTTTGTAGAAGACTTGCAAAGTGACTTCCCCATCTCATTTTAATTGCTTAGAAAAAAGTAAAAAAAAAAAAATAGAGAAAGCACAGCACTTTTGATGATTTGTGGAATTTTTGGTATGTCTGTTCTTGACATGTTGGTTTATATACAAGCTATAGAAATTGATGTTTCTTACAGTTCCTACAAGGGTGATCTGTAAAATGAACTGAAGCAAGTGTTTGATCCTGTTGAAATGCAATGACTTACTGACCTAACACTTCTCGTAGCACTGCTCACGTTGTTTGGTGTGAGGGTTTTTGCTTCCAAAACACATCTTCCCTGAACATGATAAATACTAGTGTCAAAATTAGAGAACCTATTGGTAGTCTTGTGGAGGAAACTGCTATCTTTGAGCACTTTAAGGCTTTAAAATACTTAACCAACTCGGCAGCTTGTTTTGATGGGGTCGTAACGTGTCCAATGGATCCACACCTTCCCTTGTACTGATGCACTTAATATAATAAGCATTGAGTTGATACCTGACTTCCTAGATGAGGGCAGCCTTACTGTGTAAGTTCTGTATTAGTATCTCACAATAAAAAGTATTATGGCATTGGGCCGCTTTTGGGTGCCCAGTTACTGTGGAAAAACCAGTGGCACGTGCTCAGTGTGTAGAGTGTCAGCTATCAACAGCTTTTAAACAATCTTTCAATATTTCTGGGTGTTAATGTGTAATCTGTATTTGACTGTCACTCACCCCATTTATTACTGCCCTTCCCAGTCATCAAAAGGCAAAGTCCTGTCCCTTTTCCCCCTCCCCACATTTAGAGTACAAGTTGGGTTTTGGTGCAACTTAAACTGTCTCCAGATGACTTTATTTGTTCTAATCCTCACTGGGGTAGGAAAGATTTGAAACACTATGTTAGACTAGACAAAAGCAAAGATGCTGTGTTAGTTCTGGATGCATCTTTTTAATATCAATTATTACTCTTCTCTTTATAAGGGTCTCTAAAAATATGTTACTCTATTATAAATCTTACTTTGTGCAATATTGTTTGTGTAGGCTTTTATATACATATTAGCACCTCAGTGTAGAGGTCACTATTTTAAACTGATAGAGAAATAATCCTCAGAAGATACTGCAGTGATTAGTTAGAACCTGTATTACTCCTTATGTGTATGTATGTATTGTCTTCGGTACAAAAATGAGGACTAGGAAATATTTCAATTTAAAACTAATTTACAGATTGAAGTGGTAGTGACTCGTTTAGTAATCTGTGTAAATAAGGTGTTAGAATGGAAAGCTTTTATGATGAGAAGTCATGTGATTCATGCAGGGGTGTAATTTAATCTTAGCAGAAATTCTAGATGACTCAGCATGGTTCAGAAACGAGCCGTCAGTTCTCTGGTGGGTTTTTTCCACTTTTTATGTTGAGAGGAATTTCATAGCTTTAAGGGTTGTGCAAAGTAAAATTCCTCACAGGCAATAGTGGTTTCAGTTCCTCCTTCACATTCAAAGGTCGTGTTTCCCAAGGGTGTTCTTTCCTTTTCTTGACCAAGTCTGCGAGTCTTCCACTCCCCCCCTGCTGCTCCTCAGCCCTGGCAGTGCAGGCACAGCCCCAGGTGGCCCTGCCCTGGCAGCCAGCACTGATCACTCAGGAACTGACAAACCTGCAGAGGCCACAGGGAGCTGCAAGCACCACCTGAAAGGCAGAATGAAGAGATTAAGAGCTCCCCGTGCACCAGCTTGTCTGTTTGACTGGGAAAGGAGAAAGGGAGTGACGAGGGAATCCGTTTGGAAGTCCTCTGTAAATCCTAACAGCACGTTTTCAGATGAATGAAGGAAGAAGAGAGTGGCTCATGTTACTTTCCAAGCTGTAGCTTTAGTGAAATTAGTGACAACAGCCAGAAATACCTGGAAAATGCTCCCACCTCCTCTGGGATGGAGGGGCACGAGCAATAGTTCCCTGTGCTCTGCTCAATTACTAACTTAAAACCTAATGTCAGATTTAAATATACATTAAAAAAGGTAACTTTGAGTGACCTGAATGTTGCTGCTGCTGTTCTAGCATGTTTGGAAGGTTGAGGAGAGAGGAGCTGTTTGAGAATCTCAGCTTTGATCAGCTTTGGTGTGCTGTAACCAGACTGACAGACTTTCAAATTCCACCTCCCTTCTGTAAAGTCTGAGAGGGATTGTTTGCGAAGTTGGTCTCTGTGCAGCCACTGCTTCAATTGCACTGAAAAGAGCAGAGCAGAGTCAGAACAAGGTTTTGATGGGACACATGCAAACATTTTCCAGAACAAGACCTGTAGAACACTGGGTTTTATGAGCTGTTTAGAGATGAAGTAACAAGTTCAAGCCACTTAGTGATGAACAAAACAAATCTCTGGATGGGGCTGAGTCAATACTTCTGAGTATCTCATGTTAAACAGCTGCTACTTGGGTTTCTCTTAAGATTTCATAAAGCAGCCTCTTTAATGAGATGAGGAAATGTTTGATGGGTTGTCCTAAGGCTGAGAAAGTTCAGACTGTCCAGCCTGGGGAAGAGGAGGAGTGGGGAGACCTTACAGGGACCTGCAGGGAAGTCAAGGAGGGGCTGGTCATCAGGACCTGGAGTGACAGAACAAGGGGGAACGGGGACAAATTTACAAAAAGAGGGGATATTTAGGTTCAGTAGTAGGAAGACTTTTTTCCACTGTGAGGGTGGTGAGGCACTGGAACAGATTGTCCCATCCCTGGGAGTGTTCAAGGCCAGTTTGATCAGTCTGGTCTAGTGAGAGGTGTCCCTGCCCATGGCAGGGTTTTATTTCAGGTTCAGTCCAACCCCTTCCCCTTCTGTGGTTCTCAGTGGAACCTGGGTCGATCCAGAACCGTTCCTGAATACAGATGTGCTGGTCTGTTACTGTAAATGCCCAGTTTTCCCTCCGTGGGGGTCTGTGTGTCAGGGGATGAGCAGGAAAGGTGACAACTTGTCCCCAGGGGCTCCATCCACGGAGGGATCAGCCCGCAGACCCCCCTGGGGCTCAGGCTCTGCTTTCAGTGAGTGCAGGGGACTGAAACCTCCCAGGGCTGGGCTGGAAACGGACTATAAAGTGCGAATTAAAGCTGAAACACCAGCTGGCTTCGGTTTTCCTCTCTCTCCTCTCCGAGCCACGAGTACTCAGTGCAGGTCCCTGTGTGAGGGACACACTTGTCCCGGTGTGGATCCACCCGAGGGGCTCTGCTGTGCTCTGGGATTGCGAATTCCCGATGGGTGTTGGGCAGCGGGGCAGGATCGGTCCCTCCCCCAGAGCCCTTAGTGGTGCCCGGGGGTCTGAGCAGCGCCCGGGACCCCCCGAGCCCCCAATTCCTCTGTAAAGATCCCGGCTCCCGTATCGCTGTTTCGTGAGCTCATTGGGTTGGATTGGCAGCTACGATTGTTTTGTTTTTTTCTGTGGTTTTAATTTATCCGAGGTCTCTGCCTCCAGAGGACGCGTACAATTGCCTGGACGACTGTTTGCTTTGTGCGGCCTTAGTGTATTTATTGACGGGGGCGGCCCCCCCGCGCTGTCGGTAGCTGACTGTACACCAGTGTCAAACTGTTAAGCTATTTCTTTGTAAAATAGTCCGGCGGAATGCATAGAATTTTTTTCCTGTAAAGTATTTTTTTAATAAACAAAAGTCTGATTTTGTCCTTTATCCGCCTCGGGCTCTTCTTTCCTCGGAGGGCGAGTGGGGAGGGCGCTCGGCGCTCGGCTGGCGCTGCCTGGGCGAGGCGGGAGGGGGGAGGCAGGCGGAGCCAGTCGAGCGCCGCGTGGTTTCCAAGGTAACGGGGCCTGTCCCGGTGTCGGTACCGGGGGTCGGTGCCGGGGTCGGTCCCGGGCCGGGGCCGGTCCCGCCGCCCCCCATGGCCTGTCGCGATGCCATTTCGTGGTACCAGAAGAAGGTGAGTGCGGCGCGGCGCGGGCGGGCGCGGGCCCGGCAGTGCCCTCAGCCTCCTCTCCCCGCAGATCGGGGCCTACGACCAGCAGATATGGGAGAAGGCCGTGGAGCAGACCCAGATGAAGGTACCGGCGGCGGCACGGGGGTGGGGGGTGGGCCCGCGGCCCTCGGCGCTAACCCGGCTGTGTGTTGGCTCCGCAGGGCTTCAAGAACAAGCCGAAGAAGAAGGGGCACATCCAGCCCGATCTCATCGACGTGGATCTGATCAGCGGTGAGCGGGGCTGTGTCAGGGCAGGGTCAGGTTGGATCTCAGGGAAAGGTTCTTCCCCCAGAGGGTGGTTGGGCACTGAACAGGCTCCCCAGGGTTTGGTCAGGGTCCCGAGGCTGCCAGAGCTCCAGGAGGGTTGGGACAACGCTCCCGGGGATTGTTGAGGTGTCTGTGCAGGGCCAGGAGTTGGAGTGGATGATCCCTGTGGGTCCCTTGCAGCTCGGGGTATTCCTTGATTCCATAAATGCATCACAGCTTTGTGCAGGGTGGGGGAGGCAGAACCTGCTGCTCCTTCCAGAGCTGCCCCTGGCTGTGGGCACTGGGGCAAAAGGATGTTGAAAACCAGGAGGAATTCGGGGCGGGGAGGGGTTCAGCAGAAGTGGTGGGTGGTAGGAGCAGGTTTGGGTGGGCAGGGAATGGTCAGAGCTCTGAGATAAGACTTGAGTTTTAGCTTCAGCTGCACCTGCGCCTGTTGGGGCCCTGGAGCTTGGCCAGGTACCTGGGGCTGGGCTGCTCTCAGCAAGGGAATCCTTGTGATTCACAATTAATGGTGGTTTCTTTTCCCTTTAATCCCAAGGCTCTACCTTTGCCAAAGCCAAGCCTGAGATTCCCTGGACATCACTAACACGGAAGGGGATTGTGAGGGTTGTGTTTTTCCCCTTGTTCAGCCAGTGGTGGATACAGGTCACTTCCCAGAGGATTTTTATGTGGCTCCTGGTGCTTTATGTTATGCAAGGTGAGGGTTGGGGAGCAGGCTGTGCCATAAATCCTTTCCTGCAAGAAATGTGACACCAAAAAACATGTGGATGTGGCTCCTTGGGTTAGGGATGGGAACAGTTGAACTCGATGGTCTTTGAGGGCTTTCAGTGGGTGTGTGATTTTGTGTCCATCATTTAAAGCATAAGGATCTTACCTGGAACCTGCTGAATGTACCTTTCAAGGTGTGTGGCACCAGCATTTGCACAAATTGAACAACAACAAAATAGAGTAAAAATAAGTGGCTGAGACAGAAGAGCTGGGCCAGGCCCTTCACTGGTGCTCTGGTGCCAGTTTGTCCCTCCTTCCCAGTCGTAGCAGTCGTGCTGTACTTCCTGGTGCCTGTTGTGAGTGCAAGTGAAGTGCTGGGTCCCCTGTGCCTGATGCTGCTGCTGGGGACAGTCCACTGCCAGATTGTGTCCACCCAGGTGACCAGAGCTGCCGGGAGCAACGGCCTGAGCCGGCGCCGCAGGTGAGGGGGCAGGGCTGGGGGGGCTCTCTGAACTCGGGGGGGTATGAGCTGAGTTTTGCCTCCTTTAGGCTCCTGCAGCAAAGGTTTTGTCCAGGTTTTTTCCCTCCTGTTGCCCCTTCTTAGTGGGGGTGGAGGCAGAATGTTGTAGCTGGAGGTCACATCCTCTCTGCATGGCTTGAAAAAAACACTGCCTAAAAAAGGTGTTCAAATCTCCTTCAGGCCTTTTAAGAAAGACTGAAAGTGTTGTGTGTTACACAAATTTAATTCTCCTTTTCTTGAAAATCAGGAAATTACGCAAATCTGTGGGTGTGGATGGGAACAGTTGGTCTTCTGACAAAAGCAGCAAGGAAGAGCAGCCTGCATCAATCCTGACCAATTTATCCAGCCTTGTTTTCCAGAGGAGGTGTGTGATCTGTGCTGTGTTTATTGTGGCACTGGGAACACTTTGATACCTGGAAAATGGAGACAGGGCGTGTGCTGTGCTCATTTTGAATTAGAGATTTCTTGTTCTTGGAGGAGGCTGGTTCCTCAGCAATACTTAGAATGTCCTTGTTAGATCCTTTAAAATTACATCATGTAAAAACCAGGCATTAGATGAGTTGCAGAACATGGTGGAGCTTATTTTTATTTCTCAGTTAAGTGTTCTTTTTTGTGTGTGTGCTCAGATTATATTGGTGTTTTACCTGATTTCAGATCATTTGTGCCTTCTGGTTTAAGTTGCTTGGACAGTTGTCTTACTTTACCACTTTCCTTTTCTAAAAGTAACTTGAGGAAAAGGAGGAGAGGTTGTATGGGGTAATATTTAATTGTTTAAATGAGATGAGTTTCTTGATGAGTTTTCAGTTGACAGGCCCTTTCTCTTCACGAGAACTTTTTTGTCTTCTGAATTGCCTTTAAATAATGAGATGTTTAATATTTCTTCAAGGGGAAATTTTCCATCGTTTATTTAGAAGTTTTAAGATTCTATTAAAGTTACAAAAGAAGTGTTGAGTGAGGGAGAAGCAGATACAAATCTCTTTGGCAGACTCAGCACACAAAGCCTGTCAGCCAAAGACAGTGATTTGTCCCTTGGGTATCTTGTTTGATGCTGTACCTGTGTGGCAAGTGAAAGACCAGGATGTTTTACCCCAAAGGGTTTTTCTCTGGCATAAAAGCATTTATTTTTATTTTCTCTCATAGGAGCAGAAGAGTAAAGTCTGTAGCTGAGAAAGGGACTGAGACAGAAAGTGGTGTGAGTGCTGTGAGTGATGGCAGTAAACCCAGACAGGCCAGATCTGAACACAGGCTGCTGCACTCCAAAGAGAAAAGCAAACTCTCTGATGGGGAGAAGAGCCAGCAGGTACCGCCAGGGGAGAGCCCTGGGAAGCCACAGCTCCTGACTGTTCTCTGTGTGCCCAGAAGTGTGTTGGTGCTTAACTGTATGCTTTGATCTAATACAAGATCCTCCCTCCTTCTAATCTTTGCCTGTATTTAGGGAACCTAAAACCCCTTTCAACAGCTGACATGATGCTGGTGCTTTGCTGTCAGGTCAGCATCTTTCCATAGCCTGGAATTCCAGACTGGTTTGCACTGGAAGGGACCATTAAAGCTCATCTTGTCCCACCCCCTGCCACGGGCAGGGACACCTTCCACTGTCCCAGGTGGATTGGCCAAGTATGTCAGACGCAGACAGTCCTGGAAATGCCTGTTTTTTCAAAGTGCTCATTTAATCATTGAGACTTCTGATCCCAAGATGTTCAGTTAAGGGAAAATGCTGATAATAATTAAAAAGAAATAAATTGGCAATTTGCAGGCAGTTCTATAAAATAATTTGCCTTGCAAACAGTTCCCCACAATATCCTCACAGAGAGGAGGCAGGAAAGGCTGGAACACCCCTTGGGCAGAGAGGCTTTGAGCCTTTGTTGTGACTCAGGCTGGTCCTTTGGTGCCTCAGCCTGGCTTTGGCTGTGCCCTTCCAGGAGGATGGCACCAACAGAGGTGGGATTTCGGACGAGCTGTCGAGTGAGGAGGAGGCTGAGGCCGTGGCACGAAGGGCCCTGTTACACCAGAGCATGGAAGGGGCTTCCAGTGACAACAGCTATGAGGAGAAGAAAAAGAGGCCTCTGGTTTCTCTGAACCAGGCTGTCTCACAGGTACCCACGTGGGATTTGAGCCATGGTCCACACTTTATTTTGTAATGGACAATGAGCTGGTTTTCCTTTGTTTTTGGCAGGTCAAGCAAGCCCTGAAAGGTGCCAGAGACTCTGACAGTGTCGTGGAATCTGAACTGGAATCCACGTTATACATTCAGGTATGGTCATAAAGTCAAGGGAGGGAGTTTTCTCAGGCCTGGCCAGTGCAGGGACATCCTCCCCATCACAGAACCATGGAATGAGTTGTGTGGAAAAGCACCTTAAAGCTCATCCTGCTCCAACCCTCCCTCCCATCAGAATAGACCATTATTAAATGATTGTGCTTCAGAATCTTCAGGTAGAAGGTGTGGCCTCCATCCCTCCCTGCTTGTTGGCAGCTTTGTAAACATTGTTCACATTCTGACTGTGCTGCTTTGTTAAACAAATCCCAACCAACCAAACAAATGCTGGCAGCGTAGGACAGTCTGAGCTGCCTGTAATTGCTCCTGTGGAATTGCTGCAATTGCTCTTGTGGTTGGAAGGCAGTGCTGTGCTGTAGCTTTTAAGTTAATTAATTATGATTTCAAAATCATAGGATATCCCAAGTTGGAAGGGACCCACAAGGATCATTGAGTCCATTTCCTATAATGAGGAAATAAATCTGTTCTGTGATATATACTCAGTCACTTCATTAATTCGTTTTGCCACTCCCTGCACCTGAAAATAAAACACAAATAAAATCTGTGAATATCAAATAATAAATATGAAAATTGGTAAGTGAATATAAAACATAAAATATTAAAACAGATTGTGCAAAAGGCACAAAAAAGAAAACTTTTGCATTGGCACTAATAATTCAACTTTTACTTTGTAAGTTGGGAAGTGGGGAACTAATGGGATCCATGTGAGTTCTGGTGTAGAAATGCTTTTTCTCAAAACTATCCCTGAACAACATTGTCTTAAACCCTTTGCATCACCTGAGTGCAGCTGGGAGCTGATCCATGGGTTGCTGGGAGTGAGCAGGGGGTTTTCAAAGCGTGCTTGGGGCTGTGCTGTGTCAGTTTTGGTGCTGTTGAAGGACTCGAGGTCGTGCCTGAGCTCGGGGTCCCGGAGCTGCAGCGTGAGCCGGCGGGACTCGGAGAGCACCCGGCAGGACTCGGAGACCGAGGACATGCTGTGGGATGATCTGCTGCACGGGCCCGAGTGCCGCTCCTCCTGCACCAGCGACAGCGAGGACACCGCCCTGAGGGGCTCCAGGAGGGACCTGAGGGAGGATGTTTTCCAGCAGGTTGGTTGGTTTGGATCCAGGAGCTGAGAACGCTTCTCCCTTTCGCCGCCGTCTGCCCCGAAATGGGTGGCACGTGGGAATGCTGTTGGGAGAAGGGGAGCAACCCAGACCATTGTGTCAGACAGAATCACATGGAAGTCTGGAATGGTCTAAACATGTTGACATAGTTTAGATGATGGATAGGTTGTTAAGTCAGGTAAAAGGTTGGACTTGATGATCTCTACAGTCTTTTCCAACCTTGTCAATTCTGTGAGTAATTCTGTCTGTATATCAATGATCAGCTCCTTCCTCCCCACTGGTATTATCTGCACCACTGCTCATCCCAAACAAAGTGTTGCACTCGAATTTGGAATCCCCCCCTCAATCTAATTCTATGAAAAAGCATTATTTACTGGTGGGACAGGAGATGCATTCCTCTCTCTTTTATAGAACCATTTATTCTGGCTGCAAAACACCAGCCCAGCATCTGCCAAAGTGAGTGCTCTGATCTGGGAAGGGAATGACTGCAAGAAGGTGGACATGTCTGTGCTGGAGATCAGTGGGATTATCATGAGCAGGGTAAGGGGGCTCTGTGGCACTGCAACCTCTCCCTCAGGCTTTAGAAACCAACACCAACCCCCCTTGAAGTAGTTTCACATGCAAATGTCAGGTGCAGTATGAAACTGGTCCCTCCCCAGCTGCAAAGACAGCTGTTCCCAGTGTTCTTACTTTAAGTCCCAGCTTAGAAGGTCTGTTGAAGACTGACAGGTGTTGATTTTTTCTGGTTTTCTCTGCAGTGTGCTGAGCGTGGAGGTTTGGTTATTGACTGATTGTTGTTTGGTTTGGACTGAAATGGCTGGAATTATTTTATGCTTGGCTGAATGGATGCTGCCACAACAACAGGCCTTTTCCTTGATGCAAAACCCAGGAAATCATCCCATTTTTGTTCCTGCTTGCCAGGTTAATGCTTACCAGCAAGGAGTGGGGTATCAAATGCTGGGAAACATCATCACCTTCGGGTTAGCGTTCCTGCCGTTCCTCTACAGACTCTTCCGCACAGATAACCTGGATCAGCTCTGCTCCATTTCTCTCAAGGAGCTCCTGTACATCTTCTGTGGAGCCCCTGCCAGCGCCCCTGTCCTCATTCTGTCTGCCATCAACTTCCTGGAAAGGCTGTGCCTAACTTGGATGTTTTTCTTCATGATGTGTGTTGCTGAGAGAACCTACAAACAGGTAGGTTTGAAGGTACTGATGCCTTTCCTGAGGTTGGGGCAGGTGTTGGACCAAACCCACACTGCTCCTAGCAAGACAAGCAGGCCTCAGGCAGCTGAAGTCAAAGCTGCTGAGATGCTCAAGGTCAGGGAAGGGAGTCTGGGAAGGCTCCTATTGCTCAGCCATAGATTACACCTGTCAATACCCTTACTGACTCCTGCACCCCCTTCTTGCCTGTTTCCAAGGTCTTTGTTGCCCAGAGAAGCTGTGGCTGCCCCATCCCTGGAATGTTCAAGGCCAGGTTGGATAGGGCTTGGAGCAACCTGAGATGGTGGAAGGTGTCCCTGCCCATGGCAGGGGGTGGAATGAAATAGTCTTCCAGGTTCCTTCCAACCCAAACCAGTCTGGGATTCTATGAAAATGAGCTGCTCCCATTCCCCAAAGAGGTTGAGCACCCAGGGCTTCCCCAGTGGCCCTTTCTGCCAGGTCCCACTAACAATCTCAAACAATCTACTTTGTTTTAATTTGTGGAGGTTTTGTTTTTACCTTGCAGAGGTTTTTGTTTGCCAAGCTTTTCAGTCACATCACATCTGCTCGGAAAGCCAGGAAATACGAAATTCCTCACTTCAGGCTCAAGAAGGTGGAGAACATCAAGATCTGGTTATCCCTTCGCTCCTATCTGAAGGTGAGTTCTGCCCCAGGAGTTGGTTGTTACAGAGGGTGTAACAGTTACAGCTGTTAGTGGTGTTTTGGCTGCACAGCTCCACATCCCCTCAGTCCTGACTCCGTGTCCTTGTTCCTGCAGAGACGAGGCCCCCAGAGGTCTGTGGATGTTGTTGTGTCCTCAGTCTTTTTATTGGCTCTTTCCATTGCTTTTATATGCTGTGCCCAGGTGAGATTTTAACCTCCTTTGGTTTTTAAAGTAGGAGAAACCCCCTCCCAAGTGCTGGAGTCTGCTCTTTCACCAACCTACAAAGAACCTGAGCTGGAGCTGTTTGACCCCAAATGTAGAGAATTTTTTTTAAAGCTTTGTACTGTTGATTTGGAAACAGAGATTCATCCTCTAGTTGCACAGGAATGTCTGAGGGTTTATAATCATCAGGAGAATTTCAGGACATGGCATTTGGACACAAAGAACAAATGATTGAGAATGATTTCCACCTCATTGGAAGAGCTGTCAGTGCTGCAGAGCAGGGAGGGATGGGCAGGGAAAGAAGGGCACTTCTCCCAAGCACATTGTTATTGACACTGGTGCTTTTTTTTGCCCTCAATAAGGTTCTTAAGGGCCACAAAACCTTTCTGAATGCAGCTTACAACTGGGAGTTCCTGATGTGGGAGGCAGCACTGCTGCTTTTTTTACTACGTCTGGCATCTTTGGGCTCTGAAACCAACAAGAAGTACAGTAACATTTCAATTTTGCTCACTGAGCAGGTAACTATTGAGCTTGTTCTCCCTTTGCCTTTGTTTGGATATAATTATTGTCTTTCAAACCAACTTAAAAACACTGGAATCAAACTCTGAAATTTAGGAATCAACCCTTGTGTTGGCCAGAAAAGAAGAAAGCACAGGTGTGGAGGGACAACCTGGTGAGGTTGGGATAGGCTGATTCTGAAGTTCTAAGTGATTCTTGTCTCTGGGTTAATGTGTGTTAGTCAAAACAATTGGAAAAAAAATGTTACCAGTGCTAAATTCACTTCTTTAGGAGTGACAGCAGACTGCAAAAATGGCTCTAGTTTCCCTTAGTTAAGAATCATTTGAGGGCTGATGCTGGAATATCAACACCTGATCTGTGGTGTCTGTCACAGATAAACTTGTACCTGAAGATGGAGAAGAAGCCAAACAAGAAGGAGCAGCTGTCTCTGGTAAACAATGTCCTGAAACTATCCACAAAGCTGCTAAAGGTAAGGTACTCTGCCTGAATGGCTACATTTATGGAAGTGGTGCCTTAAGGCAGTCCCATGTTCTTGATTAGTTAAGAGTTAGTTCTCACAAAGGGAGTTTTGCTGTGCTCCTACAGCTGTGGCATGAGCTGGAGCAAAACAAGACCAGTGTGGTTAATTAGTGCTGTGAACAGACTTTGGATTCAGCAGGAGACATCTCTGAAACAGAGGGGGAGTTCCTGTACATGGAGTCTGCCAGAGCACCAGTGTTGAGCTAAAAGTCAAGTCAAAGTGAATTGCTTTGGTAATGGACTCTTCTTGTCCTTTCACTGCAGGAACTGGATAGTCCATTCAGGCTCTATGGGCTGACCATGAACCCACTGATCTACAACATCACACGAGTTGTCATCCTCTCTGCTGTCTCAGGAGTTATCAGTGACCTTCTAGGATTCAATATCAGAGTGAGTGTGACTGCACAAACCAACAGGAGCAGCTCTGGGGACACTTGAGTTCTGTGGCAGAGAGGCCACAGGTTTGGATTGGTAATTCAGAACATGCAGGGTGAGTCTCCACCTCCCTGAGCCAGTTCTGGGGGTAAGGACAGGGCTGACTTCATTTTCAGTTCTGTTCAGGTCAAGGTGTTAGAATCCAGGGTTCCTTCCCTTTATCCCAGTCCTCCTGTGGCTCCTCCTCAAACTGGAGCTCACTGAGCAGAGCAGGATTGACAAGGGAGGCCAAATCTTACCTGTAGGTGAGGAACATTCAGACCTAAGGCTCTTAGACCCAAACTCACTCTCTGTCTCTTTGCAGTTATGGAAAATTAAACCATGAACTGACAGAACATCAGCCCTGGGCATCTCCACCAGAGAGAAGAGAACCAGAAGTGTGGGCAGGAAGCAGAAAACTGATGGAATTCTGTAATTACAACTTTTAAACAGATTCTCAGTGCATGTATCAGCAGTTTCCTTCCTGCTTTACTGTTCTACACCATCCAGAATCAACTGGTGTCATCAGTGATGTCATCCCATGGCATGCAGAGGAAAACTGGATTAATGGGGCCAAGTCCTGACAGCTGGCACTGAAACCAGCAGGAACTGATGTCCCACACCAAACACTAAAGCCATACAAGAGCTGCAGCTGGAGGGACACCAATGACTGTAACTGGTGCCATGTTTCTGCAAAATCAGAATCCTGGGCATGTGACAAGGAGGGGGTCAGCCCTCCCATCCCACTCAGCCTTCCTGGAGCTACACTGGAATGTTTCCTGTGCTGAAGGGTGTCTTTCCTTAAAAGCTCCACGTGCTCAAGGCTTTGCCTTTCTGTCCTGAGCCACTGCAGGATGTGAATCCACCTCCCAGCCCAGCAATACCAGAGTCCTGCCGTTGGCTTAGGCTGGGGCTGCTGCAAAGAAATGATGAGTATTTCTGGAAAACGTCAGTTACAGGAGAAGAACCTTCCAACACACTGTAGGTAAAGCGTTCCTGAGCTGGAGAACATTTTGCCATGTCTATTCCCTGGAAGACCCACCTCCACCCTGTCCTGCCTGGGACACCAGCCCTGCTGTGTGGTGAGAGCAGCAGTTGCAGCCCAGCACTGCAGTAGAGCCTCACCCTGAACACCTGGAGAGATAAAGGCTTCCTCAGATTAATGTTCAGAAAGGACAGAGGAGAGACAGAAAACATTTTAAAGCTTCTGTTGCATTTCCCTTCACTGGCTCCACTGGCTTCTATTTATTAGTAATGAAAAGAGCAAAAACTGGAACTTTCAGAGCATCATTCTTTCACAGGAGGGTAAGATGGCAGAAGAATTTTTGGTAGTAAACTGTTTACAACTATTTTCTGTACAAGGAAAAGTTGTGAGATGAAAAAGGAGATGACAATTTTATATAGCAAAATGTACAAATAAACCTACAGGACAAGTATTTCATCATTATCAACTGTTTCTACAGGACTCGATGATTTTTATACCACCTTTGTTGAACATTTGCTATTTGAACAGGGGGTCAAGGAAACTTCCAGTAATAAATTGCATTTGTTTTCCAGAAGAGCAGCATGTTTATGGGTAAAACCTGGGTCAAACCCCTGAAAGCCAAACAAGAACCTGGTTTATACAGTGCAGAACCAACAGGCCACGAACTGGAGTTTGTTTTTAATATCTATATAAAAAATAATGAGCGATTTACAGGTCTCTCTCTAGTCAGAACCTCAGAAGTCTGTATAAAGGTGCTGTACAATATATAAACATTTACACCCAGTACATCCATACATTGCGTAGCATTCCAAGGCCACATGGCTAAGTCTGATACAGGAAGTACAGATACAAGGTCTATGGAAGGAGAAATCACACACAGGGAAGACATTTTCAGGTCACATTAACATATAGAAAAAAAAAAACAAGAGGGGGAGTTGATGGCAGGGGAATTGTTTCAGTGGTGCTAATTCATCTGGAATTCAGGGTCTGGAGTTGTCACTGTACTCAGTGGTCAGGGCAAGTGCACACAGCTCCACATAAACCAACCTCTGGGGAAGGACACAGGGGTAATATCTACACAGGCTACTTCAGAGTATTAAATATTTCACAGTCATACTCCACCCAGGGAGTATTTGTACATGTTATGCTACACAGCAAACCTCAATGGATCAGCCTGTGTCGAGCAGCAGAGCACAGTTCAGAGCTGCTGTAAAGCCTTTTGAATTCCCAAAGTTCTTTGCTTTAAAGTTTTTGGAGCAGTCAGCTGTACTTGTGAAGAATTCCACTCAGAACTGCCTCACTGTGCTTCATTAGCCTTTAGAAACATTAAATGTTTCAAAGCCAAAAGGAGATAGTTGCTCATTCTCAAAGAGCAAGTTGTATTTGAATTTTGAGTAAAGATCCATCTTTTTTTCCTGCAAACTGGACCAAAGGGCTCCTTTTACCACTTTTCTGCAGTGATTAAAAGCCTAAATATGTCAGGAAATCATCACTAAAACTGAATAAAATAAATTCCTTCAGTTTCTGCTGTTCTTACAGCCGTGGGACTGGTGTGTCAGTAGGTTCTGGTGGTCACATCCCTCCTTAAAACATCTCTGCCAGCCCAGCCCAGACTGAGAGTCTCCTGTACCCTGTGTGTCATCAGCACTCCTTGACCACACATTCCAAGAAAAGAGGGGACAGTTGTAATACACACAGGCAAAAACCTCACTGAAGAAGCTGCTGCTCTGGCAGCTGGGTCTGTCTAAGGTCAATTGTTACCTCTACAGAGGAAAAAATCCGATTCCTAACTAGGTCAAATAATTAGGGATGGGACTTCAGTATCAGCTCCACACTGAGCCTGAGGATGTTGTGGTGCCACGAGTGAAGCCAAAGGATTTATGTTATTTAACAGAACCTGGAATTTTCTCTCCTCACACAGATCTTTGCAAACCAAATCCCTACGAATCAAGGAAATAGAGCAATTTTGCCGTGTTCAAAACAAGCAAAATTATATCAAGTATCACTTTTATCTACAGGGTTTGGAGCTAGGTATAAAAATCCCAGGAAACACATCAACTGAGCAGCATCAGTGGCTCATTTGCTGCCCTGGAACTGACAGAACCAACTCGCCCCTGTCCTTCCTGACCCAGCAAGAACACATGGGTTTCCTGACGTAAACATGCAACATGCTCTGAGAAAACACCCACTTCAGCCCAAACCTGCCTTGTCTCTGACTGGAATCCACGGGGGAAGGATTAGATTGACTGGATACAGTAGATAAACTTGGCACAAGAACAGGAAGTGAGTCAGGATCACATTGGCAACAGAGGCATTAAATAACTTTGTTCAGAACTCACAACACTCGGAGAAGCCGCAGCAGTGCAACGTTGGGAGCAGCAGACAGGGCCTGCACAGGGACACGGGGACAGCAGCTCATGGCAGAGTGCCACTAAGCAATCCAAAAGGTCCTTCATGCAGCTTAAGATAATTTAAGAACAAATCAAAAACCCTTCCCCCTCCCCCTAACCAGTTTCTGAGAAAAACAAAAAAGACGACTGTGTGAAAAGAACCAATGCTTTAAATGACCCTTATTGGAAAACTGATTAAAACATGTTTTAAAAAAACAGTGTCAGTCAGTCACACCCGTTTTCCAGCCACTCCTGCTGCTGGGGTGCCCTTACTGGGGACCCTCCATGGCCCAGGAGTTATTGGTGTTTTCCTCACTGGAGAACTCTCAGGGTGGGAAGTTCCATCTTTGGTTTCATAGGGCAGCTCCACGTGTCCCTCTCCATGGTGTCTGTTCAGTGTAACAGCATCCTGTGTTTCCACCCTCCTTTGTCTCTCCATGGAAAGCAGTGGGATATTGGAAAGGCTGGAGGTTTTGAACCTGCTGGAACTGGGCTCTGAAGAGCTGGACTTGGTCAACAAATCATCCTCGGAGGCGTTTCTCCTGGAGTCCCTGAAGGGAAGGTTGTTGCCATCAAACTCTGGGTAGTGTCGCTCTGCAGACCACCCTTCCATCCTTCCTGCAGTTCTCTGCTTCATGTCTTTCCTGGTGACTCCTGGTTTACCATTCCCACCTTTCACCTGCTCAACAGTCACCTTATCACCACCAGATGTTCTGCCTTGGATCCTTCCCACTGTTTCTGCACTTCCTGGCTTCCCGAGGTGCCTTTGTGGACTGGCTGACCTTCCTTGAGTTCCACTGCAATACTCTTTTTTGTCACTATTGTTCATCCCTATTTCTGTGGTTTTACTCTCATTCCTTCTGGAACTGTCAGGTTTATGGGAGAGATTGTTTTTCTCAGGATCCCCTTTCCTGGGGCTGTGGAATCCCCTGGGAGGGTGTCCCTCAGCGGCCCCTGACTTTGCTGGACTGGCAGATCTGTCTCTTCTGGTCCCTGCTTCCAAACTACCTTTAGTGATTCCAAACCCAGGGCTGGAGGGACATTCCCATCTGTTCTTTGCTCTCTGGGGAGAAGACTGAGGCTTCCTCTCACACTGGTTTTCAGGTAAAGTGCTTATCTTGTCAGGCACAGTGTTCTCTGCTTGTTCCAGTTCCTCAGACAGCTGAACTCTGGATAAAGCTTCTCCTGGTACTGGTAAATAACACACTTCAGATGGGAAAGCAGAATGGGAAGATGAAGATAATGGTGACTGTTCTTCATATATTACAGTTGATGAAGGTGGATTGTAACTATCCCAATCACCTGGAAAGGAACAGTGAGAGATTTGACTGAGTAACTGCATAAAAAGTAATAATCACTAAGTATTTCAGAATTTTAGCACCTCAGCAGCAAACTACTGTTCAAAAACATTCTTAGTGGCATATCCTCAAAGCCTTATTTAGCCAGATTTCTGTATTGTGTTGTTCTACAACACTAAGGATGTGATTTTGGAAAAAAAACTAGTTCTCAGAATTCTGCCTGATCCCTGCAGGACTGACACGGTCTTGGATCAAAACAATTTTAGAGCCTACACAGCAAAATTGCAAAACAGAAAGTCCCTGACCTACATTGTTTAATATAAGAACCTAAATGAACTGGAACTGTTATGCTCAAAGAAATCTGAAACAGTGAAAAGTTGAGGTTATTCATAGCTTTGCACTTTAATAATAGGAAGAGATGGAACACAAGACATGCAGATTTACCAAGTCTTTAAGGAAAAACCAAGAAAAGCACTGAAAGCCCTTAATGTTGCTCAGGTTTCACGTAGGGACACAGACTGGAAGGAGCCAAACCTGAAGAAGGAAGAGAAAAAGCCCAGAAGTACATACCACAAAATCACAGAGTACAGCAAGCAAGATCTCAATCAGAAATGTGGGATTAACAGCAAGGCAAGAGGCAGTAAATTCTTTTTATATTTTAATTAATTTTTAATTTAATTTAATAAGCAAACACCTGCACAGCTGTCACAAAGGGAACTGCCAACTACTGCAGTGAACAAGCATCAGAATCTCCTTATCCCACTTTCCTCCCCTGCCTTGGACAAAGCCAAACAGCCCTTGAGACAACGTACTGTGATCTGGAATCAATCCAGTCCCTGGTCTCAGCAGCAGCAAAACTTTATTCCCTCCAGCCTGAATCAGCTCAATGGCTCGTGTGTGAGTGATTCCTTGGGTGGGTTCTCCATTGATTTCCACTATTTGGTCACCAACCTGAAGAGAAAAGAGCAAGCAGGTGAGTCTTTGGGAATCTCTGACACTGTAAACTGTTTTTTAATTGAGAAATTAAAATTAGTAGAGGCAGATGGTTCTGTTTCCCCTCTTGTACTAAAATCCACTTGGCAACAGTGACACCATTCCATGGGTGTGCAGCAGGATGTGACCCACAGGTTGTGTGCTCAGCCAGCTCAGTACTTATTACTGACACATTCTACTATTTATTCACAAGGGATTTTTATTAACAAGGGATATTATTTATTTTCTCTCTGCTTTTAAGATTGATGAGGCAGATAGAGGATGTGTTTCAATGTATTTTCATTCTGGATCATGGTGTGGATGTTTCACATCACCCCATCCAGGTGAGGGACACAACACCTTCCCTGTGCTCAGTGCAGAGCTCCACACAGCACAGCAGGTTTGACACAGGAAAGGAATTGTTGTTCCAGGCAGGAGAGATCAGAGCTGAGGTCTCTGAGGCCAGTTAACAACTCACAGAGGTACCAGGCAGGTAATTCCAGCTCACACCAAAGTCACTGCTGGAAAGGGGTTGGAATAGCACCCCCAAAAGGGGATGTCTGTCTGGGAAAAGAGGAGAGAGGCAAATGTGGCATTGCACAGAGCAGCCAGGGGATGTCACTGCTGTGTAACATAAGCAGCTTAAAGAGACTGACTGGGCTTCCTTAAATAAACTCTGCCAAAGGAGGTCAGTGCTGGCTCAGGATGGGACAGGGACACACTGACAGCTCAGCTGGGTGAGAAATTCTTCCTCACAGTGTTAAGTACAGACAGAAAGTGACACCGTGTCCAGCTGAGGAGGGAGAAAAACTGAATGGCATGAAAAGTGTGAATAACCTCAGGCTGGGCAAGCTCAGCCCCTCTGTGCTCTGAGCTGAACTGGGGACACTGAGCACACCCCTGCACAGGGAAGGGTGAGGGGCCAAGGGGTGGGAAGGGGCTTCACACAAGGCTGTACCCACACCCCACATGGAAACCACCGTGGGAGCTGCAGCTCTCAGCAGGATCTTCTGCCTCAGTCCCCTCTGACCCACGGCACAAGCTGTCTGAGAGAACAGTCAGCTGGGACCTTACAGAGTCAGGGAAAATCCTGAGCTGGAAGACACCCCAAAGATCATCCAGTCCAACTCCTGGCCCTGCACAGACACCCCAACAATCCCACCCTGTCCCTGAGCGTTGTCCAAACCCTCCTGGAGCTCTGGCAGCCTCAGGGCTGTGACCAAACCCTGGGGAGCCTGTTCAGTGCCCAACCACCCTCTGGGGGAAGAACCTTTTTCTGAGATCCAACCTAACCCTGCCCTGACACAGCTCCAGCCATTCCCTGGGTCCTGTCACTGGTCACAGAGATGAGAGACTGGAGCTGCAGACCCTGATGGGGTCCGACATCAGGCTCCTCTTCTCTGGGCTGGCTTGCCCAAAAAGCAAAGCCCTGGAGCTCAGTGTGACACCACTTGAAGGAGGAATAGCAGAGAAAAATATTAGCACTGAATGCTACACTTGGGTAGTCTCTCAAGCATGAGGGGGAAAAGCTAATTACTGTGAAGAACAGGATGAGAGAAGTTAACAATACTTAGAATTCCACATCCAATTAAGACTCACAGCAAGTACCTGTGTCAGCCCCATTCATGAAGCAGAGCTATATGCCAGTGGCCACATGTACAGGGCAGCAGCAGGACAGCAGTGGGATGGCATCTCATGGACACCTGGGTCAGCTCCACACTCCAGCCTCTGAAAACTCAGCCCTAGGCAGTAGCCACAGTCTCATCTATGCTACTGTACCCATATATCTGGTTTTATTACAATATCTGAGAGCTTATTCTTTACACAAAGATAAGAATTAACATAATACTTGGAAAAAAAAATAGTTTTATATCTCCAGAGATGGCACAGAACAACACCACCACGATGCACCCACAAACATTCCTTTAAAAGTCAGTGACTCGGACAGTGATTCTCCTCTCAGCTCTCTGCTCTACTGTGCAACCTCTTGTTGGGGCTCCTCAAGTACTCCTGAGTAGCTGATACACCCTGGGCCAGGGATTTTACTGCAACTCAAGCAAGACTGGACAGTCCATTTTGGATGCTCATGGAGCTGTTCATGGATCTCTGCTCCAAAATCCCACAGCCTGGGACAGCTGGAAGGGCAGCAGCCCAAATGTTCGGCCTGATGGGTTCCTGCCCTCAGGGAAGAACCAAGTTTGTTGCCACTCTGGGTAAATTAATGTAACTTCATCAACAAATTGATTAGAGGGGCCAAACTCACATGCACTCTCCCATCCTTGACTGCTGGCCCATCCTCAGCCAGCCTGAGGATGAACAAGCCCATGTTATATTCCTTTCCTCCTCGGAGGCTGAATCCAAACCCTCGAGGGCCCCTTTCCAGCTCTACTGGGAAGCAGCCAGGATTCTGTGCAGAGGAAAAAAAGAAAAACAAAAAAAACCCAAGAGATGAGGGACCTGTAGTTAGATTTAAACATTTGTTTCACACATTTCTGTATTTTGAGAACTTAAACTCAATCCCTCCCAGCTCAGGTGTGGGTCAGGGTAGTGGTTTCATTCTAAGTGCAAACATACAGAACATCTTCCCTTCTGAGACAGGAATAAAATTCTGTGAGAAACTTTGTCAAAGGGTCTGTGGTAGCTCCATCACAAGCATTTCCTGTAGTAGGTGTTCAACTACCCATAGGAGACAATCAAATTTAAAACACTCTCATGAGGCACTTTGGTGCACTTTTCTACCCACGTCTGACAGGGAAATGTTTTATTGTTCTGCTTTCCAGAACTCCAGGGCAATGCCACCGCAGTGGCCAGATGGAGGAGCATTCCCTGTGTCTCCACACCCTCTGGATGGGCTCCTGTACCTGGGAATGACGGCTGCCAACACCTGGAGCAGCATCCGACTGTGTCAGGTGCTTGTGCTCGGGCCAGGACACGCGGTAACCGCTGGAAGCTTCTTTCCCAGCTTCTCCTTCCGTAGCTCCTCTATGGAGAGGTGCAAAGACAGGGATGCTATGCACACATTAATCCCCCTGGCCAAGCTTTTCCCCCCACTCCCAGTCCCTTTCCCAAACCTGTCAGTGCCGGGGGGGTTGGGCTGTGCCGATCCCAGCGCTCGGTGCTGCAGGGCTGGGCTCTGCCTGGCTGAGTTTGTCCCTGAGGGAGGCCCACGGTGCTCTGAAAGCCAAACAAAACCAACAGTCACACCTTCCCAAACCCACAGCTGGATTCACAGTCTCCACCAGTGCTGCTGCTCCCAAGGAATCCACAGCCACAGCACCTGGGGCTGAGCTCGGCTCACTCAGACACAAGGGAGGAGGATTTTCCAAGGCAGGAACACAGTAAATTCCTAAGAATTTTAGTCTTTATTCTTTTATTCTGCTTTTCCTCAGAAAAACAACACAGTTTTATGGATCCTGACATGTGCAGGGCTTTAAGGCCAGAAGGGATCGAGGTGGTCAGAGCCATTATATTGGATAGTCAATCTAATAACACTTTATATGAGATGAAGACTCATCCATTTGCAAAGGCAAGGGAATGAGGATCTGTAGGAGCAATGGGAATTTGGAGGTGAAGATCCCAAGGATGGAGGGAAACTGCCAACTCATGCAAGGCACACCTTTAGGTGCAGCAATTTACTGCACTTCTTAATTAAGAATAAACAAATTCCATTAAAATATAAAAGGTCTTAAATCATCTTAAAGGAAGGGCAATTTAAAGCATATTAAAGTGAATTTCTCAGCTATGTGAGACCTCCCAAGCCCTCCCCAGGACTGCTTGGTGCTCCTCCTGTGACATGCCTTAGAGAGGTTTTTCTCTAGAGACAAAATGTCAACTTTTACTCCTGGTTTATCCTCAGATTTTTAATTTAGAAGCACAGGCAAGAAAAATGCCATCTGTTTGTAGAAATCCTGCAGCCTGCTCTCGTGTGTTCCCAGCTAATACATGACAAAAGCTGACAGGCTCCTGCTTTGGTGAAAAATGTTAAAGAATTTCTTCTGGGGCATGGAAGGGAATTCATTTATTCCCATGAAAAGCAAAGATCACAGGTCTGGGAAGGCTGGGAGGGAGGGAAGGGGACCAGGCAGGGGTTTTGTTGCCACTCTCAGAGGTCAGCACAAATTTTATCAGGATTTGTGCTGTGTGAGACTGAACAGTTTCCAGAAAAAAAGAGCATTTTGGTTTTTTGGAGCTGCATCCTGCATTTCCCTCAGTGTGAACCACCTTTGTGAGGTTCAGCTCCCTCCCTGCAGTGCCTGAAGCCCTGACTCACTCACATCCAGCTGGATTTCTCTGCTGCACACAAGCCTCTGCTGTGAGCTAAACTCCATTTCTGCAGCTACATCAAGGAGAATTTTAAAGTGGAAATATATTCCCACTTCGATGGAACAGGTTCTGCTTCTTTGTCCTTCATTGTCACAAAATTCTTTACATCTCAAACATGCCAACTCCAGCTCCCCTAAGCCACAGAATTTTTCTGACTGATCTCCACTCTGGTTTCACCACCTGCTACTGAGGGGGTTTTTTCCTCTCTCTTTGTTGAGTCTCCACAAGCTCTGGTTTTATCTTTACATTTTGGCTCCAAATCTGTAATTGAGGCAGTGGGAAAGGTTCTTACACAGAGTCCAGGTAGGGTCATGCATAAATAATGGGCAAAACCATGAGACTCAGAAAACTTCAAGTGGAAAGTGTCCTTGTCCATGGCAGGGAGTGGAACTCGATGGTTTTTAAGGTCCTTCCAACCCAAACCAGTCTGGGATTCTGTGATTAAAAGCTGCACAAAACCAGATCTAATTCGACCAACCCAAACTTCAGTTCCTTTACAAACATCACCCTGGGCAACTGCTTTGAAGTGTGTCCCTTCAAACTGGAATGAATCAGATTTGATAAAAATAAAAATCTTAATAGAAAAATAACAATTCATAGAGGTCTCTCTGCTTCAAGCATTTACAAAAAGGAACATTAAGTCTTTGAAATACTGTGTTGCAGGGTGAGAAGGCATGATAAATATTTGCAATGAATGTGAAATTAGAGAATCATCTACTGGCTTTATTCACAGTTTGGCTTTAGATATTTATTATTTAAAAGGTGAAGAAAGCCAACTTTCTGACAAAATAATGACAGGGAGCTTAATTAAACCCATAAACAGAAAAAGGCAGGGTTGGAAAACAGCTTTTCTCTTCAAATGGTTGGATTTTACATATTTATAGTGACCTGTTTGTATAGAAACAATCCCGTGGCGCACAGTGTGGCCTGGGAGCCACAAAAATAGTGTCTGCAGTTGGGACTTTGCAGTCCCAAGGACTCATGTGGCTGCTCAGGTGAAACAGCAGGTTCTGAAGGTGGAGGTTTTGCAGAAAAACCCTGTCAAGGGCTTCTTCCCACATGGTGGGATGTGACCCTTTGGCAGCCAGGACTAGGGGATGTTTCTGTTGTATCCCACAGATGCAGCATTAGGGAGTTTGTGTATTTTAACATGGAAAAAGGGCAAAACTCAGGGTTCAAATGGAGAGATTTGGAAAGCAGGAGTCCCTGAGGCTTCCAAGTCATTCAACATCCAGCAGCTGCACTCAATGATCCTCGTGGGGCCCTTCCAACAGAGGACACTATGATTCACTGCCTTTCATTTCCAAACACCTTCAAATACTCACAGCATCACAGTATTAACAGGGTTGGAAGAGACCTTAAAGATCAAGTCCAACCCATAATCCAACAGCCCATCATCTAAACCATGGCACCAAGTGCCTCATCCAGTGATTCTTGAACACCTCCAGGGTCGGTGACTCCACCTCCTCCCTGGGCAGCCCATTCCAATGGCACATCACCCTCTGTGTGAAGAATTTCTTCCCAATATCAAGTCTAAACTTCCCCTGATGGAGCTTGAGACTGTGTCCTCTTGTTACCTGAGAGAAGAGATCGACCCCTGCCCGACCACAACCTCCTTTCAGGGAGTTACAGACTCGATTGACACGAATTCACTTCAGCAGCGACCCCAGGCCCTGGCAGGGTGGTGGCACCTTCCTCACCTTCCTCAGCCACCACGGTGAGGGTCACCACGTTGCCTGCATCCTTGATGAGCTGCACGATGCTGTCGTGGGAGAGCTCCACGATGGACTGGCCGTTCACCGCCGAGATTCGGTCGCCCACCTTCAGCTTCCCACACTGGTCGGCCGGGCTGCCGTCGATAACCCGCCCGATCTTGTGAGGGATCACTAGGAACCAAAACAGCCACAGCAATGCCTTAATACTCACAGAATGTCCTGAGTAGGAAGGGTCAAAGTCCAGCTCCCAGCCCTGCACAGGACAACCCCAAAAATCTCACTCTCTGCACTGCGAATAAGCATCAAACAGACCCGGGATTGCCACGGTGATCCCAAAGAGCGCTCCCGCTCCAAAGGGTGGCACTGCTTTGTAAGGAAAACCTGCAAATAATGAGGGATGCTTCACTGGGAAAGAATGGAGCCAGCCCAACAGCACAGCCTTGTCACTTGTCACGTACAGGGTGTTGTGCCTAAAGGAAAACACGGGGAGGAAATGGGTCACATCTGCAGAGGGATGAGCGAGACCGCGTGGCCCCCGAGCGCTCTGGAGCAGTTGGGTTTGCCACTCAAAATGTAGTTTTCCATTTCATGCATTGACCCTGGAGCACTGTGTGGGCTCAGAGACAGTTATGGACATCCAGTGTAATGCAGAAATCTGGATGTAGGGGTAAAGCTCTTCCTCCTTGCAACCAAAAATTAACCCTTAACCACACTTCAAAGAGAAATCAAACGTCTCCTGCCAGGGACTGACTCAGACCTGAGCAGTGACCCTGAGCACACCCAGCAAGGTGTGTTAGTTACATCAGCTCTACACAGACCTGATCCCTTGTCCTGCTCTCCAAGATGAACCTGCACTTGTAATAATTGTCTCAAATTTTATCCAGCTCTCCTGGCTTGGTTCTCTCAGTTCACCCTCCTCAGTTCAGACTCCTCCAGAGGCCAAAGCAATGCAGCCAGAACAGACAGGAAGGGGAAAAGAGAAAATGTAGTGAGAAATAGAAGGAAAAAAAAAAGCTAATTTCAGTTCCTTTTCCAGAGATGAACACAGAGGCAGAACTAAAGGCAGGAGGAGGGAGGGATCCTCCACTCCAGCACCTCTTCCATGGCCCAGCTTAGCCACAGTGCCAGTGGCTCCTGCACTCCCCCTGCCCATGAGCTGTGCTGGTGCTCAGGGACTGATCCTGTTTTATGGTTTGCTGCCCTGACATCAGCTCTGCAGAGGGCCCTGGGCAGCCAGGGAGCTGTTTTGTGGTGAGGGGACAGACCTTCCAAAACCTGGGGCAAGGAGCACCCACAGAGCTGCCCCGGTGCTGACATGGCTCCGACAGAGCAGATCTGCATCACATCAAAGCACAGCAGTCAGCAGCTTTCCCAGGCATCCCAAACAGCCTCTCATTCATCTGGATGCCTGAAAGCACAGCAAAGTTGGCTCCTGTCCTTCCCAGATCCCTCCTCAGGGCTTGGCTGCACAGGAGCTGTTGCACCGCTCCTTTGTAGCTCATTTCACCTCCCAGACCAACTTCCACATGTTCCATAAAAGCTTTTCCTGCTAGTTCATGTGAAAGCCTGTTTGCAGTTCCAAGGCCTGAAGCAGGTTTCATGGATCCCTGCTTTCCAGGGGTGCTGCTCTCCCAAACAGGCTTTCTCTGAGGGACTGGAGAGGTGATGAACACCACCCCCCTGTAAGGACTATGAGCTGGCTTTCCAAAACCACCACAAACCTGAAACACTTCCACAGTGTCACAGAATCAGAGAATGGTTTGGGTTGGAAGGGATCTTAAAGCCCATTTCATTCCACCCTCCTGCCATGGGCAGGGACACCTCCCACTAGAGCAGGCCATGAGCCACCCAGGATGAAAAAGCCAACAAGGATTATCTTGATGAGCCAGCATACACACAAGTCACTGTGAAGGAACAGACATTGGTGCTTTTCTGGCCCTTACCATGAGTCTAAATTTTATTTACACTTCCCTTAATAGGCTGGATTTTAAAGTATTATATAAACCTAAGAGCCAACTGTAAAGAGTGAAGCACTGCAGGATGGCAAACCCAAATGCTGATTACTTGTTTTAAAATAGCCTGGCTAAAATATCCTGACATCTATCCTGAAGAACACAAGAGCTTCAGATTAAACTGTGGCACAGAGAAGTTCTGCAGAGCACAGCACATGGATACAACACTCTCTCTTCTCCTGCATGTTAGAAACAGCCTGGACCACAGGGCTCATGCTTCCAGCACTGGGATTGGTTTCAGTTGCCTTCTACTTTCAGTTCTAATATCAAATAAAGAGGGTTTTGTAGCAGCCCTGCTCCTGTGCAGGGTATGGATCTTTCCACTGGACTCCAGAGCTTCCTGAAAACAGTTTCTCATTCCCTGCTGGTCACACTATTTTTTGGTTTTGCTTTTAACCTTGGTTAGTGCTGTTTATCTTTACACATTCACATCTCACCACTGCAACACCAGACCATGCTACTTTCTCATTTTGATGAACTTCATAGACACTCTCTGTCTGACAGCAACAACTTCATTGCTTTCCTCCAAGCACTGCAGCCTCTACTTCCTCAAAATAAATTTTACCTGAGTAGGCAATATAAAGCCAAGGTCGAAGCTCTACTTCCATTAAAATGCCAATGAATTAATGCAGTGTGAGAATCTCCATCACCACCAGAGCTTGACAAATACCCACATCCCAAACACTGCCCTGTGACAAGGGCACACTCCTGTGAATGGGCTTGTGTGGGATATACATTCCCCTGCTCCCCACTTATGCCACAGTTGGGTGACAAGGAGCATAAATAAAGAGCTGGCTGGGCTGTGACAGCGTGAGGGAAAGGGGAAGGTGTGGGCACCACCCTCCCTGCACAGCAAGAGAAATCCCTGGAGAAGCTGCAGCGAGGCCAGGCAGCTGCAAAGCCACCAGGACACAGCACTTACCCCCAGGAGGAGGTTTGTTCTTGGAGGTGAGGATGACAAAGCCAAATCCTTCGTTCTCCTTCCGCTGCAGACGGACATCGTAGACCTCTGGGCAGGGCTGGTTGGCAAACTCCCCCCTGATGAGCCGGGGAGAGCCATTCTGGGCCAGGGCAGGCTGTGCCTCCTCCTCCTCTGCTGGCTTTTCCCCTTGCAGGTGACAGACAGACAACAAATAAGGAACAAAACTCACCACAAAACTACAGCACAAGTACAGCTCGTTGTGAGTGCCAGCATGAGGTGGCAACAGTGGGCACTAATCAGAGCAGGGACTCTTGTCAGCCCTAAATCCCATCCCAGCTCTGTCATTCATGGAGTCACAGACAATAATCTTCTCTAAACTGCTGATCTGGACACTGATCTAAAACTGCAGATTCACAAGATGCTGCCCTGGATCAGCTCTGGTTTGAATGCAGTTATTCTTGCTACACACTGATGCCAGAAGACTTGAGAATATGACGTGTGGAAGGTTTGGAATGAGATGAGCTTTAAGGTCTCTTCCAACCCAAAGCATCCTGGGATGCACAGAAAACAGAGTGGGTTATCCCTCAATTCCCAAAGCATTAGTGGCTGTTCTAACTTCTACCTGCAAAAAGGTTTGAAGAAATCACCCCTCTACCATAATTTTCAGAGCCTTCCCTGTGTGTGCACTGCAAACCAGCAAGAGCATCAGCTTATTAAATTCTGCCTTTTGCCGCTTGACTCAGAGATGTGTCTGACCCTCAACCTCAGGCTGCTCAGCTCCAGTGCAATAATTAATGACTAAAATAAATATGAAACAAACAATTTGAGAGCAGCTTCGGTGGATTCGATTCCAAGCCCCTCGGGGTGTTCTTTACCCATGTCAGTGTCCTGCAGCCCCTGTGGGCACTCAGACACCTACCCCCGAAGAAGATCTTCCTCCGGACAGTGAGCAGCACCTGCCCATTCCGTGCAGCACTGGTCATTAAATCCAGGACCTGCTTGTGGGACTTCCCTTTCACGGGCACTCCGTCGATGCACATCAGCTCGTCGGCTGCCCGCAGCCTCCCGTCCTTCTCTGCTGCCCCCAGAGGGATGATGGCCCCGATGTAAATCTGTCAGCAGAGCACAGTCAGGGGTTTGAATGGCAACAGGAGCTCAGCAGAACATGGAAGGGGTGGGATCCAGGGGAATCCAGGCAGATGAGGGGGTTTGGGAAGGTGTTTGTCAAGGTGATCTCACTGTCTGGCTCCAGCGGAAACGGAGCCAGCGAGTGTTCTCTGCACACACTGACACCCAGGGACACCATCTGGGGTTCAATAAACACTATTTGAAAAGTTCTAGGGGATTTTTAATCTTTATTTCCGTGAATTCTGGTCCCTTGAGCATATTTGTCAGTTTGTTAAAAAGTCCAACTTCTGATAAGAGAACACACAGTGCACTTATCTCTATGATTTCCCAGGCATTAGTGGAACAAACCCCTCTGCCATTCTACTTATTTCACTTTTTTTTTTTACCAAGACTGGGTCAGAGTGATTTAGGAAGAAGTAAAAGCCTTTGAAAGAACTCAAATTTATTTCTGAAAAGTTGCTTAGACAGCTCCACACTTGAAGTTGTCTCAGTGCTCAGCTTTTGGTGATTAGCTAATGAATTCCAACATTACCAATTATGTCTATCCCTACCTCAGAAAGTGCTACTAAATATAACAGAGATAAGAGCACCACACTGTTATTTCATATGTTAGAATCACTTTCAGATTAAAGGAAAGATTAAGGATAATTACAGCCAGTGCTGTTGGAGGTTAAGCAATGGTGGGCAGCTCATCTATACACAGCACTCATGACATCAGCTCCACACTTCCCAACAGCTATGGCTGTTATGGAAACAAAACACCACAAATGCTATAAAGTGCAACAGAAGTAACATTCTTTGGGTTTGCTCTTTTCTTTAAATGCATGTTAGGGAGGGAGGAAAAAAAAGGCAAGCACAGGATCACAGCTGGGAATGGAAAAACTGAATTCCTTCACTGTACTCAGAAAACAATCTGTGTATCTATTCCAAAAGCTTTTCCTCGTCACTTGACAGCTGAAGGAAAGGCCCCTGACTTACAAGTCTCAGTGCTTCATCCTGGAGAGAAACCTTTGCATTTTTGGAAGCAGAAGGGTGTCTCCTAAAGCCTGCCCTCGGAGAACAGACTATCCAGGGGTGTCTGCCCAGCTGCCTCCATCTCAGTGCAGCTCTAAAAACTCAGTGAGGGGAAAAGGGGGTGTGACACCATCCCAACCCTCACCCTGTTTCACTGGGCTGCATGGAAAACAACAGCCTGATGGAATTTTGGCAGGGTGAGCAGCCCCTTCCACTCTGCTGCTCCAGGGATGTGCTGCCTTGCACAGCACATGGAGCATTAAATCCTTGGAATGTTCTGTGCCAAGGCCAGCACTGGGATCAGGTGGCAACAGGCAAAGGCTGGGCACCAGCACAGCCCTTCTGCGGGCTCCTGAGACACAACAACAGCTGCAGAAACACCACTGGCATCATCAGCCTGACAGGAAACCACTGCCAAGGACGGGCTGGAGATTGAATTCAGCCACAAAGAGCTGAAAGGAAACCTGGATCAATTCCTGATCCTTGAAAGGCAGTTACTGAATGGATCAATTCTGCCATCACTGAACTGTCTGTAATGATGGGAAATGAGGGGGACAGAGGATCCTTCTGCCAGTAATGCTGTGAAACAGCACACAGGTAACACTGAACAGTTCCACTTACAGGCTGATCTGGTCCATCCCCTCCAAGCACCCGGAAACCAAATCCTGACTCTTGTTTTCGCAGGAAAACATCCAAATCTCTGGTGTTTGGAGCTAAGAAAAAACAACATTTCAAAACATGTAAGGAGCTATCTTGGGTTATTGAAGGATTGTTCTTTGGGGGTGTGTTCTGAGGTGTCTTATTGACAGAACACAGTTAAAAGGAATGCAGTAACTAATCAAACAGTCAAATCTTCAGTGACACTCTCTTTCCAAAATGGCAAAATTAATTTTCAAAGGGGAAATCACAACTACATTCACATGGCAGGCCAGGATAAAAGCCAGACTAACACAACTCAGAGCTACTTCTATAAACTCTGAAGAGGGAAGGTCTACTTCAGAACTAGATCATCCTCAAGAACATTTCTCTTTTATTGCAAATACAGTTGGAACATCTTTTTTTTAAGAAGGTGTTACACAGTTTTCTAATTTCTGTATGAATTGTGCATTCCTTGAACTGTTTTATCCACAGGAAGTTAAAAAATCCCAGCAGCAAAGTCTCAGTAGTTTTACCATACAAATAGCAAGGAAATAATTCTTTCATAATTGAATATTTTCAAGTTGAGGTACTCACGTTTGTCCTCATAAATACTCTTAGACTTCAGGTAGACTTCAGAAGGGTCCAGTTTAGGAGAGCCTGGTCTCACAGCAGAGGGTGGGAAGGGCATTGGCTGTGGGATGGGATCACTGACAGCTTCCAAACTCCCTGAACTGTCCTGCTTGTCCTTCTGAAACACATCCCACCCACAACATCCAGATTAAATCAAAGCATCACTGAACTTGTGGGTGCAAAGACAATGAACATCAAGCAGAAGTGAAAAAAGGGAATAGCAGAATAAAATTAGGACCTAATGTAGCTTTTCCAATGGAGTACTAAAGTCTTGCTCACTGGGATATGGATTTCTAGTGGAGACTGGGCTTAGAAAGAGGGTTTGAAGTGACTGGTGCTCAGAGAGGAGTGAACTGGGCACATCCTAGTGGTTACCCACACATGGGATGGAGTGGGGTGTACTGACCAGTCATGTTTAGGGAAGACCTCAAATCCTTGTCAGGCACCTGCCAGGCTGTGGAGCAGAGTCCAGCACATGGACACACTCTGCTCCACTGCCTCCTGCCCTCTGCCAAGGGCATCCACAAGCACCAGAGGGGTCCCAACCAACCTCAGGAGTCCCAAAAGCAGTGCAAACACAGGACAGCAGGGCACACCAGGGTAGTGTGAGGCATTAGAATGCACAATTTGCCTTTTCTCTGCAACACTCCTGCTAGTATTTCACCAAGCAAGGACACCTCTTGCCCTAATTTCCAATCAATTATACACTAAAGTAGATCCAAATAACTTACTCTGGGCTGCAACCCAGCCTGCAAAGCTGGCACGTGGCTGAACCACAGCACGAGCAGATCAGAGTTAGATCTGCCCTTTCACCAAGAGCAGAAGAAACTGCCCTGAGCCATTCAGCAGTTTGACACTTGTTGTATGTTTATAAACACAGGAACTTGCCCTTTTTAAGTGAATTATTTTGCCATGCTCTTTAATGCCACTGAGCATCCAGCACTCCATGGGCTGTTGCTCCTGCATGTGTGCTGGAAAAGAATGCCAGTCCCCAAATCCAAAGTATTTTTAGCATGGGAGCCACACTGCCAGGGCCTGTGCCCTCAAACTGCAGAGATTTCTGCCCTGATTTATCCAGTGTGGGCAGTTGGGCACTTGCAAGGGGCAGAATCTGCAAATCTCATTGAGCACAGGGTGCTGGATGTGTGTGCCCGTGTTATCCTAGTGCTGGGATATAACTTCAGCACTCAAAGAGCAGGATGAAGACAGAAAAAGAATCTACATCTACATTCTGGTAATGGGGTTGTCCTAAAATGCACTGATTTGTTCTGTACAAGAAGCATTTTTAAAGAAACAGCTGTGTTCAAGTAGCCTAACTTGTAACAGAAACATTCATGGTAATCATATGCATTAATATCAGAATTACTAAATCAGAGGGTGTTTTATTAAGCCCAAGGATTCTTTGCTGAGCTAATGTATATTAAAGATGCCCCCATAGATCAAACTTCAAAGAATAATGAGTATCAAACTAGAAATGTACAGCTACATAGCTGAAAATGTGGATCCAAAGATAAGCATTTCCAGAATGGAGCACTAACCATTAAACAGCTCAGAAAACTCAAAGGACTCTTTCTTATTCATTAGACCATATTTATAAGTCCATTTTGCAACCCCAAACCCCTGAATATTCTCCATCAGAAACCAAGTTAAATACATCACCAATACTCACCCCTTTGGCAGTTTTAGTAGGTGAGGGGGGACCTGAAGAAAAGAGAAAGGAATTTCAATAGTTACCAAAAGTTTAAACATTGCAGCAATATTAGGAGCTCCTCCTGGGGTGGAAAGATGTGTTGAATCTCCCTTCTTTCAAATGGTAAAGGGACCAAAAAACATCACTTCACAGAAGTCTCAACTAGAATTGAAAGCTGTACAGCAATGAAAAACATCTATTCCTCTTTTTGCTAGACACTGGTCAACCAAACTCATCAGTTTATGGGGTAAGATTTGTGAATTTGCCGGAAGAAATTCTACTTGCTACAAAGAAATCTAATTAGTTTATTATGCAATAGTAACATTCATCTAGAAAAAGATCTGGAGATTGCAAATACCAGTGACTGAAGTGACACTCTCAGGGCTGCAATAAAGCCTAAAGAGACACTGAGCAGCCACAAGCTGCTTCCTAATCCATTCAGCTTCCCCTGAGAAACAGTTTTGGGGGAGAAGATACATTGTGGTCTGTGGCTGACAGTCAATGCAGAGGTATAAATATGCAAATGAAAAATCAGATTTTTTCCTGCCATTTCCCAGTGATCAGCTCCACCTCTTTGCTGATGTTTCTTCCTGTCTCCTGCAATCCCCTGTCCATTACAGCCCCAGTTACTGGAATACATTTGGAGAGCCTCAGGAAACTCAGGCCATCATATGCTTTGCATTATGCTGCAGACCACGTGTTTGCTTTAGCACTCCCCAGACACTTGGATGAGACAAAGCATAAACATATCATGTAATTTTGGGGAAAAAAAAAAAAAATTAAAGGCCAAACTCCCCAAACCAAACCCTAGCAACCCCAAATACTCTGGGGTATAATTTAAACTCAGAACATAACAGCTCAGGAACATAATGAGCTGCTGCTTAGTTGTCAAGACTGGACACGATTTAGAGACCTCACTAAAAAGGGAGTTTAAAAAGCTTATAGCTGACATGACAACTGCAAATCTATGTCTGTACCTCCTCTTAAGATAAGCAGTGGCACCTCTGCTCCCACTGGGAACTGCTTGAGCACCTCCACCACCTGCAGGTGGGTCAAGCTCTGCACGTTCTGGTGGCAAATCTCCTTGATGACGTCGCCTTTCTGCAGCCCCTGGCACCACTGGCTGTCCAAAATCATCTTCACCTTCTGCCCCGTGGCACTGTCAGCGATGGCAAAGCCGAAGCCTTTAGGCCCCTTGACCAGGGGGATGGTGACCAGCTCTGGCTGGGAGCCCCCTGAGGAGGCCAGGGACACCCTCTGCTCCCCCGTGTCCGCGCAAGGGCCGTTCAGGCGACCGTTGACCAACATGGGGCCCATTTTCCCATTCTGGTCCAACACCACAGTTCCTGCCGCTATTAAATCCTGGCTGGGCACAGGGCCATCTCCCTTGGCCACTGGTGGGCCGTTGATGATGGGTGTGGCTGTCACAATATCCACCACGGGGTCCTCGTTGTCGTCAGGAAGGGGATAACCCCGGCACAGAGTCATGTTCACGTACTGGTTGACAGGAACCAGCTGGAACATCTGCACAACATCTGCGTGGGTATGGCCAAGGACACAGCTGCCATTTATGTCCACGATGACATCACCTGTTACACAAGAAAAGGTCAACAGTGTCAAAACCAGAAGCAAAACCATCCACACCTGGACCTCAGAACAAAAGCCTTACCTGGAGGAAATCACTGTGCAGGCTTCAAACTAATAACGGGTGGCTGGGCTGTTACCTCTGGGCTAATGTTGCCAAAAAGCATAAAGGATTTCCTCTTTGCTTTTATGCTATTTCATCTCAGAACACAGTGTGCTAAATATATGAAGTTTAATCTGCAGCAGATTTAAAAAATGATACTGTACAGCCCTGGGAGCTGAAGCAGTGCACGCACACTCCTGCAAGCAGATGCTTCTTCTGCTTTAATTCATATTGTACAGAATCCTAAACCCAATCCAGGATAAATCGGATTTTTTTTGGCCCTGTGTTTATTTTAGGACTGGCTGAACTTAAGCCAGGATTGCACCCACACATGTTCCACACTCTTACACTGCTGCCACACGTGGCTGAGGATGGATTTTTCAAAACAAGTGGAAGTGGGCTTCAGATCCTGCAACCTTGTTCCATGTTTGCATCATTCTGATGCCTGGGCACCAGTAAAACAGAGTCTCATTTATTCCATGAACTACAGCAGGAATAGCTGCACATCTTTTCATTCCAACAGTTCTGCAGGACTGTTTTCATTTTTACAGAGGTGGAACATGAAACACACACAAGTTCAACAACAAAACAGGAAATTGTTCCATTGCATAAGTAATAGCACTAAATCATTCAAAGCATGAACTCTTCTTATCTGAAAAATAAGAGTTTATGTGATATAAAGAAGCATTTTGCCTTTTCTACTACATAAACCTATAGCAAGCTGATAGGTAACTCAATTAAACATATAATAACAATGAAAAAGTGGGCAACTCTTCATGGAATTCCTTCCCCACTTGTCCAGCTCACATAGCTTTGCTTTCTCATTCCTGCTGCAGGGTTTTTTGCAGTTTTAATATCTGGTGTTATGGTTTTGGGCAGCAACAAGGCAAAACACAGACCAGCATTCAAACACACTCTTTTTATGCATAGAGAAGGAACAAAATCCATTCTGTGAATAACCATGAAGCCAAAGTCTTTAGTCTTAGCTAAAGCACAAGTGAAATCTTCAGAAGTGTCCTCAAAGTAGATTTTTATCTAGAACATTGGTTCTTTTCAGCCACTGCTCTGCACAGACCTTTCACAAATCTGAAAACTTTCATTTAGTGAGGATGTGGATGGACTCATCCAACCTCCTGTGCCTCAAGCTTTGTCCTTTGAAGCACCTCAGGAAATGGAAGCTTAAGAGAAATAATACTTGACCTGGAGCAATTCTCCCATCTTGTGCAGCAGGTCCATCTTTTAACACATTCTTCACCTGGAGAAACTCATCAGGCCTGTCCCCTCCAATGATTGTAAAGCCAAACCCCATGGTACTTTTCTTCAGAGATGTCCTTATAAGTGCTCCTGTGAGCTGGGATGGATCTCGAGTGAAGACAGACTTCCCTGGTCCTTTTGAATTATGGAACAGAGACACAGGAAACCAGGGTTAGTTTGGGTAAGGTTTTTGTTTGGTTTTTAAGGTGTCACAAGGGTTAATGACTTGTTTATTGCTGGTTAACCTCCTTAGGGAGCAAACAAACAGGACAATGCCACACTCATTTCCCAGGTGGGTTCAGGGAATGGGGAAGTTAAGAGGTTTTCAGTACAGGTTGCAACAGAGCTGTATCTAAACCTCCCACCTCGAATTCCCAGTTATAGTCCTTAAATACCAAGCTTAAAGCAAATCAAAGGCATAAAAACTCCAGGTGTGGTTTTACCTGTATCTTTAAACCCTCCATATATTCCAAAGCTGCTTGTGACAACCAGTTTCAGAAAGATCAAAATGATGTAAAAGCAGTCTCAGTGTCTCAGTTCAATTTTAACATTAAAAAATCCTTCAAAAAACCCTACAGATTTTGGAGGGTAACACTGCACTGGCCAGCAAAGAAGACAAGGCTGATGCCTTGATGAATTCCAATGGGGTATTTACAAAGCACACTTGCAGATAAAGATATAAGTGACAAAGAACATAATATTCAGTGATACCTGATTTGGAAGGACCAGCATCAGTCTGTCCCAGCTGCTTTTTCCTTTTGGCTTCCAACACTGGATTTTCAAACTGGGTTTTCTGGTTAATATGACTGCAGACATACAAAAGGCAGGTCAGGACTTCAGCAGAAAACATTCTGCTTATTGTCCAAACAACACAACCCTAAAAGATGCACCTACAAACACTATTTTTTATTATCTCAGGATGAATGCTCTGGAGGAATGAACAATAACCTTTCATAATCAACCCTGAAAGCATGTTTGTCCTCTCAATGACTTGATTGACTTTGAGAGCCAATAAAGTTTTACTCCCTTTAATTACTAGGTAGGGTTATAATAGTTTAGAACTGAGCAAACCTGCTTTTCCCCTTGGCCCAACTACCTATAATGTTCACAAACTCAGGCATCACTTTTTTAGTAGCAGATGCCAGTACAAGAGAGAGGGGAAAAACAGTAAATTTGAGCATTATGTAAATACTTTGGCTTTTTGCAAACTGAAAAATGTTTGCTTGTCCTCTGAAGGTACGTTTTCAACTCCATCAATTTTCTTTTCCACAGTTAAAGAGCAATTTAATTTCCCCTGGCCTGAAGGAGATTCAAAAGAGCTCCTGCAGCAGTTTGTGGTTATTTACTTGGCTCTTTGGAGACAGCAATGAGCTACAAGTTATTTTTGCACTTTTGCAGTTATCAGGTGCCACTCTTAAATCAAATGACCCCATTTTTGTTAAAGATAAGAAAAATGACACCAGGTCATTCACACTAATAAATTACTTTGGCTGCTACCTGCTTTCTTTCCCCAAATGAAATAATACATTCCAGTAAGACTTTAAGGATTGTGCTACATGCCAGTGCTGCAGAAGTTTGTGCCATGAGTTCACTGTCCCCAAAACTGTTCCTGCATATATTTAATACTTTCATAGAACCCCAGAATGGCTTGAGTGAGAAGGGACCTTAAAATTCATCTCATTCCACCCCTTGCCATGGGCAGGGACACCTTCCACTATCCCAGGTTGCTCCAAGCCCTGTCCAGTCTGGCCTTTCATTGCATTCCAATCTACACTTACTGGGTTATCAAGCACTTCATTATTTCCTGATTAATTTATAACTGTCAAACCAATAATTAGCACTTACTCAACATAATATGTTCCATATTGAGGGTCTTCTATTTTCTCCCATCCATAAGGAAGTTCTAAAATCAGAAAGACCGAATTCTCCATTACAGTGGAAAACTATCTGCAAATACCAGTTTTTACAAAGGAACATACAGACACATGAAATATATGAGGAAAATACAGGTCCTATTTCCTTCCCTGATGAAGCCCTGCAACTCTCACTCTTTCTTCTATCAGATGACAAGACTTGTATTCAACAAAAATCACAGCATTTTAAACATATAATAGACACTTGCTTGATACAGGTACTGAAAGTTATATGCAAAAAGCTCCTTTTAATAGGAAATTTTAATCTGTTAAGATGGTGCCCAGCAGCCCATGACTGACTGAAGGTGATAAGCAGTTACCACAAAGGCAAGATTATTTAAGTTTACTGTTCTAGTTACCTTGACCACAGAAACAAAATATTAGAATAATGAACACAGTCAGGTAGCCAGACATTTTAAGGATAAATTTGTCCTGCAGTCTTGTTTGAGGCTGCCCTAAGTCTGACAGCAACAGGAATTTCTCAAGCATATGACAGCATGTTACCAATTACTAATACCAGCATCTCTCCACAGGGTGACCCAGTGGGTCTATTCATTTAAATATTGTTTATTTGGATATCCTGCATCTCTGTTTAAAGTGCTCTTTTTATCCTGTGGAGAGCTGCACATATGTTTAATAAGCAGCAGTATGCAGCCATTGCTCCAGCTGGCTTCATTATGGATACATGGCTGTTAGGCTGGGAAATTTTGGAGCATGACAGGCTATTCTGAGCCTGCCTCAGCTTTTGGAACATGTCAGGCATTTGCTGAAGGCAGAGCTATTTGATAGTCTTTTCTATCTGATTAAATTGCCTGAGTGTGTAGGAAATGGTTGCAGGAATTGCCTTTAGGCCAATCATGAACTTGACCTGTGAGTCTTCAAGCAACAGAGGGAGGCACTGAAAGGGGTCAGACTGTTCCCTCTGTTTCTGCATTCGAGTATTGTATCATGTCACATGCAATAGTTATCATTAGCAATGTGTATTATGCCATCTCTTCCTTATTATTCCTGTATTCTGTTATTTCTGGGCCTTCTCCTCCTGCCATATTCCACCCACACAACAGTTTCCAGTGAGATCGTCACTCACGTGCAGCTCCCTCCTCAGCAGCAACAGCTTCTGGAACAAAACATCTCATTCTCTGCTCAGGAATGCAGAGGAACCCTTGGCTGAGCCATATTCTACTACTCTAGGGAAAAATACAGCAGTCCTATGTAAACTCCTGTTGCCACCAAAAGCAGGGACACTCAGCACTGCTCTGGTGGCTCCAGAGTCACCTCTACCAGGAAGAAGCTCCTACCACTGCAGTAATGGATTGTATCCAGCTGGGATAAACTCAGACATTTATCTGTGGCAGGTGACAAATGAATTCTAGACATCTCACCTCCATCTTCACAGTCCTCAGGAGCCTTGGCCTTCTTACAGAGCCGGGGGTCGAGCCACGTGGTTGTCTTGGTGTTGTGGCTGTGGAGCAGAACATGGGCCATTAGAAGAAGAGAACTCCCTCAGACTGAAGCAACTTTGCTTTACTTTAAGTATTTACCCCCACAGAGAAGCCTTTAGATAATACAGCCTTTATTTGTGCCTCAGTCACATCATAAAATGCTCAAAAGAAAAGGCACCAACGCATTGGAGACCCTCCAGGACACACAGGAAATGTGAGAGGTACAAACCCTGTCCCCAGACCCCAAAAGCTCATGTGGAAATAGCAGCTGTTTCTACCTGATAGAAAATAATATTTTGTGTTTAACTCTCAGGAAGGTTTCTGTTCCTTTTGCTTTATAATTCATAAATGAGGGAGTTTCACATGTCCACACATGAGCTGCTTTCCTATCCTGGACTTCTGTCTGGGTTGTTTGCATTTTGAAACATGCATTCCCAGCCAAGGAACACAAGCAGAGAAGAAAGCATAAACAAGGTCTCAGATTTCAGAGCAATCTGACATGGTGAAGCTTTCCATAATTACATAATTAAGCTCTATACATATAAAAAACAATTAAGTTTTAATTCACTTAGCAACACCCACCCAGCTTTGTATTTGCAAGATACAAAGTTAAACTATCTTTGCAGGTGGAATCATAAGGTTTTGCTGTACTGAACGTGCAACAACAGCAAGGAATGTAACAGCAAGGAATATATTTAATATCATAAAGAAATAGAAGCAGTAGGAGCAAAAAAGAGGTGCCAGAGCAGCAGCAGCAGCTTCCCAGAGTGCAGCCACCAGCAATTTTCTCCCCCAAGGGCACAGCAAACCCTCCTTGTTATCAGTTACTCACTCAATGAAGTAGATCATGCCAGTGTCTGTGTAGGCCATCTCCCAGTTCTTGGGCAGTGGTTCCAGGGTCTCATCCCTCGACAAATAATTTCTGAAGTCCATGTTGCTGCTTGTCTGGTTGTAGCTGGGAACAGGTTTCATCCAGTCAGGAGAATCTGAATGTTTTTCTTTGTTTTCTGCAGTTGTTCAGGGAAAGTGTTACTATTTGTCAGATGCTTATGTTGTTTCTCACAAAGAACCACCCTCTTAATCTGGCTACGAGTGGATGTCAAACACGTCCCTGTATGTGATGTGCATTTTTCCACTTCTTTTTTTTTTTTTTTCAGCTGTGAACTTTGAAAAGCTGACATGAAAACACTGAACTCTGCTCTTCCCCTGCCAAACAGAATTAACCTTGTATTATGTGTCTGAGCCTACTCTGAAAAATCAACACTGGCAGAAATCCAAGCTGACTACACTTTGTTGCTGTTCCTACAGAGAGAACAGTGTTTGTAGTGCCATAAAACAACCCCAAAAATCCTACTAATATTCCTCACAGCACCAGAAGGAAACGTAGAGAAGACCCAAACTTCCAGTAAAACAAACAACACCCTGCCACAAGCCACAACAAGAAAAAGATCCTAAAAATCTCTGCAGGAAACTTTAAGTGGAAGCCTCCACCCTTCAGAGCTGAGGTTATGCTCACTACCCTCTGTAACACAATGATGTCCATGACCTTCACCCAACCACCAGCCCCTCTGTGGTGTTGCCAGCCCTGACACCAGCAAGATTAGGTCAGGTCTGGTCAGTACAAGTCTGTCTTAAACACTCACACAGAGGATCAGCTGCAAATGCAATGTGACAGTTCCTCTCCACCATCAGTTCTTCCCCCTCGAGATGAGTAACCATGACAGCAAAAGGAAAAGGGCATCCTGCCAATCTCAGCAAGGTCCTCCTGCTGGACACTGCTCCAGCCTCAACACACTCAGCTTTATTTCTCTTCACAAGCTCCCCCTTGGGTGGTTTCAGGCTGTGTGATAGTTCCCTTAACCCAAATTTTACAGTATGAGCTGGTGCTGCCCCTTAAACCAACTGCTCCCCTAAAGCCTCCTGTGTACAAATTCAGTAATTGCTTCAAAATTAAACAGTAACATTTACAGGCTATGAATTGTACTCTGTGAAGGGCTCTGTTTCTTGAAGAGTGGATAAATTTTTCCTCCCTGCTCATGTAAGTGGCCCATCCCCAGCACCACATGTTCTCCACTGAGCAGTGCATTTTATGATGCAATTGCACATCTGGCTGGGAGAACAGCTGGATCTTTTTAAAAGATCATTTCAGAAGTGAGTAGGAGCACCAGCCTGAAGAGAAACTACCTCCAAACTTTAACAAAAGTAAGGAAGCATGAATGTTATTTGTAAATTCTTTATGCATTCATACAATACCCCAGGGAATTTCTCCCCTTGTCAACCAACCTATCCCTCCACTGCCATTAACTGCTTCCTTTTCCTCCTCTTCCTCCTCTTCAGGGAGAGAACTTTCCATCCTTTGCATTTTGCTGACAGAAGTGGTTCTTTTCCTCTGTGATTCAGTATCAAAATCATTGTCAAAAAGAACTTGGTCCACTGGATCAGGCTGGAAGGGGCTGGGCTCTGCTGGAGGCTTTGGAGTACCATAAAAATTACCTGAAAATGAAAGAGAAACCAGGATCAATAAAACACTGGTACTGCTGAAAGCACTGGCAGTGGCTTACTGCCACTGCAAACTGCCCATGCAAACTGATTTTCATGAAAACTCCTCAAAGAAGACACAGCACTATCAAAACCCAGTCAACACTCAAAGCCTATTTTTTCCTACACTGATTTTTTGCCAGTGGTGCTATTAAGTCTTGTAAAACAGGAAGCTTAATTCAAAATTTCTGCTCTGCCACAAGTTTCCTAAAGAAAAAGATGGATTTGTTACTTTGCCTGGGATTCACTGATACTCCATAAAGAGACTTGGGGAGCAGTCTGAGAGAAGCAAACCAGTGAAAATCAATTTTTCTTACACTATATAGTAATTAACAGAACAATATGCAGCAACATAAACACACTGAAGTCAAAAAGCAAATTAATTTTGTGCATAAACATAATCTATTTACATAAAAGCAGTTAACAAATAATTGATTTTAAACCCTATAATTTTGTACTGACAACACACTTGCTAAACAAAGCTGTTAATATGCCTCCACCTAAAAATGACTTGTACTTGAGAAAAAGCAACAGAATTTGCCTTCAGTATTCTAATCTAAAACAAAAAGAAATCATCTGCTGTTGTCTGGAAAAGAATTTCAGCAATTGACCTCTCTCCTGACTGCTCATATGATTTTTATTAGGGAATTGAGCACACAGCAAGAAAACATCCCAGAATTCCTGCTGGGGAACTTCTGGTGCCTGGATATGGTTTTGACCATGTAAATAAAATAAATAAGAAACCTTTTCTGCAAATATCAGTTAAGGGCGAGGCTCAAAGTGGGGACAGAGAGATAAAGGGCAGCTAAAGGGAAAAAAAGCACTAGTTTAGCCTAAATTTGCTCAGGAGATTTCCAGGACAATGTTAACAGACAGTGTGGGGACATGGAAAACCAGAGGCACAGAGCCTTGCACAGGATTATCTACTTAGACACTTTTTTTTTCCATCACTGTCATTATGAGGTTTTCCCCCACTACATTTAACAAAACCAATTTTGCACCAGATTTGGACAATCTGTTCTAGTGCTGGTTAATTTTTCATTGGAAAATGCTTTTGTTTCCCTGCTGGATCACAATTCCCCCCTTGCCTTCTGCCCTTTCGATGTCTGTGAGGAGAACATGGCTCTGTTCTCTGAGCCTTACACAAAACTGAATTCTGTTAGAATTGTAGCAGGCACAGACAAACCTTTACAAAATGCTTCCAAAATTGCAATAAGGAGAGCAGTCAGGCAGCATTAAGACTGGTTGAAAGGACAGCCTGTTTAGCAGAGAGCTTTAAAACAAAATCACTCCTCCTCCTCCTTACAGGTAATGCAAAAACAGACTCTGCTACTGTAAGGTCATCAAATGGGCAGGGAAAGTGGCACCACAGGAGCTACACTTGGACTGAGCTCCTGGACTGGGTCCTTATTCCCATTCCATTAAACACCACCAACATACCATCATATGTTCCACTTTCTAGCAAGGCTCCACTTTCTTCCAGTGCTTTAAACTGCTCAACAGGAATGAAATTATAGTCTACTCCAGGGACTTCCCCATCCCTGGGAGCCCTTGTAGTGCCTGCAAAGACAGAGAAAACACTCTTGTAAGATTTAAGTGCTGCCTGTTACCAAAATGCTGCCTGCTGTACAATTCAGTAAAAACAATGCATTTTTGAATCTTTATGCAATGATGTCACTCCAGTACGAGTCAGAACAACTGGTGAGTTAGTGAACAATAATGTATAAAAACTGGGCCAAGAAGTTACATAGGAATGACAGTTCTGGTACTGACAGGGGAGGAGAAAAAAAAGCTGGTAATTAGAGAGAATTCTTTTTTATGCTCAGTGAACCAAAAACAACTTCTGTGGCAGCTGATGATTCCTGGGCCAGGCAGTCCCAGGCTGGGACTCTGGGAACAGCCAGGGTGTTTCATTTTATCTCAGCTGTAAGAGTGAGTTAAACCCATCTCCCCCTGCCTGCACCAACTCTCTAATTTGCAATGAGGTCAGCACAGCCAAGCACATTTGATTTTTAGGCCACCAAATCCATAACTGGTCACAAAATGCATTTTTTAACCTTCCAATTACGAGTGTAATTCAGCTACACACCAGGCTCTGGCTGTAGGTCAACTTTTCCAAAGCAATCAGTAAATTGCTGTGTTAATGCAGAGGTTCTCAAAGTGTTATGTGTATGAAAATGGGCCTCCCATAGTTAAAACAGCTTAATTAAAGCTCTCCTGGAATGGACTGCACTGATTCATTACTGCCTACAACCTAGCAGCATTTTAAAGAGCAGCATGAACAAAAGCTAGTAAATAAAAGATAATAATAGTGGAATACACTTTAAGAAAGCACACCCCAAGAGTTTGTGGCTAAGAGAGAACAGAACAGAGTTCCTGTAAATACAAAAACGTTGTTAGTTGACAAACTGGTAAGTTTTTAGTGCAATGAATATTTAGATACAGTCAATGCTGAGCCTTTTTTATCAGCCTGTCTTAGGATGAGCAAACAGTTCCCCTGTACTTTCTGCACCTGCACACAGCTCCTCCTGCCACTGTATTACTGAAACACTCTGAGCCCTGACTTCTGCACTTCCAGCTGGTTTTCAGCTCATATTGGATGCACCAATTCATGGCAACTTCAGACATGAAGCTATTCTTGCAAAGCCAGACGTTCCTGCTGCAAGGCAAAGCCACAAACCAGATTAAGAGAGAAGGCAATTAAAGCTCATAAATTATGTGATTGTTAGCAGGAACAGATCAAATGAGGCTGATCTTTACATACTTACAAGGGATGGTTCTCAAGTAGAGATTGTCTCTGATCACTTGCTGGAGTTTGTGGTCTATCGAGCCCTTCTGGAACTGAAGGCTCAGGTAGTGGCGCAAGTCTTTGTTGATGACTTTTCCTTAAAAACACCCAACAAACGAGAATAACTTGTAAAAATTAAGCAGGATCTCGCAGCAAGAATTGTGTTTCACTGCTCTAAAGGCTTCAGAACAAAAGAAAGCAGTGAAAGAGTTGGGTTTTAAATGCAAAGACCTCAATGGAAAGAATATTCTGTGCTACTAAATCAGAGAATCCCACAATGGTTTGGCTGGGGAGGGACCTTAAAGCTCATCCAATTCCACCCCCTGCCATGGGCAGGGACACCTTCCACTATCCCAGGCTGCTCCAACCTGGCCTTGGACACTTGCAGGGATGGGGCAGCCACAGCTGTTCCTGTGCTGGTCCCTCACCACCCTCACAGGGAGGAATTTCTTCTGGCACAGTGGTTTTAAGCAGAGCTGAGCAACAATCCAATGCCAGTATCTCCCAAGCTACATAGTGACAGTGTTCTGGAACTGTTTGAAAATCAATAAAAAGCATTAAAATACAAAATTTCTTACCCAAATTAAGAGTCTCTACAGATAGGAAACTACTGTCACAGTTTGCATTCAATTTACACCCACTCACTAGTCACCTGAGCTTAATATTTTGTCACATGGGAACCTGCATTCTTGATATTATAAAAAGAAAATATTTCCTTTTTAAAAACATTGCATAATAGCAGAGAGTTGGGTTTTTTTTTACAATTACTCCTTTGCAATACTTCTGTCAGGTGTCATTAGCGAATCTGTCACTTCACTGGAGAACCACAGTCCCTTCAGCACACAAATAACTGAGCTCTTGTATTACTGCCTCATCCTTCTGACAGGAGGGTACAGGCCAATCTTTTGTACCCTGTCAGCCTCCCAGAAAGCACATTAAACAGGGTTCAGTGACCTTGGTAAATTTAAGTTATGTACTCCAGCAGAACACTCAGGGCTTTAGGGAAAAAGCTCAGCCTTTGTCTCCAAACCCAGCCCAAGAGATGGGCAGCAGCAGGCAAGTGCTGGTGTAGCACAACAGCAGGGAAAAAAGCTGGAACAGACAACTGTTCCTGTTAAATTACATCACCAACAGGTTATGAAATGCATAACCCAGCCCTAGGAATAGTTCTGACAGGAGCCTCTAAAGCCTGTGAGCCCAACTGCTGAGAACACCCCAGCCAGGGCACAGACCCACATCAGTCCTTGTACACCTTCAACCAGCATAAATGTACTTACACGAATGCCAAATTAGGAAAAAAAACCCCAACAAACCCAAACCACTAAACCCCCTCTCACCACTAACCAGGTTTTCCAAACCATGTGTCTCCTGAAAAGGCAGCTGCATGTTTTGGATGTGGCAAGTTTATACTGTCCCTTGTCTTTCAGCCAAGTTAAGGGCAGATCACACCTTGTACTCCACTCTCAAACATGACCTCAGTGACCACCACTCACCACCAGCAAATGGAATTTCAACCTGCACCCTCTTCCCTCCAAACAAAACCATGGCATGCTGAGGAGTACTTCAAAGTTGAACTAAGATTACCTATCAGCCCTTCAGAGAGGTCTGTGATGTCCACAAATTAACCAAAACCCAACCAAAACCACCTTAAGCCCCAAAGAAAGAAAAAGTCCAGAACAGGCAGCACGGCCTGTGCTGAACACAAGCCCCAAGCTCCAAATAAAGTCAACTTCTCACCTGCTTTAACACTGATTTATTCCAAATTTACAGCCAAACCCACAAAAAGCATTCTGCAGAGCTGGGACAGCACCTCAGCATCGTCCTTGGGGCTGTACAGAGTGACACAAGCAACACAGCAATTCCCACTAACACTGATTCCCCCAGATCCCTCCCAGGCACAGAATGTGCAGCAGCTTCAGAGTCCTCAGGACCAACCTTGCCTGGAGCAATGACAGCAAGCCCCCCCCCTGCCTCAGTTCCCTATTTTGCCACCATGAACTGTTCCTTATAAAATTTTGGACTTGCTTCTTGCAGCATAATGAGCAAAACATGCCACAGAAAATGAAAACAAATGGGGTAATCTCCAGCAAGGAAAGTATTTTCCATTTGTGACTACAAATCACTTTATTGTTTGTAGACAAGATGGTTTCTCAACATTAAAAAAAATGTTTTACTGCTAAAATGGTGCATCCATCTCCCTGTCAAAGGCAGATCCATAGCTCTGCACTTCAGCAATCCCAGCATATTTCACTTAGGCAGATCAATACTCCCATATTTTGCTCAGGCAGATGAGTCTGGTCATTAGCTCCCTTCAGAGCACTGCATGTCAGACAAAACTTGGCAAGAAATGGGAGTCTGCACTGGATGTAGAATTACAGAGACTTTATTTACTCACTGATCTTCCCCCTCCTCATGTTTTAGAATTTAAAAGCTCATAAACCCTTTTCAATAAATATCAACTGAATTAAAAGACAAAGTAAAGGCAGAGCTGCTGCCAAGGATACGCTGACACGGAGGGGTTAATCTTAATATTAAAACCTGAAAAACTGGACTAGATCCCAAGACCAAGACAACTAAACTGCAGATTGAAAGGATTGCCTGAGGAAAAGGGAGGAAAGTCAAACAAAACAGTGGGCAGAGGGAAAACAACAGCAAGTCACATAGAGAATGGTGTGCATTAGAAGGCAGAAAAATAAAGTAACAGTAAGGATGCTTTAGGCAACCTCCAGAGCCTGCTCCATGCAAAAGCCACATTATTTCCCCTCCACAAGCTGAACATGCTCCTTTACATTGTTTCATGCAGGCTTTTAGGAGAACCTCATGTATCAGCCCCTCAGAAATGACCTAATAAATGTCGGGTTGGTGTTTGTTGTGCTGCTGAGCTGCCTCTGAAGGACGACACAGGGACCAGTCAAGAGGAATAATGTACTTTATACCATTCAGCTTCTGCCAGATGAACAGGCACAAGCCTCTTGTTTTCAGTTTTAATTTAAATTAACCACAAAAGAGCTGTTTAAACGAGGATACACACACTGCAGTTGGGTAAGAACTAAGTGACTGCAGAAGGAAAAAAAAGGCTCGAGTGCCACTGCAGCAAAAACCAGCACTGAGAAGGACAGAGGCAAATGAGTGACAGGGACATGGTGAAAAACGGAGGTGGTGGCTCTCACAAACTGCAATGGTGAAGTTGCCTTTGCTGCTGTACCTAAGCAGGATGAGGAACAGTTATTTATACACCCAACCTGTCATGGAAACGCTCAGGAACACACGCTGCAGCCTCAAGCAGAGGAGCATTGCCATGGTGCTACTAGAACTCGACACAAAAACCCACTTCTGGATCAGCAGTGGTGGCAGAACAGCAAAGTTCAATGCTGAAATATGCAAATAAATTGTAAGAATTCGGTCTGTGCAGTTTTTATATGGGTGGCAATAATATCACAAGGACTTCTGGCTACTGCTGCTGGTATATGGAATATGTGTGACATCCCCCTCAAATCACTCTGAAGGCCACGTGCAAGTTTTCCATTTTGTTTTGATGAACGTTTTACACAAACACAGGTGACCACTTTCCAGAGATATGGAATTCTCCACACTGCTGGGGAGTGATGCCTCCAAGTTTCCATGCCAACACCTCCTGGAGACAGTGGCAGCTACACAATTCCAAGGAGCTACAGTGCTGAGGGGTGACTGAACACGTGGATAGTGTTTTCCCTTCAAACTTTCCAAAAAATACTTCACTGTTCATTTTAAAAGCAATTTTTGAAAGTGCAGTTTATCAAAAGCACGCTGCTTTTCTATTAAACTATTCCAATGCATTACCAGGGCTTACATCTTCACTGTAGCCTTTAGCATAAAAGTCTAAGATTAAGTGAACAGATGAGAAAATGGAATTGCATTCCCTCGGTTTTGGGGGACATTTTTAAAAGCCTGGCTGCAGTCACTGGTGAACTGAAGGGTAAAATCATAGAATCCTGTAGTGGCTGGGGTTGGAAGGGATCTTGAAACCTATCCAACACCCTGCCATGGGCAAGGACACCTTCCAATATCCCAGGTTGCTCCAAGGCCCATCCAGCCTGGCCTTGGACACTTCAAGGGATGGGGCAGCCACAGCTTCTGTGCAAAACCTATACCAGGGAATCACCACCCTCAAAGCCAAGAACTCATTCCAAATATCCCATCTGACCCTGCCCTCTGTGAGGGTGAAGCCATTCCCTGAGTCCTGTCCCTCCAGCCCTTGTCCCCAGTCCCTCTCCAGCTCCTGGAGCCCTTTTAGACTCTCGAAGGGGCTCCAAGCTCTCCCTGGATCCTCCCCTTCTCCAGGTGAACATTCCCAGCTCTCCCAGCCTGGCTGCAGAGCAGAGGGGCTCCAGCCCCCTGGATCCAATCCAGCAGCTCCACATCCCTCTGCTGTTGTTCCCCAGCTCTGGAGCAGCTCTGCAGGTGGGGTCTCACCTGAAGGGGCAGAGGGGCAGAGCCCCCTCCCCTGCTGCCCAGGCTGTGGGATGAGCCCAGGGCACGGGGGGTGTCTGGGCTGCACACAGACATGGCCAGAGCACGTCCAGCCTCTCATCCACCAACACCAGCCCCCACAAGCGCCGGGCTGGGAAGGCAGGAGCATTCCCAGCTCCTCCCACGGTGATCTGCCGCCACCTCCCGGCACCTTCCAGCTGATCCCCCCCCAACTCCCCAAAGCCCCTCAGCCCCAGTGGGGTTTAAACAGCACAGAATGGAAGCTATGCATAATAGACACTAACACACAATGTTGTTTTCTCACTCAGAGCAAAGCAGAGGAGAAGTGTGACTGGAATTCCACCGTGTCCATTCGGAATTCCACACGTGTGAGCACGATCCCAGGGTGTCCATGGCTCTGCTCAGCTGTGTGATGTGTTACATAAGCTGGGACTGCAAAAATTCCACTGAAACACACGTTAAGGGCTATAAAACAGCTCCCTGGCTTCACTCACAGCACAACTGAAATAGGAATTAACAGGGTTCATCAAGTGGAAAACAGCTACTGTTTAATTAAACTGGGCTGTCAATACACAGAGTGAGATTAAGTGATCTTTGATGTGACTAAGCAGAAGCTGTTTAAAGAAATGTTCAGCTCCACAAAGCTGAGATGGGGCATTGGGAAACCCAAGTTATAACCAGAGTGTGACACATTAACTTTATTATATTCCTCAGCAACTACTCATGTATGATAATCTCACACAAGTCCCAGGTCAGAACATGTGAAGCTACTGAACACAATAAATGATTCCCAAGCATGCAAAGGAATCACTGTATTCACAGAATATGGAAAGGATGGAAAGGCCCAGCACTTCAGTATCTGCAGAGTGACACTGCCCACCTGGCAAACCCATACCTGTGCTCCCAAATTATTTCAATTAATACAGAAAAGAGACAGCAGCATTTTGGGAATGTCCAACCTGGTCAGCAGGTGCTTCCTCAGGTTGTGGGGCAGAAACACAGGTGGATTACTGTGCAGAAACCTGCTTTTCCTTCCTGGAAGGGGGTCAGGAGCTCTGGGGCCATGGGGCAGGGAGGCTGAGGTTGATGGCTCACGTCCCAGTCCAAGAGCTCCATGACATGCTCCCACTTACTGTCCGTCCCCTTCCAGGTAATTTGAGGCAGGAAATTCAAGTTTGGACTCTGCCTGTGGAAGAGAGGAGCTCACTAAAAAAATCTGGGACCGTCCAGAAGGCCAGATGACACCACATCTGGGCCAGTGACCCACGTGGGAACAGAGATCCCGGTTCCATTTACAGGCTCAGGATAACTTTGCTCATTCACTGAAAAGTTACTTCCAAGAGACCCGGGGGAAGGAAAGGGCTGTGTCCTGTCCCCGGGGCTCAATGAGCACCCACAGCCCCCGGGCCAGCAGCAGCTGCTTTGGAGTTAAGTCCCCGCAAGGATGTTCAAAGGACCGGGAGCAGATAATCATCTCAGGAATGCGACAGGAACTTCTGCTCGCCTGCCTTTTAATGAGACTCAAACAGCGGTAGGTCCGCGCTGCTCCCGCTCCCAAAGTCCCAATTAATCCCATCTTTTGATTGCCAGACCCGACCGTGGTGGGCAGGTCTCAGCTCTGACACTGTAAGGGCATCTTGATTTGCTGGATCGCTGGTAGGTGACATTCGTCTGAAACCAGCAATGTGTCACAAGACACAGATTTTCCCCCGACAATGAGCAGAACAGGCAAGGTGGAGAAGGAAAGTGGATTTCCTAGAACAAACGTGGGAGAAGAGCCAAATACATTAGCAGCTTATTTCTGGACGTGAAATGCAAATGATGTACTTTACAAAGACCAAAAGAAAAGAAAAAAATAAAGACAAAACTTTAAATGATTAAAGGCCAAGAAAAAAAAGAGCAAAAATATATTTTAATCTGTTCTGGCCATACTGAGAGACTTCTCACCTCCTCCCTCAGCATCTTTGGGTTGAGAGCAGCCTAAGAGATGTCAAGAATCAAACTGTTCTGCAATTACCAATGCTGTTATCAGCAGAAGGAGAATCTGAGAATGACTTGGGAAGGTTGTTTGGTGAAGGAAGGGAAAGTCCTGAGGATAAGGAGCTGCTGAGTGCAGACTATCTGGGAATTCAGATAGGTATCAAGGAGGTATTATGACTGATACGGCTGCAAGGACAAAAGTATTTTCAAAACACATTTTAAATTCCTTTTTAACAACAGCTTTCAAACATTCACTAACAGAATCTCATCAAAGCCTGCTGGGCTGTGTGACTTTCCCTCTGCTAAATGCCTGTAGAGAACAGACTGAAGTCACTGACTGCAAAGGCATTTTCACTAAGCCATGCTGCACTCACACCAAGGTATTCCAGCACCTGGAAAAACATGTTATAATAAAGGAAAAGGGGCAAGTTGAGAAGTTATCAAAACTTTCAGGCATAGAACAACTCGAGGTAAACCCTGTTCTTCCTTTGAGATGAGTGTCTGTATTCAGCCCTGCCAAGAACATCCCAGCTTTCCCAAAGCTTGGAGGAGATGTCACCAAGTGCTCCAAGGCACAAGACAAACCAATGTGGTGGGAAGTCCCCAAATGAGGGAAATGGGACTAGAGGAGCCCTCTCCAGTGAGCAGCAGGACCTGCCCAAGCAGCAAAGGAATTTAATTCCTCTCAGTAACACAACTAATCCGTAAACTTTTAACCACAATAGCAAATCTTGTGTCTTTGTACTGAAAGGGAATCACGGAGCAGATTACCCTGCTGTGAAATAAAGGTTGTTAAGTGGCTAAATGTTACTGGTGTCAGCCTGCTTTGAAGAAAATTGAATTAAGGATCTCTCAAGTAGCTGAATTATGGTTGTGTCATTAAAGGCATTCTACAAATTTATAAAAAGTAAAGGGTAAGTATGTCAGATTCACATAATTACATTACCATGATAGATGCAGAACAATTCATGGAGGAATTTACAGAGAGTCTATTGTACAGAAAAAAAAATCTCAAGGCTCTTTACAATCACAATAATCCACTAAACCAGACTCATTTACTCACTGAAAGCTGAAAAATATTAGAAATGTTTATTTTGAAAGGCTTGTTTAATTGTAGGTTGCTACATGCTGTCTGATAAATTCTTGGTAATATATTCTTATTTGCAGAAATTATGGTAGAGATAAGCCTTACACAGTATTAATAAATCATTTACCAGAGCACTCAAAACACTGGCAGGGTGTTTACAGTACTCCTGAAAGAAATTAAAACCTGTTTATCCAGAACTAAGAAATAAGGTTGCCACCAAACTCATTACAGTCTGTACATGCTACTTAACTTTGGGGATTTTCTTTTGTTAGTAACGCAAAACATGCTCCAAAAACACCAATAACTATGAACTTTAACTTTTAAAGCTTCCAGATTGAGATCATTCATTATTAAAAATTATAAAAGAGGTGTTCAACACCAGCCTTTACAGGATAATACCTTCAGATGCTCAGCAAGGTGGTGACTGAGTCAGGGAGAGAAAGTTTCTCACTCCTCATTCTTGAACACCCCAGCACCCTGTGCTGTACTGTTTCCTTGAAATCTTAGTGTTGCAAATGTTCTCCCAATCAACCAGCCCACTGTTGGTAAATGTATGCAAAACTCATTTGGCTTTGGGCTTGCTTATGAACTTCATCATTAAAGCATTTCACGTTTTGAAGATAACTAAAATATGCTTTGGAAGGCACTCCCCCCAACAATCTTTGAGAAACACTAAAAGCACTGGTAATTGTTTCTTCCAAAAAACACTGAGAGCTGAGGGGGACAAGAAGTGAAATGCAAACAGCAGGAGTCTGGATGCAATCTCTTGGGGTTTTATTTTTGGCAGCACAGAAAGCAGCAAAGTCAACTGTAACAGGAGCCTGAGGAGTCTGAATATCCATGGCTGGGTTCCTGATCTACCATGAAAACAAGATCTATTGTTTAGTGCACAAGGAAGGGGAAGGAAAATATTGGCAGAAGACAGATGGCATTAGCTGGAACCTTTCAGAGCCATTTGGTGGGTGCATGACAATAACACTTGTTACCCAGAGAACACTTGTCCCACATGCACCAAAAACTGGCTGAAGCTTGGAGGGAAAGAACAAGCCTGGAGTGCCAGGACAAGGGGGGTGGCTTAAACTGACAGAGAGGTTTAGAGAGGATATTAGGGAGAAATCCTTCCCTGTGAGGGTGGGCAGGCCCTGGCACAGATTGAGCAGAGAAGCTGTGGCTGCCCCATCCCTGGAAGTGTCCAAGGCCAGGTTGGAGCAACCTGGGACAGTGGGAGGTGTCCCTGCCCATGGCAGGGGGTGGGACTGGATGAGCTTTAGTGTCCCTTCCAACCCAAACCATTCCATGATCCATCACTGTGAAACCAAGAGGCTTTGAACCTCCCTCCACCCCAGAGCATCCCTGGGCAGGGTGGGGGGACACTCCCCTGCACCCACACAGGGCAGCTCCCACCTCACCACAGCCAACAACAAACACCTTTTCCTTAAGCAACCTAAAAGCAGAAGCCCTCAGCTCCCATGGCAGAACACACTGTGAGCAGGGACAGCCTCAGCAGAGCTCCCAGCACATGTCTGCCCCTTCCCCCTTCCCTTCCTTTTTCCTTTTCCCTACCCACAGACACATCTCCAGGGGCACCCCCAGCCAGCACAGGGCAGGATGGGGGCACACAGCACTTTGGAACTGAGGAAAAAGTGAGAAATTGGGACCAGCTGCACTGGGAACCCCGTATGTAGGGCACTGAGAGATAAAGGCTCCACTGGATGCACAAACAAGGAGCATCTTGCAATTACACAACTCCAGGACAATGTTGTGATGACGTGTTTGTCTTCTGATTAAAATAAAGTGTGGAAGTTTAGTGGAGTTCACAGGAAATAAAACATACATGTAAAAAAAACCCAAACATGAGTATAATGAGAGCTGATGAAAAATGTTGGCAATTACTGGTGGACCAAACAATTCATTATTTTTCACCAATTTTCTTCTCTGTATCTTGTTACATCTACAGACATCCCCAGTTTGTGCATGATTTCCATGGAATGACAACAGTTTCAGTTGGTTTTATGCCCAATATTAGCTTGCATAGCTTAATAAATTGCCTACAACCTTAAGGATTTTAAAAATGAAAATCCTTTTGAGTCAACTAGTTCAAACTTTCAGACTCCAGCTTCACACACACCAGTATCAGATATGATTACAGTAATACATTGCACACACACAAAAATCCATTAACCATGGGAATACAGTCAGGAGAATTACCAGTGAGCAGGGTTTACTCTGATAATGCCAAGTATTTTAATACTCTATTATTCAATAGGAGAACAGCAAGGCACCAAGGCCCATACAGCTGTTTCTGATCAGACACTGAAGGAGATATGAGCAGGATTCAGATGATTTGAAATAATGAATGGGTTTCAAATAAAATGCAAACACAATCATTTCTTTCAATTTAACAGTGGGGAAGAAAAATGCAGAAGGACTTTCCACAAGAGAAATTTAACCTTTTCTATTATATGTGGAGACTTTCCTCTCTTCTCTTTGATCTGGTATTTCTTCAGAAGTGAAAAAAAGCACCAAACAGATCAACAATCTTTTGCCTACTTAGAAGGATTTGTTATATTTTCAAGAGGTGTTTTAATTCTCTGTTCTTTGCCAGATCCTTCCCCACACTTTGCTGGGAGGGTTCATGTATCCTACTTAACTCATGGGAAAGAAGGGGCATTTTCCAACTTTCTGAAAAAAACAAGACTCACTGCAGAGAATTTGGTTTAAGTTCCCACAACACTCCACCTGCTAACATGGCCCATGATTTCCATCTCAAATCAGGTATTTTGGCACTGATGGTAAAGAAAAAGAATCCAGATAAACTGCACCCTGTGAGCCTCTGCCACTGACAGCTTTGAGACAGAGACAAGGATTTTCAGGGATGTCTGGAAAACCCACTGAGCCCAGACTGGGAGCTTGAAATACCTCAAAAAACCCAACACAGACTTGCAAGGTCTAATTATGCCTCTGGAAGTGAAAGATGTAAAACACGAGAGACAACAGGTTTTTGACACCACAGATGAACCAACCACACTGAGCAGGATGGGATATGGAATGGTTAAATTTGGAAAAGACCTTTAAGATCATGAAGTCCAACCATCAGCACAGCACCACTGTGTCCTCAGATGTCACATCCACACATTATTTTAACCCTTCCAGGGATGGTGACTCCACCACCTCCCTGTTTCAAAGCTTTACAACCCTTCCCATGAAAAAACAAATCCCTAATATCTCATCCAACTCTCCCCTGGTGGAACCTGAGGCCATTTCCTCAATGGGATCTCCCTGAAGCACCAGCTGGGACAGTGACACACCAAGGGGCTCAAACACCTTTGAAGAGTATGTCCCAACAGTCTAAAGGGTCAAAACAACAATCTGAATTTGTAATACAGAAATATGTTAAAAAAGATTAAAAAGGTTGTTTTAGTAATAGCACTTTAATAAAGCTTCTTAATTATGCACTCAAGGCCTTGCTGTGTTTTAATCACTGTGGAGCTCACTGTGCTACAGAGGTTGGGCAGGGTGAGTTGTATCTGTCACTGCAACACTTGTACTGGAATGTCAAATAGAGACATTACAGCCACGTAATCTGAGTCCTCTGGAGCTGTCACAGGTTATAATAATCCATAAATCATTTGGCCTGCTCTTAATTGAGAGGGGGAGCACCAAAACAAAGTAGCCTGAGCAATGGAGGTGATTTTCCTTGGGCTGATTATGGCTTGGGTTTTTGTTTTTGTTTTTTTAAACAAACAATCTTCCATTCATTCCCTTAAAATTTACAACGTGAGGTTTTAATTTATTCACACTAGAAAAAAAAATGATTTCATGAGACAGCAAACAAACCCTTTTGGTCTGGGAAGCACAATTAACATATGCAAGTGAACAAAACGTTCCTGGGGTCCCCAGACTGTTGTAATATTAATGCTTCCCTTTGGAAATCTGCAGCTGATGGTGCAAATTCAAACTTCTTGATGTTTTTTAAGTGTTATCCCACGTCCCAGCCCAGCCAGGGGGGCACACGAGGTGCCTGTGCAGGTGAAGCTGTGGCAGGGTTTGGCAGGAGCTGCCAGCCCCGTGTCTGTCCTGTCAGAGCCCCACATTTCAGCCGTGGTGTGTCTCACACACCATGTCCCGTTGCTGGAGCACTGTGCAGCTCCACAGAACAGCACATTTCACTCACATCCCCAAAGAAAAATGTCCTTGCAGCTGCTCTGTGTTACACAAGCCATTTAATCTGCTTGGGGCTTGGCACTGCTTCCCCAGCAGAAGGGTACGTGTTCACACGCCAAGACCTTCTTATTTTTGATTTTTTTTGGAGTGTTCTGATTAGAATAGAGCTTATGCAAATCACAGACAGGTTTATTTTTAGCCTGCTTTCCATAGCAAGCAAGACATGCAATTACACTCTGCATAATTTCTAGGCCCACTAACCTATTTCAGTCTGGAGTTTGGCAGACCAGGAGCCTGACAAAGACACTCTATTGACAAAGATGCTGCGTGTCTGTTCTCCTGGATCAGACAATCCCCTCCTGGGTGACCACAGGAACAGAAGATGTTCCCAGCAGAGGTGCCCTCCAGCTCCATCCATGAGCAGCAGTGGTAGCTGGACCCATAAACCAATTTCTACAACAGCAAATTGGGCTCTCAGATACCATCCCAACCATCCCTGCTTTGCAGTGCTTGAACCACACAGAGCTGTGCTTGAATTCTCACACAAAAGGGTTTTTTTGGCACACAGCTCTGTCAGGCTCCTCAGCCCCCTGTTATGCAGGACCCACTGAGCACATGGGTAAAGGAGCAATTCCTGCTCCAACAAACAGGAGTCATTATGCAGCTTTTATGAAGGAATTAGAGCTTCCCAAACCTGCTTTTCAAGGAGCTCAGGAAGGCCCAGCATTGCCAGGGATGGGATGCAGCATTCCCAAGGGAGAGCTGGTGCTTTTCCAGGGAGAGGCAGCTCAGCAGTAAATCCATGGTGCAGATCCACAGCTGTGCCTCACTGCACTCCCAAGGACTCCCAGGAACCCCAGGTCAGCACTCCTCTGATCGAACCCATCCTACCACACTGCTATTGATTAGAGACACCCCACAGTTTAATTGCAAAACCACCCCCTCCCAGCACAACGAGGAGAGTCAGCAAAACCCCTGGAACTCCAGATGTGCACTGATGTCAGTGCCTGACCCCCACAGCTCTCACAGCAGTTCTGCACCCAGGGGTGCTTCTTCAGCCTGCTACAACAGCCCAGGATGGGGGGCACACCAGTGAGCACACCAGTGAGCACCAGAGCATCCCAGTAAAGAGGAGAGACGCCCCTGTGCCTGTAGGAACATGCCCCACACACCAGCTGTGGAGTCTCTCACTGATCCCCTCTTTGCACAACCACAGCTGGAAGGAAACAGGTTCATGTTCCTCGGATTTTTCAATGCTTTTCTCAGCAAAAACAAGCTTGGTACAGAAAAGGATCAATGCTGACATTTTAAAGTGCTGGTACAAGCAGCACTGCTACTCCTAAGTCACATTGTTTTCACAAAAAGAGATGAAAAAGACTTTTGTATCAAACACAACCTACAAAACAATATTTAGTATCCATTGTGGCTAACTTACACCCTTAAGGAATCTTACAACATTGAAAATGCCCTCCAGGGCCCCCCTGAGGACATACTAAACACCCAACTCAGTGCTACTACACTGTAAGCTAGAGAAAATCACTCAAGACCTACCAACACTGCTCAAAATACTTTAAAAGTCTTTGAATTCAGAAAATAAAGTCATTATCTTTCACCTATGTGATGTCAGTCAAGTGTCTTTTCTACTGTTTATTTGGCACTACATTTACACATGAAAAGCACAAAAAAAAAAGAGCAGGAGAGTCACCCCAAGGGTCAGGGCCTCCAAAGCACATTCAGGGACATGAGGAAGCTCCTGCCTTGCCCATGTTGATCTGTCACACCCAGAATCTCACTGGTGTCACCAAATGAATTCCAATTCTATTATAACCCAACTCTGGAAGTTTGGTTTTTTTATGATCTTTACAGCTGAAGCAATCAAGTAAGAGAACACCATTTCCCTATGTGTTAAGTTAATCATCATGTAGTATTAAAAATGAAAGGAATTTCTCTTTCTGCTTGCACAGCATATCCTGTTATTTCATCACTATCCATTTAATAAGATTTATTTTCAGTTGTGGCACACAGTTAACTATGACATAGTGCCTCCTCTGAGGAGCACACGTGTGAGGAGCTGGATGCCAGCACAGAGGAACTGCTCAGCCTTCGGGACCCAGCTGCTTTCTAGTGAACTACAAGCACAAGCTGGACTTGCCCAGGCAGTGCTGGCACTTCCCATGTGAGCTCTTGCCTGCAGGAACCCAGGGCAGAGCAGCCAGCCTGGCACCACTGCACTGGAGCTGCAAACACGGCCTGGGAGAGGGTTAAGTCATGCCTCTGACAGCCAAAGAGCTGGCACAGGTGCTCACCTCCACTGCCTGGCACAGTAATTTGAATTTCTAACAAACTCAGAGGCTGACAGACTCCTCCTCATCACTGACTCAGCGTTTAACTTTAAAATCCTTCCAGTCTGCAGGAAAACATGTCTGAAAGCATCTGTGTCACCTGAGCAGCTGCTCTGGAACTGGGTGATCTTTAAGGTCCCTTCCAGCCCGAAGTATTCTATGGAAATAACTGTTAATTCTGCGTTTTGTGCCAGTAAATCCCCTTATATCCATGTGCTAGACAGGAGAGTTCACAGCTTACACAATTTCTCCAAATTTACTCTGCAAGCTGTTATTACCTGTGATGAGTAACTTGGTCAGAGGAGCACAGCTGTGCTGTTTTGGGGGACAGCAGGGGCATGAAAAGGGTACAAAGAGAAGGATAATGATGTTCACAGCTCAGCACACATTCAGTTGTCTAAAGAGAAAATAAAATAAGGCATTGCAGAAGAGAGTTATTCCAGAGGGCAGGCAGGTAACTGCAGCCTCAGCTCTAAATTACACAGCCAGGAGGTCGGAACGATCTTTATCTTCCTCCTTTGTGCTCACTCACCCATGGATACAACAATGGCAATGCCACTCCTGGAACACAGTTAACCTTTAAAATTTAAGGTTAATTTTACACGGCTGCATGTCTGTTTTTTGTCAGCTGCTGTTGGCCAAACACCTTCACGTAACACCAGGTAAAAACCCCACAGCACAAATGATTGTTTTCCTTTACTGACAATTTTAGGTTCAGACATCCACAGTGCAGCTTTCCTGCCATTTGGATCATGATGCACCCCATGCTCAGAATACAGAAATGTTGTATTTTACAACCAAAGGGTTAAAGACTTCTAAATTGAGCTCTACTGACCTTGCTGTGACTTAGCACAACACAGTCAGCTCTTCAGCAACACAGATGGTTGAACTGATGCTGCCAATGTTTTAAGCTCAGAAAATGCTTCTTTTCAGTTTTTTTTTTTCCTTTCTAAATTATTATTATTATTTCCCCATGCTGTGTTTACTGTTTTACATATATACTCTGCCTGCCAAGGAATTGTTAACTAATCACCATGAGATTCATTTTGTGAGCACACAGCTGGGTACTTGGTCATGCAACATCTGCTTCTCTGCATTTCTTCCCTTTCTTATATATCAGTGGTTTGTAAGAAAAGTGTCCCAATGGAGCATGTCAGTCAGTATGTGGAAAAAGAAGCTGGTGACTAACAGCTATTAAAACATAAACCTTCAGATTGATAATGAACTCAGAGAATCATGGAATATCCTGAGCTAGAAAGGACCCACAAGGATAATTAAGTCCAAGTCCTGACCTTGCAAAGGACAATCCCAAAATCCCACCCTGTGCCTGAGAATTTTTCTGTCTTACAGGATGGAAAGCTCATTTCAAGCAGACATGAGACAGGTAAGAGACCTTCCCATTTCCTCATCACAAGCTTTCATTAAAGATTGCTGCAACTTAGAAGGAGAATATAACTGGAATCACAAATACGGTCACCAATATTCTCCTTTCAAGAAATGCTTCTGCAATAAGGTGTCCAGAACATCAGCGTTTGAGAGGTTGGCAGATTGAAAAGGGGCAAATAACCTATTCAATAAGAGGATAAATCTGGTTTTCACAATCAGAAGTTACTGAGCATTAAAGAACATTAACTTGTTCTTTCATTGCCATCTATGTGACCCTCTAAGCACAAGCCACAGGTCAGTTCTGCAGCAGACTCAGTTCTGGCTGCCACAAGTATTTGCTCACCTATGGAGAGGTCATTCCACGTGGGAACCACCACAGCTGTATTTTCAATTATTTTTTAACTTCAGAACAAACTCCTTTCATTATACTACAAACTAAAGCTAGCTGAAGCAAAGAGAAAAAGCAAAGACAGCAACCTCATTTTTACTCTGTGATTCCCAGTATAAAAATAAGCCTCTGTAAGCCACACACCATGTACAACCACACTTAAAAGAACCCTAAACCATCTGATTTTAGAAAGTCTTGAAGGGCTGTGGCTGCAGTCAGGTACAAATGGGACAATCGCTCATGGCCAGTTTCCAAACCACCTTCTCTCCCTTCTCCAAGCACAATAAAATGACCACAAAATAAACACATCAGCAGTGAACAAGAACCAAAGTCTAGAGAACAGGGCAGCAAACAACTGCTCCCCAGCAGGTGTCTGCCACAACTGTCTGCCTGCTAAGTTATTAAATTCAGTGATTAACTCATACCAGTTGCTTCCAGTTTCACTTCAGACTGCCCAGGGAAGTGCTGGGCTCACCCTCCCTGGCAGGGTTCAAAAAATAGGGAGCTGTGCCACTTGAGGACATGGCGAACACAGTGGAGACTTGATGAAGTTCTTTTCACAATTCATTGATTCCATAACTTAATGTTTGCCCCAAAAAGTTCAGCAGGATGTTGTGAGCAAAATAATAATAATAATGATGATGATGATACAGGCTCTGAGACAGAAAGGGTCCTCTCAGAGCACAAGAAGTTTCTGTGCACTCAGAGCTCTCAGAGCTGCCAGTCAGTATCTCCATGCAGCTGTCTCCAAAGGCTGGAGTCATTTATATCTGCTTAAAGAGCTCACTGAATTCAAGACTGACACAGAAATGGAATTCTTGGAGGAAAGCACTTCAAATAAAGAGACAGCTTTGAAGGCAAAGCCAAATCTCATTTCTGTTCTCGATTCACAATCACCCAGAAGGCGGCTCAGGCTGTAACACCCCAGCAGGAAAACCCAAAGTGACAGCACAGAGTTTGCTCCTGCATTTATGGCATCATTCCTTTTCTGTCATCCCTGTCTGACCTTATAGGTTCTGCAGGAATCTCTCTGACATGCTTTACCCTCACAGAGCACAGAGCAGATTTGTTACCCACTGTAGGTGGCTCATTGAAACACTCCCTTTTCTCCTCACTGCCAGGATACACACGAACCTGAAGGCAAGAGTTTTAAGAGGTTTGTTTGAACACAAGTGTATGATATCAATTTACCAGCATAATAAAACAGTTAGGTGATGAAAAACCACCCTGCACCCACGAGCATCAGAGTTACATGAAGCAAATCTGACAGCAGGTTCCTGTCCTAACCATGTTCATCAGCTCACAAACCTGTGATTGCAATGAAGATCCTTCCCAATTCTACCCATCATATTGAGTCAGAATCATGCAGCAATTACATACAGAGCATTTGATTGTTACTAAACAAACCCATTTCAATTCCCAAATTCACTCTTCAGTCTCCACTTGCAGCTCTACAGCAGCAGCAAAGGAACCAGACATCTTGCTGCTCCAATAAAGCAGGGGATGGAACACAGATTAACTTGTCTTTACCTGCCACTTGCAATTCTTATTAAGAGACTAACAGGGCTTTCCTGAAGGCACTGTCAGAGCCATCAGGTGAAGCCAAGGCTGTGTGGGAACACCTGGAGGGTTTACAGTGCCAGGAGGGTACAACTGCATTATGTGTTACTCTGAAAAATACCAATGCAAGTCCAGCATGCAGGTTAAGAATAGTCCTTGCACAGCAAAATTCCAAATATCCTCTGCTTCTCAAGTCATTTTGCAGCAGCTCTGAGGTCCAGCAAAGCCTGCAGGCATCCCTTGAATTTCCTGTGTTTGTTGTTACTTCAAAAAGCAGGTTTTATTTTTATCTACTTATTCATTAAATATAAGAAAAGCTTTGCACTCTGAATTTAAATCTTACATTGCCAAGTAGCAGTGAATGCTAAATCTTCCCAGACCACTGCAGTCAGATCGGAAGAGAGCATCCAGTTCTTGTCTCCCAATTTCAAATTCTTTGGATAACATTAAAAAGTTCTGTCAAAGAACTGGGGTTTTGGTTGAAAACGTTTGTTTTCTTTGCCATTTCCTTAACACCCAAACATCTCTGCAGCCACACACCAGGAAGAGCAGCAGATCTCTTAACAATAGAATAAAGAAAATCAGATGTTTTTGCCAAAGGCAATAAATAAGGATTTCAGAACAACAAATTTTGTGCTGCCCGAAGGTGATTCGACAAAGCAGAAAGTGATTTAAGTCCTTTTTCTCTTTGCTGCATCTCACCCACTGTAAGAAAAAAAGCAGCTCACAGAAAGAACTTCCTCATGTAAAAACCCTTTTACTATTCCTACAGCACGACACTTCCCATTAGGGCTTGGGATTTGATGTCTGAATGGAGGAATATCCTATTTTTAGCAGACTTTTCACTGAAAGAACAGTTGGCAGTTCTGAATGCTTGGATATACTACAGCCAATTGTGTCCAGACTGACAAAAAGGTTCATGAAGACCCCAAAGATCCCACCCTCAGGGCCACCACCACCCCCAGAAGGTGAATATGAAAATAATTCCATTTTAAGCAGTGTCCAGCAGCACAGTTTGAAGAGTGGCCCATCCCCACAGCAGTTCTCAGGCTCATTCCAGGCTCCCTCCCTGTGCAAAGGCCAGAGGAAGTCGATAACGTCCTGCTTTTTACCAGACACACCTGTTTCACCTCTTTGGTTATGCAATTTGGGCTAAAATTAGACTGTTGCATGGCCAAAGTCTGTTATTATTAAATCACAGCACTGTAACAGTGTCCTCCAGCCTCCAGAGAGTTCCAGTGCTCAGTGTGTGGGATAAGGAACTGCTGGAGTAACACAAACGCTTACAATGCTTCTTTAGGAGGTGTGGTGTCAGACATTAATTATGGGAAAACAGCCTGAAATGAAAAGCTCTGCAAATCACCCCTGCTCATGTTTAAAAAACGTGCTAAGGACTCTGCTGTTTCCACAACAAAAATACCCCTGATTTACAAACGTTTGTAACTCTGCCTTCCAACCCCGACTGGAGTTGAAGTAAACCTGGGGCAGGACTCACTTTAAAGGGGTCAGGAGACACCCCTGGCTTGGAAGGACCAAAATATCCTGAAATATTCTGCAGGACAAAGATGCAACACCCAGTCCAGTGCAAACAACACTCACTCCACTGCATTTATTTGCTGTTCTGATGAACATTAAGCACCCTGCCCTAATGAATTCCTTTAAGTACTACCAGCATCTCCTAATGAGCATTAATTAAACTTTTCCAGCATCTCTACCTTCACCAGAGAAAAGTAATTACTCACTGCTGTCCTACAGAGAGGGAAATAAAATCCACAGGATTAGGTTTTTTTAGACTGAGTAAGTAGGGCAGAGAGGAAAGCCTGCAATTTAGAGGCAAGTTGTGTAGTCCATAATTCCACATGAGCAATACTTTGGGCCTTGGATTGAGTGAAACTGTTTTCCTGCTGCCTGTAAATAAACCACAAAATAGGGTTTAATAATAGCACCAGGTCTGTCAAGGACATAAGTATTTGTCTTTTTCAAAACTCAGAAAAGGACACAGCCCAAGCTGTTACCTCAGCTGTTCTGCATGGTTTAACCCCCAGCTGCACACACCCATTGACAAAAATATTTTATTTATGGCATGTTAATGCTTCTGTTATGAGCCTTTTAAAGGAAGTATGTGCACGGGTGGCATCTGAAGATGTCAGAGCTTAAGTCACAGGATCACCATAGAGTGGTTTGGGTTAGAGCAATGGATAAAAGATTTTATTTGTTAATACAAAGCTCAGTGCTCAATGTGAAATAAAACCTGTCAAACTTATGTCAAGAGCATTTTTGACACAGGCAATTCATTAAAGTTCACATTCCAAGCATCACCTTCCGAGGAAGCACTGTCACCTCGAAGGAAAGGCAAGGCAATACACATCTCAAAACATTCCTTGGCACTGGAACATCACATCTGATGACTTACTGGTGCTTCCCCTCGATGGCACTCGCAGCACCAAGCAGTTTTCACAAACAAGTTCCCCCTGCACCAAAGCATTTCCAATCTAATCTCGCTGCAAAGAAGATTAGTGAAATTACTCAGAGATAACAGTTGCAGCAACAGAGTTAAAAATACTTCCCTGGCACTTTTGGTCAGCTGATTTCTGAGGAATTCTTTAGACCAATAAAGGATGAAACAAGCCATTAAACATAATTCCCTGAGATTAACAGAGGGCTCTGCCTCTCTTTTACATAACGGGATTCTGAAATTCCCCCCCCCTCCTCCACCAAGTAAATGCATTAGGAGGAAATCATTTCTACAAACCTAAAACTTTAGGGCTTAGTTATTTCCTGATAGTTCTGTGGTTTTAGAGGAAATAAACTGGACATTAATCCTCTTGCATTTAATGAGCAGCACCAGCACACTCTGCTGCTGTTTGTTGCAACAAGGTCATGGCAAACCTGGCATAGAACCAAAGAAAAGTTGTATATCCTGGCAATGAAACCTCAAAGTGGGGGAATGGCTTAAGTGGTTTGGGTGTTACTGTTCTCTATTTGGGAAAAAAACGAGTCAAAATAATTTTAAAATCCACAGAATTAAAATAATGGAAAGAATCTCATAGATTTTTTCACAGAAATCACAGTGCAGGAGGGAAACACTCAATCAGCACATTGATTTACACCGAGTTCAAATTATTTGTCAATGGGTTTGTGCTTTGGGTTTTAATAATGTCAAGGAAAGAAGATATAACTTACTGAAATGCAGCTCTGTACTCAGCTGCAGGACAGAGCTGGTGGGCAAAAGCAGCTGTGCAAACACCACATAGCACACAGCCCTTCCTTCTGCTGGGATCTTCCAAAAAAACCTTGCAGGGAAAAGGAAAACTTACAAGTGAGAGGTGCCTGTCTTCATGTGCTTCAGTTAGTTTTTGCTCAGACTCACTAAGTTTTATGCTGGACACCCCTCCTCTGTTTTGTGGGGTGTTCAGAACCCAAAATGCACACCCAAAAAACTGTGCATGCTTTATCCTAAAGTTTGGCTAAACTACTGCAACTATTGAAGAGACAGCCTCTTTAAAAGTAGTTTCTTTACTAAACTAAACAGCAAATCACCAATTCATCTAAAAATTGTATCACAGAATCCCAGAACAGTTTGGGTGGGAAGGGACCTTAAAGCTCATCTTGTTCCACCCCCTTCCACTAGACCAGGTTGCTCACATATAAACTTCATTTAATTATCTATTAATTATTATTTCATTTTAACTTAGTTAAAAACACCACACAAACAAAAGCACATGGTTGTGTATCAGCTGCTTTGTCTATATCTTTATAACTTTTACTACTAGTCTTAACCACCACAGGAAATTAATTTTCAATGACTTACAAGGCTATTTCTTTATGCTTAAGGCCAGAGAAGGTAATTTTTTTCCTTAGGATTTCAAGAACTAAACTCATTTAGTTATTTGGATTCACCCACTGACTTGATTTCACGAAGTAAGAAAGAAGTATTTGCAGATACTCTTAAGACCTACTCCACTGCAGATCAAATACCTTAGGTCATAGTTTAAATTTCTTTCTGGGAATGTGTTTGGTCATTCCCAAGCTGTACAGCTGTCAGACACCCCACAGCTGTGGGTTCCAGCTTGAGGCCACTGAAGACTGAGATGCCCCAAGTGAATCCCACAGTGTTTGTGAAAAATTTTAAACAGGTTTAAAACAGGCTTTTGCCACACAAGACTCAGTGACACCAGAAAATTGAGACAAACAAGTTGAAAGCTACAGCTCTGCAGCAAAAATCACTTTCTGCCCTAACAGTATTTCCACTAACAACTTAATTTGATAAACTACATCACTATATCAAACAGTTATTAAGCAGCCACTTCTGATGGAATTTTTTTCTCTCATCTGTTCTTTCATCAACATGAAAGGAGATTTTATTTTAACATCTTTCTTGCAGCTGAACACAACACTGCTGTTGGTGCCACTGTGCCCTGCTGCCACCTTGGCTGGGGAACCTGCCAAGGGGGCTCTCCACTGGCATCCCAGATCCACCAGCATTCCATTCTGCACAGAGCAGGGTTGGGGTGACACACACACCTGGTTCTTATCCACACACAGATATAGAACTCCTGCAGCACCTGCCCCCCCTTCCCACCCAGCCACAAACTGCAGAAACATCTGAGAGATCTTTGCTGAGCCGAGGGTTGATCCAAGGAGACATCCTGGAGAGGATTCCAGCCAGAAGGAACCATCCACCACAGATTCCCAGATGCAAAGCCTGAGGCTGACCAGGATCATTCCCCACAACCAGTGTGTCCCACTGTGCTCACAGAAGAGCTGACAGACCCATCCCAAGGGCGAACAGATGGGCCCTGGAAAACCAGCTCCCAAATCACATGCCAGGCCCTCTCCTGCATGCTAAACCAGTCCCTGTCACAAGGGACACAATTGGAATCCCAAAACATAACAGCCAGCGTTGAATTGCTCTCAAAAAGCAACTGTGAAATGATCCAAGTCCAAGGGAAATTAATTTCTCCCTAAACCCTTTATCAAAAAAACCTCTGGCAAAGGCAGCAGGGGCATTTCAGCAGGAGCTCAGCACTAAATACATTCCTTTATGTTCTCAGCATTCAGAGTGTGATATACAGCCTAAACCACCAAGCACCCATGGTTGTTTTCCAGAGCAGTTTCTGGCATAGCTCTCCCAACTTGTATTTCTAAAATTCAACATGGCCTTTGGTGTTCTTCCTGGCTCAGAGAAACTGGCTGCCACTTCATACCTCCAACTGTATTTCATTACCAGCAGGTAAAAAGCACTGGGACACACAAAGCACTCATTTTTATTTCTAAGACATGAGATCTTTATTCATATTTGCACTACAAAGAAGTGAAATGCCTGATGGCCAGGCCTAAAAGTGTATGTGGATTTTTAGTGTGGTGGGCCAGGAAGGAGCTGCTTCTTTCTTTCAAATGACTACAGTGTGTATTCTGTAATGCATCTCGAGCTGAAAGCTCCTGAAAGTGTTTTTACGTAAACCTGTAATGTATTCAGCTACTGAGTGTTGTAAACCTGCAAGCCAAGAATCCAAGATGGAGTAGACATGACCCTGATTCACAAGACAAGCTTGTCCTCACACCCTGTCTCAGAGAGCCACGTTTCTCAGCCTCAAACAGAAATAAAAGTCTATAAATACAGTCCAACAAAGGATGGGAAGACTGGGAGTGTTCAAGGACACACTGGATGGGGCTTGGAGCAACCTGGACTCACGGATGTTGTCCCTGTCCAGTGAAGGGCTGAGGAACAAAAGGAGCTTTAAAGTCCCTTCCAATCCAAACTATTCTACGATTGCCATGTCCCAGCTTCACTCAAAACCCCCAGGACACACTCCCACCTCCCTGGAAGGGAGGGGTTTCACCCCAGCAGAGGTGTCTGCAGATTCAGGGCCTCCACCAGCACATGACAGAGCATTCCCATGTCCCCAGTTTGAAGGAATACTGGGACCAAACTGGAAAAGCCCTGAACACCTGTGCCTTCCCACACACAGTGATTAATCAGCAGGTACAAGGCACCAGAATAGCAAGTGTTCCAAGGCAAAGTTCAAACAGCAGCTGCACCTCCTGACCCCAGCTCCAGGGACAGCCTGGGCACATCACATGTCTGAAGAGATTTCCTGCTGTGGGTTATGGTCTGGGATTTGTGCTCTGAGGGACTCCTAATCCTGCTCCTTTGTGCTGTTACTGTGTGCCCCCCACTCATTTTGTAGTTCCACCCTTTCTCTGTCCCACCACACAGGGATTTTTCCAGGTTGGTGATACCTTTTGTCGTAAATCCTCTACTTCTATTTCTGTGACAGAAGAGCAACACTCATCCTCAAAGTACTCCCTGGTACTCTCCCACATTTCCACTGGATCCAACCTGCCCCGTGTGTTGGCTCAGACACCTCTGTGCCACAGCAGAGACACGGTGATGGGACCAGCCTCTTCCCACCAGAGCCACAGACAGCCCTGGAGAGCCCCAGCCCCACCAAACAAACCCAGTTTTGTACAACCACACCTGGGGGTGCAACCAGATTTTGGGTTAGGCTCTCACATCAGGGCAAACCAGCCTGGATCTCATGTTCACCAGTTCCAAATGCAGTGGATATAAAGGGGAGAAAACTCCAGGAACAGATAATTCACACAATCACATTAACCTTGCTGATTGCCTTTACCACCTTTTCCGAAAGAATACTTCATTACCATGCAGATGGAAAATGCATTTCCAGACTCTAACACCCAGAATACTTGTGATGTTTATACAGCATCCCCAATCCATATTCATCAGGCTGGTTGTGTTTATTACCAAAGTCAGCAATGAAACAGCCCTGAAGTAGAACACAATAAGAACCACTACTCAAGTGTACCATGAGATCTGACAGAGCTACAGTTCAAGCTTTACTTTTTTTATACAGGCAACTGAAGAGACAAGGCAATTCAGAGCTTAAATGATTTACCTTTTTAACTGTGTCTCAGCAAAATAATTTACAATGGATCCAGCCAGATGCACTCACCTGCTATTCAGCAAGTGAAGAGCAACAAGGGATGGATTGTAAACACACCAGTGATTTTCAATTTGAAAAGTTACATTCAACTGAGAGCACTCAACAATTCATAAAAAATTACAGGCTTGAGAATCACACCTACTGAAGAGTAGCTTTAAGCAACCTTTCTTAAACATAGCTCTGAGAACAGGCTTTAAAAGCTCACTGTCAGAGACAGCCCTGAGTTATAACTAACAACCTGGGCGTGCTTTGAAAATGAAATCATATTTCCACATAAACCCACTACTTTAACACGTTGTATTTGCATATGACAATAAAAGCACAGTGACACAGGCCCGGACAAAAGATTGCCACGATTGTCTCGTATTCAAAGCTGCAGCTGAACTACTCACAGGACATGGACTACGTGCAACCACCTGGATCTGCACCTCAAACAGCTTCACACAGCTTTTACACCTGTAGTTGTAACTCCCTTTACTCCATTAGTGCCTTTAAAGTCTTCCTGACAAACACCCTTCCCAGGATGCTCCTTTTCACCTCAAGAAAGTGTTCTTGCTTATAAAAGTGATGAGCTTGGAATCCAGCCCATCACATCCAACTGCTGCTGGGATGTCACCTGGGAGCTGCTCCCATTCCCACTGTGACCCACTGAGGGCCCCAAAAAGATTAATTTAACATAAACTCAAACATCAATTAACAACAGAGATGATGAATTACTCAGAATTCTGATTTCAGTGATGAGGCAGCAGATCAATCCAACTCTGCAATCCTTCTACTGCATTTTCCCCTCAGAAAGCAGAACTAAATAAGGGATTTACTCACAAATACAAAGAGCTCATATTTTTCTTGATCTAAATCTAGTACTCTCAGGAATACTATGGCTTTGAAGAAGAAAATTGTTCCTGTTCAGGGAACAAGAAGTGATTTAGCTAACAGCCCATGAACACGACAAGATATTTCTTAAAAGGAAGCATCATGAATTAAAAACAAGAACCAAAAGAATGAATTCAAAGACCTTTAAACAAAGCAAGAATGAAAACTAGAGTAATTCTTTCAGCTGTCATTTTGAATGCACAATCTTGGTCATATTTCAAGAATTTTTTTTTAAATTATCAGCTGTAAAATACCTTGAAGCAGAGGCTTCAATAATAAAGGAGCACAGTGCATTGCAAGTTATACAAGCACAGCCTGTTTACTTCAGAAGTTTCCAAAAAGAGAGTTTAAAGTGTCTCTGTTTTATCACAGCAAAATGAAACTTGTTTAAAAAAATTAAGGACATTGTATCTTCTGAGAGTGATAAAACCCACTTTCTACAACCGACTGGCATTTCATTAAAACCAGCCAAGAACTGAAGAGCCTCATCTACATAAAAACTATGGAGACAAAGTCTGTGATTGAAATCATGGCTTCTAATAAAAAGTTTCATCTTTATTTCATTCTTGGCTTCACTCACAGAGAAGAGAAAGCCTCCTGCCATTGCAGACTAGCAGCAAAATGACATTTCAAGGATTCTAAACAAGTTTTCTGCTGACCTGGAATCCTAAAATTAGGGTTTAAAAAACCCCCAACATATATGGAACAATTTGAATCAAAACTGTCTACCTGAACAAGAAAAATCTCCTTCCAGGAATAACTGGAATAAAAGTGTTTGCTCAGTCCTGGTAAAAACCCCATTCCTCTAAAGGAGGGGGGATGGAGGAGGTGGGTTTGGAGAACACCACCAGCAGCACCCGCTCTGCCACCAGCTCCAGGTAAATGCCTTTCCACTATCCTACAGGATCTCTCCTGAGAGACATCAAGGGACAGGGAAGAGAACGACTCTCCTGAAGGGAAGAAAAAGTACAAATTAGTCACAAAAGCCACACGAGACCTCGTTATCATCTGAAAGGAACACACCAAGAAAGAACAGAATCATTAGAGGGCATTTATAGGGTGATCATTAACACAGAACTCATCGCAGTAAAACCCAAACAAAGGAGTGTGTGAAAGGCAACAAGGTCTATGCCAAGAGCAATATGTTTGCATAAAGAGGAATATGAGGACCAAGAGTATAAATTACATGCACACCTTAATAGCCAGTGGGATTGGTGCTTGATAGTCCTCTGCATCCACACATCTGAGATGCAACTCCCATCTTTTTGGGCAAGGCAGCTCTCAAACTGATACAGAACAGTTCCAGAGAGACAACAGCCCCCAGCAGAAAGCATTTCCCCTCCAGTTTTTCTTTTTCAACACAGCCCATTTGTCTCCTGCCCCACTTCAGCAAACTGGGATACCCTGCACACCCAGTACAGCAGCCCTGTATGCTCTGGGTTTTTTCTCAGCGTGGTAAAAGGATTCAAACTTCCTTTTTCAGTACAGAACGGGTCGGTTCCCCACCAACCATAAGCAGGGAGGGCGGTTTCCCGTGGTAGCCCCCACCCCACGCCCCCCAAGGGCTGCACATCCCTCGGGCTCCCCGGGGCACACAGTCCTGTGTCCCACCATCCCCAGCTGGCCCGCAGCCAGCTCCCACAGAAAGGCACAATTAGGGGAATGCCTTTCCTCCAAGAGGCAAAATTCTCCTTGTGCCTGTGTGTTCTGATCTCTGTTTTAACACAGCACATTTAGAATGCACCCGATTTTGTGAGAACAGCCCGGCAGCGCAGCGCTGCCTTAATTGCCAAACACGCAAATGTTTATCCCCCCACACGGAGGCTTTGTACCTACCTCGAACACAAGAGGGAATGTGAATGAACCCCTCGGATACTCAGATCCGAGGATTGTCTCGTTGCTGAATCCTCCTCTGACTCACTGGGTTTGTCAGCACCGTTTTCATTCATTCTCATACAGCAAAGGGACCCCTCCCCAAGCAGGAGCGGTAACAGTGCCATTAACTCCTGGGCGCAATAAAGATCGATCACAGTCATGTGGAAAATGCATCCAGCAATAAGTTGCCTTGTAAGCTTGTATTAGATTTTGATCAGGAAGATAAGGCCTTGTTGGCTTCCAGCTCCTCAAGTCCCAGGAGCACCACAAGGTGTAGTGGAAGTCAGACTCAGAAAAAAAGGGTTTAAGAGCAGGTACACCCCCCTGTCAATCCTCTCATCCTCTGCACTAATGCACAGTAACTCAAATAAAGCAACAGATCTGAGGCAGCCAGAGATGTCACATCAGGAAGCTGCAGACAATGGTTGAGTGCACACAGAGCAGCAACACACACCAGCTTTGAGCTGGGCTGGATCCATCCTAAACCCTGTGGAGGACTGAAAAAAGGTCCCAACAGTTCAGTGAGTACGAGCTGGGATCTCCTCCACGTGTCCCAGTGGGAAAAAACCCATCAAACCACAAACTGACACTTACCACAGGCCAGGAAACCCTGCCTGGAGAGAAGGAATAAATGCCCCATGAAGGATGAGCTCCAGCCACGAGTGTGAGCATCAACTGTGAAACAAATCTGCAGGAAATCAAGGCTTAATACCTTCAGGAGCACTGAAAAAAGGGTTAATCTGAAGAACACTTTTCACCTTTTTAAATCTTGCTCCATTTTTTGATTAAAGATCAGTTTTGACAAAACACAGCCAACGTTCATTCCCTCCATAACCAAGGGACTAAACTATGTGCTCTGGAAGCATTTCTCAAGTGGAAGAGCTGCAAGACTCTGCCCATTTCTTCCCAGATGCTATTAGAGTGGCCATGAAACCATAATAATTGCCACAGAGTAGCTGTACTCATCAAAGCTCCTTAGTTTGGAAAGAAAACACATTCCTTCCTACGTAGTATCTGGCAACTCAGCCTGCAGAAAGAGGAACTTGCAGATAGCAGTAATTTTTCTTACTTTAAGCCTGCAGTCTAGTTTTGATGTATTTTGGCTACCATGTTCCTGTGAAGAAAGAAGACACTCAAAGTTGTATTGATGAGTGTTTCTGCAAACAGGCTGGGCTGCACATACAAACATCTTCCTGCCTAATTCTGAATCACAGAATCATCATCTTCGAATGGCTTGGGTTGAAAGGGACATTAAAGAACTTCAAGCTTCAACTCCCCTGCCATGGGCAGGGATTTCCACCACTAGATCAGGGGCTCAGGGCCCCTGAATGACAAATGCAGTCACAGATTCTGTGTAATCATAGAACTCCAGAATGGGTTGGGTTGGAAAGGATCTTAACACTCATTCCACCCCCTGCCATGGGCAGGGACACCTTCCACTAGAACAAGTAGCTCAGAGCTCCATCCAACCTGGCCTTGAACACTTCCAGGGATGGGGCACCCACAGCTTCTCTGGACAACTTATTCCAGTGCCTCACCAGCCCCACAGTAAAGAATTTTTTCCTTATATCTAATTTAAATCTACTCTTTCCCAGTTTGAATCCACTCCCCCTTGTCCCATCACTATGCTTGCAAAAAGTCCCTCTCCACCCTTCTTGTACCTTCAGGTACTGGAAGAAAAGCAGGTACCTTTAAAAGGTGAACTCGGCCCTCAAATACACTGGATGTGACTGGAGCAAGATGTTTGCCTTTTTCCTTAATGGAAACAGAACCTGCAGCAGCACCAGCCAGTTACAAGGCTAATGCCCTAATCTGAGCACCACAGGGCTGGGAAGGTCCTGGAGCACACAGCAGCCACCGTTTGGAGGCATGTAAGCAGGTGATTAGCTGGAAATCAGCACTTCCCAAGTGTGGCTCCAATACAAATGGGCTCATTACACTGAGCAGCCTCTGTGCACATCCATCCTGATATCCCCCTGCACAGGCAGCCCCGGCTCCCCCTGCAGCTGCTTGGCTCATCTGATCAAGATGATGATGATTTACACATGAACAGAGAGGTATGGTTATCATCTCACTGATCATCTAGAATTTAAGTTTTATTGAGACAACTCGGGTCCCAGCATCAGTCCAGGTGTGCTGGCAGAGGGCTCGGGACTCGAGTCCCACACTTTGCTGTGCCAATCCCTACTGATCCCTGGGGATTTTCCAGCCATTCCACACACACACCTGAGGCCACCCTCACCTGTGACATGACACTCACCTCAGCACACTGGTCTTGTTCTCCCTCCTCAGCTAATAAACACAGAGCAAGAATGGGAAGGACAAATTTCTCCATCAACAAAATGGTCCATCACTTGTGAGTGCAGTTAACAGATGGTGTTCAAATTAACATTCATATCCTTCAAGTGTCTTATCAAACAAGCCTAAACAGCATCTTGAAATTTCCATTTTAAATTTTCTATGAGCTTGCAAGAAGTATCACAGACAGATTTCACTGCTGTCAACTAAAGCTGTTGCTGCCTTTAATGAAGGATTATATTATGACTTGAACTAAATCAGTCAACCTGCTGTTCAGGGCCACTGGGTCACCTGCACAGACTTCACCTGGGAGATGGAGCCAGCTCTTAAGCCCCTTCTAAAATCTGGAGGCAGATTGTGAACATCAAGGCTTTACAAACACCTTGAAATTCAGAGACAGAGAAACAAATCCCTCACACCGAATCCTCTCTGACTCCTGTCCATCAGCAATCGAACCTGAGGAGAGACAGGAAACACAGGACCCTGGAAACCAGCAGTGCAACTAGGGGTTTATGAGGATTCTGACATATTATGAGCACACCAGGGACCACCAGCTCCCAGCCCTTCCCCCTTCACCTCCAACACCCCACATATCTTCTTCCCAGATGCTTTCCAAAGCCTGGAAAGCTGTGGATGGCTTGGGATCACCAGGGAAGCCAAATTCAAAGAATGCCTTGTCAACAACTTTGCTAATTATATATACCCTGACTGGAAAACTGCCACTGAGCAGCTGTGGCAGCTTTGAAGAAAAAAAAAAACAAACCAACTAAAAAATAGTATGTTTTTGAAATACTGTATTTAAGGACACTGAGTCTAACACAGAAAATGACTACAAAAGTCATCTGATGTGGTAAATAAGCTTGCAATATGTTCCAGTACAGGAAAAATCTCTGGATCTGAAGATTCAGCTTGATGTGTTCCAAAAGTTATTTAAAATCAGCATAAAAGTGCCACTTCTCTTTTTACAACTCACCTAGCACTGGGTTTACAAGCTCAGGATGACTATGCTAAACAGCACAGGTCCTCACAAGACTCCACCAGCAGTTTCCTTCTGTTGAGAAAACCAATCCTCTATTTTAACCAGTTCCTAACCCACAGGAGAACTCAGCTCTTATCTTCTGGCAGCTGCACTGCCACACTACACTCAGTGAGAGCCTCATCCAAGTCTGTAACACCTCTCCTTGAAAATCCACTACACCAAAACATTTGGATTTGATTAAACCAACTGGTGAAGCTTCAGAAATTAAAGGACTTTCTTCTAAAGAGCTGCCTGCTCCCCTCATTAGATGGTATTGAGTCACAAGCCCTCATTTTTAACTTGAGTTTTAACCAACCTGCTGGAATCATCAGCCAGCCCTGTTGATTTTCTGGACCCTTTTCCCACCAGCATCGTGTTCCCCACCCCTCACCCCTTCCAAACCAACCAGGATTTAGGAATAAGCAACACATTAAAGTCACTACTTCATACTTGGAACTCCTCATGGACATCGTCTGGCTCTCATCACTTTCATTGCACCAGTTTCTTCTAAATCTTTTCTGCCAGTTGTTACAGTTGTACATGTCTGCTGTGGAAATTCCCAGTCCCACAACATCCCTATTTCCCTCCATAGTAAACACAAGAAATCCCTTTGAACTACAGTTTCATCTTCCACAAGCTTTCCCTTTTTAAAAGAGATTATTTTCTATCTTAAACAATTTGTCCCTCTTTTTTTTTTTTAAATCCTCTTATTTCACATTTAACTTGCAGCTGTTTGTTCTTTTCTATTCATTCAGAAAGGATTTCCAATTTTGGAAATCAAGACATCTTTCAAAACCTACCAGGCTTCTGTAGGTGCTTTTAAGGTGTATGTTTTTTGTTTTTGTTTTTTTTTAAATTTATGAAGGGACATTAATCAGAACCAAGGGCACAATCCCTATATGGAAGATCACTTTTCCTGAGTGGTCGAACAAGGAAAATCTTGTTTAAAATATGTAATACCTGAAGTCAAACAGCACTCAGCAGTTACGAAAAAAGGACAAGACAAGTGTTTAGCAAAGAAGCTCTGTGACAAATATTACAGACTGCAGTCATGGAAATACCGATATCCTTTGGGATTTAGAGAAAAACGGTTTCTCCCAAGAGTTTCTCAGAAGACATCAGGCTCAAACCTGGAATGCCTGCCTGGAAAAGCAGCAGGCACGTCTGGAGCTCGTGAATCACTACCTCGTGTGGCTGCAGGTGCCACTATTCAGCATTAATTTGACATTTGACAGGCATGTTGATAAAGAAGATGTTACCACAACCATCTGATATCATTAGTTAATTAAAGACTGCTCAAAATTAATACAAACCTACGGGGAGGAAAAAAAAACACCAAAGAACATCAGGAGTTTGCTCTCGGCGCTTGTCTTTGCCAAAAACCATCAGGACGGAGCGAGGGCATCGCGGTGCTCCATCCCCTCCGCCCCTCCAGGCACCGGATCGTCCGAACCCCGCGGGCAACAGCGGGACACGGAGCCGGGACCCCCCGGCCCGAGAACCCCAAAGCGCATCCCGGGGCCACCGGGACGGGCCGGGGGGAGCTCGCAGCGCCCCGCCCCGGCACCGCCGCCTTCCCGGAGCCGCGGAAACTTTCCCCGGGCCG
>VXBA01006016.1:977807-1029987 GCA_013399895.1 Serilophus lunatus
CACGCCCCCGGCGCGCATGGACACGCCCCTTTCTGCCCCCCGTCGCGGACGGAGCGGGGACGGGCCCGGAGGGGTGTAGGGCCGGGCCTCGGAGGGGTCGGGATCTGGGGTCGGGGGATCGGGGTCTAGGAGAGGGGCCTGGGAGCAGGGTCTGCGGTCGGGATCTGGGATCGGGGCCTGGGAGCGGGTCTAGAATCGGGGTCTAGGAGGGGGGGTCTGGGAGCGGGGTCTGTGACCCCGCAGGGCCGTGTCATGGGCCAGGTGTGGCCTCCTCAGCCGGGAGGAGTCCCGCAGCCGGGGCCCGCCTGGGCCGGGGTGACCCCTCAGCCAGGGCCACACCTAACCGAGGACTCTGTTCCCTCAGACAGGAGACCCCCAGTCAGCTCCCACCGTGTGGAGGTTTCTCCTCACGCAGGGCCAGCGTTGTCCAGGATCACCTTCCAGGCAGGAGCCCCTCAGGCAGGGCCTCCCGTCAGTCAGGGTCTCTCCTCAGCGAGGAGCCTTCTTCAGCCAGGACATTCCCTCAGGTAAGAGCCCCCCGGGTCAGTTTCCACCTCAGCCAGGACCTTTCCTCAGGTAAGAGCTGCCCAGATCAGCTCCCCCCTCATTCAGGACCTTCCCTCACCCAGGATCACCCCTTGGACAGTATCTCCCCTCAGCCCCCCCCTTGACATCAGCCCCAGTGCCTGTCACTGTCCCTCGTTGGGTGTGAGGTGGGATGTGAGTGCTGAGGTGGGATGATATCCATGCTGAGGTGGAGTGTCCATGCTCCACTCTCTCCCTTTTTTATTTTCACTTGGCCACCACCCCTGGAACCAGTTGGTTCAGACTGGCTCCAGCACCAAAGCAAAGCACAGAACAGCGGCCACAGTCCAGGTGGAGCCATGAAGATACTTTCTCAACTGGAAAACACAAATCCAGTGCGTTTGCTCTCCACAGGAGCCTGTTTATTTAGCTGTGTATCAGCGATCTCAGCGTAGCAATTAGCTCATGATGGGTGTGGATTACACTCCAGGTACACGCCGGGCACATCCCGGCGCTCGGGAGCACAGCTGCTGAACAAATGGAACACTGAGAACTACAAACCACAGGAAAATTCATTCAAAATCAATGTCACAGCCATAAAAGCTGGAAATTAATCCTTTGAAAGCTTTCTGTTTCACGTTGCAAATTTCGCTGCCCAATCCCCAAATTGTTTCTCTCGTACTCAGGGGCTGAATTTCCACTGCAAATCTCTTTGAAATATAGGATGTTTTAGGAGTGTCCTGAGGGCTCCAGCTGAGCGTGGTGGGTTGAAGTCCTCAAGGAGCATAGGGGCTGAAATAAAACCGAGTCCTGAGAAGGTGTAGCCTTGCCATTGTTTGCAAATAAAGAGGTGTGACTTCGCATAACTCGAATAGTTCTTCGAGGAAGTGAAGAAGCAAAGTCTAAAGAATGTTTGCAGAGTCGTAAAACAATGTTTTTTTGTTTCCATCGCTGTGTCCCTGTGTTCACCTCCGTTTGGACCACACAGTGAGTTAGAAATACCAGATTTCAACATCGAATCTTGCAATGCTAAATAACAGCAGGAGAAACCTGCTCATAACAAATACCAATAACTTCTGCAACCCGGTATTTTCCAGTTCTCACAGACTCTTCTACCATTATGGCCTGTTAATCTATGACTTATATAGTAGCTGTTAGAAAAAACAAGCAACAGAAAAAACCCAAGAACGCTTCCAAAGAAATCAGAAGAACACCAATCTTGTCAGTAAAACCGTGCTTGCTGGGGTAAAGCAATGTAATCCGAACTTGTTTGGGGACCTTAACCAAGTGCTCCCGATACATCTGAGGTGTAGTGCCTCGGGCATTAATGGAGCTGCAACAAGCACAGGTTCAGCTCATCGTGTTCGCTCCTATTTGAGGCACATTGGGCCGCCTGCCAACAGGCACGGAAAGAGCTGCCAGAGATACATTTTCTTTCACACTTGCAGAGTGGAAGCAAGAAGGCTGAAAGCTTCGTGGCGCTCATGATCTGGACATTAAAAGGGACATTAAAAGGGACACTGTCACATTATTTAAAACCAGCCTTCAGTATTTTACACGGGAATTGTGACACCAGGCATGAGCTGTAATTTATGAGCTGCTGACAGTGGCCTGTGCCAGATGTTCCAGAGGATACACACAGTGCTGTGTAGACAGTGTGGACATCTGAAGGAGGAGATAAGTGTCCTCTTGGCTCCAGGGTTGGCAGTTTGTCCATCCCCCTAAGCAGAAGGCTTGTCCACCCCTCATATTAGGAAAATGCAACTCAGTCTTTTCACCGGCTGAGATTTCAAACCGTGGAGTGAAATCCTACTGCATTTACACACCTGAAATGGGGGACAGCTCCAGAAATGCTGAGCTTGATGTGCCAGTTAATAACACTGGAGCTGCTGCTCCTTCAGTGAAAGTCCTGCTGTCTTTAACAGTATGCTTCAATACAAACTTAAAAGCCAGAAAAAGCTGCCTAATCCTTTGCAAATTTTATGATGCCAGTAAGTTGGGCAGGTTCATTGTACATCACATGAACCATAATCCTCTTCTGGAGCAGCACGTTTACCTGGCAGACTCACTGTATTCTGAGAGAGTAAATAGTGTTGTTGAATGTATTTATTCTCTCTGCACCACTCACTAATCCCTCATCTCCTCTTCAGCACCCAGCCTGTGGATGCTCTTGCATCTGCTAATCCAGGAGAGGTGTGACACCACTCAGACAGTGACCAGAGACTGTGGAACTCTTTGGGGCCCTGCTCAGGGATCCCTGGTGTCACCTCTGATGGGATGGACACTGCTGGAGGTCAGGGCAGCCTCACAGGCCACTGTGTGGTTTTGGGGTAGCCCACCCCACACAGCACATCTCACCCCCACAGGACCTGCAGTATTGTTCTCCATGAACAAACTTCTTGGGAGCTGGCTGACAGTTCTAATTCTCATTTCTGCCACATGGCAGTGAGTCCGTTCATCCTGCTTTCCTTCCTCCCTCCGGATTACTCATTGCAGCTCCCAGACACGTGAAGTGTCTGCGTGGCCTCACTGCAATCCAAGGGAATGTGGCTCTGCACCCCCACCAGCCCCAGCCTGCTGAGGGCTGAGGAATCATTTGTTTACTGAGCACCGGTGTTTGAAATCTCAGCGAGCTAAAAGAGGCCATCAAAGACACATCAGAGCTCCAGCACCTCCAGTTCATCACCCGTCACGCCACCAACAGCACACGTAGGATGCCACGGGAGGAGGGTGCTGAGCTCTGCCACATCAGAACAGAGACAGACTGCTTCAAGGCTGCACAACTTCTTGGTAGGCAGGGAAGCAAAGTTTGTTTATCACATCAAAGTTCAAAGGCAATCAAAACAGCAAAAACATGTCAAAGTGCTGTTTAATTAGAGCATGAAGACACACTTTCTCAGAGAGGGTAGAAAAGGAGTTGTGGCGTTATGTTTGGACTCCTCTGAAGTCCTTTTCCTCGTGCCCAACACTTGCCATGCACATCTCAGGTCAGCAGTCCTGTGCCTACAGTGAAGAGACTCTCCCAGAGGTAAAATACTCCCACAACACACGCACACACACAAAATAAGAACAACTCCATCCTCAGCAAGGATGACATGAAAGCAGATCGCACCAGTACAGAGCAGTGCAGTCATTTGTATTTGCAGAAGTGTGTAATTTTCTGTCTTCCCAGTGACTGGGCACACAAGGGCTCCGATTGTCCCACAACAACACTGCCTGAGCACAGTGCTGCTACAGCTTTGGGGAGAACCAATGGTGATGGTTGACTGCACTGCATTATCTGAAAACAGAAATAGTTGCCTGGGAAGAGCAGTGGGCGCAGAGTTCCTCCCTAACAGAGCACTCATCTCAAACACGGGGTAACAAATTATTCAGGAAGCTCTGTGCCTCCAAGGAAGCACAAACAAATCATGGTTCAAAGCCAGGCACTTGCTGTTCTGTGGACAGACTTATCCAGGACTGTCTGTTTGAAAACTGTGACCTTAAGATACGTTCATCCGAAGGCAAACTTTTAAACACGTCAAAAATTAACTTTTATAGGAGGAAAAGCTGCCACAGAAGCAGATCTTACCAGGGAATTTGGTAAATATTAGGGAATAAACCCAAGCCTTAATAGAGATCTGTGTCACCCTGGTCTGACTAATCCCTGGTGTCTGGGCTCCTTCCTCACTTGGGAATGGAGAATATATCAGCCCAGCAGGCTGCAGATGGGTGTCAATGGATGCTTCACTGATGCAAAGCTGCTCCATAAATCCACCTGTATTTCACACACACACATCAGCACAGCAGGCAAACGAGAGGCAGGACCAGCAGGAATAGCGTCCACACAGCAGTGTGTCTTTCTATCCTCTCTCTGCTCCCTTTCCACAAATAAATAATCCCCCTTGAGCAATGTAGATAGCGACTAGTGGTTATTGCATGTGATAGAATCTCAGAATCACAGAACATCCTGAGCTGGAAGGGACACACAAGGATCATTGAGTCCATCCCCTGGCCCTACACAGGACACTCCAAAATCCACCCTGTCCCTGAGAGCATTGTCCAAACCCTTCTGGAGCTCTGGCAGCCTTGGGGCTGTGACCAAACCCTGGGGAGCCTGTTCAGTGCCCAACCACCCTCTGGGGAAAGAACCTTTTCCTGAGATCCAACCTAAATCTCCCCTGGCACAGGTCCATGTTGTTCCCTCAGTCTTATCACTGGTCACCAGAGAGCAGAGATCGGTGTTGAACATCTCTTAAGTAATCCTGGGAAATTGTTAAACAATAGGAGTGCTGGCCTGGGAATTTACAATGTTTCAACCAATACTTCAGAGTAAATCAAACAGTAAATACAGACCTTCTGTATGCCTCAACTTCTCAGCTGCACATTCAACAATATTTAATACCTGAAACACCACAAATCTCTTTCAACTAATGCTCATGAAATGAAAGAAACCTCCATGGAAGGAAGCTGTGTAACCCTGAAATGGAGAACATGGAAGAAAACAGACACCAAATTGTTTGCTTGACGCAAGCAGCTGCCAACAGGTTAAAAGCTCGGACATCAGGTGAGTCTGCTCTTGACCTGTATGGCACTGCTTTGCACAATGGTAGCAGTGTTTAGTTATCCTCAAGCTGGCCAAAAAAAAAAACGAAAAAAAAGAAGAGGAGGAGAGAACAGCAAAAAAGGCACTGCTGAAAGAGGGGGAATAATTTCCATCAGGTATCATGTAGATTTGTACAGGACACACAGTCGTAGCTCTCAAGCCCTTTTCATTTACTTTGCTGTTTTCTTCTGTGCCTCGCCCTCGAGAGTCGAAACTTCCAGAATAAATTAAAAAGTAACTACAGATTTTGCTCTACATTTTCCTGCTGCAAGTGTGGCTGGATGCTGCGGTGGAGTTAACGAGATGAACTAAGAGGACTTGTCAAAGTGAATAAAGAGCAGCCTATGCAAATACCTCTCAGCTGCTGGCTCCGGGACGCACACGATGTGATCAAGCACCGCTGATGCCAATGAATGCAAAGTGGGGATCAAGGCCCAGTCAAACAGAGAGAGAGAGTCACGCAGTCATACAGAATTACAGCACGGGTTTGAAGTCTACATATTGGATTTAGAGCCTAAAATTTGTAATGGAGTGTTTAAGTCAAGATCTAGGGCTTAGTGCTTTGCAGAAAAATCAAGGTTGGAGAAAACAGCCTTTATATTGTAGGCCCTTGCTCTGGCACAGCAGGATTGCTTTTCTGCTGCTTGTGCATCCCTGCAGAGGATGGGCCACTGCTACTGAATTACAGAGTCCCAGATCACAGAAAGTGTCAGGTTGGAAGGGGCCAAAGTGAGTCATCTGGTCCCACCTCTCTGCTCCAGCAGGGTCATGCCAGAGCACATGGCACAGGATTGTGTCCAGAGGACTCTGAAGTGTCTCCAGTTAGGGAAACTCCACATCTCTCTGGTCTCTGTTCCAGTGCTTGGTCACTGCACAGGAAATAAGTTCTCCATATTGAGGTGGAACTTCGTGATCATCAGTTTCTGCCCATTCCCTCTTGTCCTGTTGCTTGGCACCACTGAGCAGAGCCTGGCTCCATCTTCTTAGCACCCCCTTTTTTTGATACTCACAGACATGGATGAGGTCCCCTCTCAGCTGTCTCTTTTACAGGCTGAACAGGTCCAGCTCCCTCAGCCTTTCCTCATGCGAGACAGGCTCCAGTCCCTTGATCAACTTTGATCAATTTTATAGCTCTGAATTCATTGACTGGGAATGGCCTGTGCTGGGATGCAGCCCCAGCTGGTGGATGCCACAGACCACAGACAAGACTGACTGGCAAAATGCACTATTCCATCCATTTGTGTTCATCAATTCAGCCATTTCTCCACATTTGGGTGTCTTACTGATCATTACCCACTGAAATCCCTTGCTTGAACCTTCTCCCTGGTGTCAGTCTCCTCCACCAGCAGTGAGTTACCATCTGTAAGCAGTTCAGTTCTGTCAGTGGTTTTACATCTTTAATAGGATCTGAAATATCTGTAGCGGCCCTGTCAAGTTTTATAGCCCTGTTCACAGGGATTTGGGATCACTGGAGAGGTCCAAAAGCCTATCGCAGTCTCTGCCTGATAAATGTAATCCCCAGCTCCTCTCTGATTCCTGCTCCATTTCACCAGTCACTTTCTTCACTGGATATCTGGGGAAACAAGAAGCAGCCCAAGCTCGTGGAGCAGCACTACCAGCACTCTGTGTCCGTGCACAGTCAAACTTCCCTGGAGGACACAGAAGGAAAGATCAGTTTCTGGAGAGCAGATGCCCATTCCTGTCAGCCATTGCCTCCCAGCCCAAGTCCTGCACATGTTCACAGGCTAAACCACATCTCGGCTTGTCTTTCAGAGACACCTTGAAATATCTGGGTGAACTGGAACCAGTGGTGGAAGGCTGAGGTGTTTTCCTGCCCTCTCCCAATTCCACTACTGACAGAAGAGAGGGGGTCTCAGCTGCAACCACACACTGACAATTCCCTTTGCTTCTAGAAAACAGGTCAAAGGAGGATCAGTGGAGTGTTTGCACCAGAAAAACGTGTCTCATTCCCCCTCCTACATTTGGAGAAGGCATTGGTTACCCATGTGTGCATCACCCTTCTCTGGGGGTCTCTCCCCACTGTCCCAAGTGTGATCTCAGACTGACATAACTGGCCTTTCTTCAGCTGCTGTTGACAGCATCACTGGCTTTGTCACTTTGTCACTCTTCCAAGTGCTTGAACCATGCAGAAAGCCTCGTTTGAGCAGATCAGCCTTGCCCAGATGAAGGACGGCTGTGTTTGTTATTCCAAGCAACAGCTCACACAGATCTGGTTACATTATTGTACAAATCTATATGATTAATACTTTCCTTGTCTTCCCATGATTAGTATTTAAGCAGCAGTGATGGCGTGTGAGGGTTTTTACAGACTTATTTAGAAAAAGACTGTCCCCATTCTTCCCTTTTGAATGTTAATAATGTAGTTAGAGTCTCAGTAGATCTGTCATAAAAAGTATTATCAAAGGAACCAAGATAAGTGCAGAATTATTTGCTGTTTGGAAAATCCAGACACATCACAGAAAGCAATAATAACACAAAATAACTTTGATAAAAGTTTTAAAGAAGGCTTTTTTTTACAGCCCCGACAGTAATTACAGCTCATATTGAAATAAGCTGCTTACAGTGGCTTTAAGTTAATTTACATTTTAGTACAAGAAGTGGAATAATGCACTCTGACAGAACAGAGTTCACCTCCAGGGAAGGGTCACCCAGGTGTGGCTACCATGGAGGGAGAACTTGGAAAAAAATATATACTTGGGGTTTAAAACCACCTCAGAGCAGGGCTGTATATGGCTGCAGCTCCCCATGCTCAAGAAGTAAAGGCCTCCTTATTTTCTCTTGCCTCCACAACAATCTGGCTGTGAGGTGCCATAGCTGACCATCCACTGAGAAATAAACTGCCACCTTCCCATTGTGCTGTGTCCAGTTCTAGGCTGGGTTTTTCCCTTTCCCTGTGGGTTTCAGCACATTGCAGAAGGAGTCTCAGAACCAGAGTGCATCTACCAATGTCACTCTTCCTCCAAAAACACTGGTGAGATGCTTTTCCCTGTATTATTTTTTCCCTCCCATATCAGTCAGACAAAAGTCCCCCCCACTATGTTATGCCATCCTTAACTCTGGAAGTCCTGTTCTATTTTAATTCAGTTTTAAAACTGTTGCTCTAAACATAGAGATTTTCTAGACTCTTTTTTTTTTTTTTTCCTGGCAGTGTTTGTACAGCAACACATGTCACTGTAGCCAAAAACCTGATTAGCACTGCTGGGTTTTGTTAACAAGTTATTAACAAAGGACTCTTTGGGAGTAAATGGGATCTAATGGAAGCTTCATAGGTTTGCCATTATACTCCACCATTATCATTTTGAGGTAGTTTCTTTTGTAGTCATTTATGAATAATGACATATGATAATCTTCAAAGCTCACCATTGCAGCACCAACCTTTCCTCTGACTTATAATTAAGATGTCAAAATTAATTTCCCTCTCACAAAGCAGGGACTTTTCTCACTTTGCTGATGGATCTGTTTTACAGATATCAATTCTCAGCTTCTACAGCCCAGCTTGACCTCACTGTGGAGGACAGGGGGGTGGAGTACATGGTGCTTCATTTTTCACTGTCAGCACTCAAAGGCAGTTTTGCTAAAAAAGAAAAGGAAAAAAGAACATGTCCTGTTGGTAGATGGCTCCTGTGGGCTCTGACATGGCCTGGTATTGACATAGGGGTCAGGAATTATAGAATCACAGAATCATTTAGGTTGGAAAAAACCTTCAAGAGCATCGAGTCCAACCATTAACCCAGCACTGCCAAGGCTACCACTAAACCATATCCCCAAGCCACAACATCCCTGTGTAATTTCAATCCCTCCAGGGATGGTGACTCCACCACTGCCCTGCACAGGCTGTTGGTACATGGACAGGAAAATACTGGGCTACAGTTTAGGTGAAGAAATTTTTCATAACATGCCATGTAAATTTCTCTGGGTGCAAACTGAGGCCAATGTCAGCATCTTTCACTGGTCTCCAGAGCATGGTGCGAAGCTTTTAATTTTCAGGTGAATGAAATAAGACCCCCGAGGCAGAGCTGTCCTCCCTGGACATCAGACACACTGAAATGCTGCTGTACAGCAGCCTTTTCATGTGTCTGACACCCAGGGAGCTTCATACCAGGCCTGCTTAAGTGTCAGAGATCCTCGAGGATGCCCTCATCCCATTAAACATTCATGTCCTCTTGCTTCTTCTCATGTATTTTTATTACTAACAGGTTTCCCAGCTGATAACACACGAGTGAATACATTATTCAGCCTGGCTCACTGACTGCACTTCTGGCTGTCTCCTTTACACTGAAATTCTCCAACACTTACGAGTGGGGATCCCAGGATTTCTCCAAGTGTCCTGGCAGAATGTGGCTGATACCACAGGGATCAGTGGGGAGAGGCAATGGGATGGGACCAGAGACAGGGATTCCTGTTCTGGCCAATGTAGCAACAGGGTGGGCCAGCTTGACTCCTCCAGCTCCCTGAGAGCCTCAGAAAATGCAGTGGAGGCAGAAGAGGCTTCTCAGGGCTGAAGTGCCACTTAAGCTTCTGCTGTTACATTACAAAGCCACTATTGCCACGCCAAATCCCTTTCCCTCTTTTCCCACATGCACCGTGAACACAGCAATTACCTTTGCATCTCACAGGGGGGTTGTGAAGCTTAATTAATTTGTAGGTTTCGGTGCTCTGTGCTCTGGAAATGCAGTGTGTTTAATTCCTTCATTACTCCACACTTAATAGCATTATTTATTTCAGTCAGGGTGGTCCCCACCACACCTGTGTGACAGCAGGTTCCTGGTGCCACATGGTGCCCTGAGCAGGCGCAGGCTCCCCAACACCAACTAAACCAGGGGAAATTCAGATTAAATGTTAGGAAGAAATTCTTCCCTGTGAGGGTGGGGAGGCCCTGGCACAGGTTGGGCAGAGAAGCTGTGGCTGCCCCATCCCTGGAAGTGTCCAAGGCCAGGTTGGAGCAACCTGGGAGAGTGGAAGGAGTCACTGCCCATGGCAGAGGGTGGAACAAAATGAGTTTTAAGGTTCCTTCCAATCCAAAATATATGATCACCCACCAGTGGGCCCAAGGAGACCTTCCCCAGGTGGGTTTGTGTCTGTGTGTAGCCATAGGGTGGGAAGAGGCCACTGGAGCACATCCACCAGTACCTGCCTGTGCTGTTATCCATGGGGAAGAGGACATCCATGCCTGATGAGTGGGGCTGTACAAGGGGAAACAGAACCCCTGCTTATCACAGGCAGCCTTCATGCCCAGCTGCTCACAGAGACCTAGCAAGACAAAAATTAAACAGGCCATTAAGCAGCACTCCAGTGGATTAACATTCGTCTGCCTCGCTTACGCTGCAGGATTTCAAAATTCCTTTGAAGTTTGCATATTAGAAAATTACTTTCCAAGCCACATAACTTTGAGCTTTAGATGTTTCCTAACAGTTCTGCAGTTGAGGAACAGCTGACTAATCCTTTAGGATTTAATGAGGTTAACTAACATGCACAGCTTTGTAGGGAGCTGTAGTTGGTATTTTGGTAGCAAACATGAAAAACATCGACAGTAAGTAATGGTCTGGAAAGACCCGTTATGGGAGCATGGCATCACTCCAATAACTTTTGTCAAACTTTCTTTTCCCTTCACAAAGCACAGGTTGGGCCTCTGGTCTTGTTCAGACATAACAATTAATACAGAACAGCACTCTACCTGTAACTTTCACTGAAGTCAATAGGATTAAACCTTTCCATTCTCTAGGTTACTTATAGTTTTGTAACTTCTCTGGCTGTCTAGGAGCCCCTTCCATGGGCTGCCAGAGCACCAGCAGTGTTTTCCAGCAGCCAGGGTAGGTGGCAGAGGGTGTGCAGCACTAGACTGGGATTGGAGCCACAATTTGCCCACTGTTTGCCCAGCAGAGCCCACAACCAACCCTGGTGAGGTCTGGCACTGAGCCCTTCTCTGGCTGAGCTCCTGGAACAACCATAGGAAAGAACCATAGGATCATTAATGTTGGAAAAGACCTCCAAGATCATCAAGTCAAGCCTTTTCGGCTTGGGAGGTTGGCAATGCAGTCCCTGTGCCTCGGGCACCTGGAGACTGAACAATGAACTTAATTTGGTATTTACAGAAGCACCGAAGTTGCATGTAACAAGTTGACACATAAATTCATTAGGGTGCAATTACAGAACGTTGGCTACTCGATTATTTTTAGCAAGAACATGTAATTAACTGCAGGTTCATGTCGAATGCTGCCTGGTGCCATGAAGCAGGTTCTGAGGATTGGCTTGCACAGGAAAATACAGCAGCGGGGTTTTTTCCCCGGGCACAGCCTCCAGCTGGGAGATGGAGACTGATGGGAAACAGCAGCGGTTAGATTGGTGGGGGACAAGCCTGAGTGAGACAAGAGGAGCAGAGCATCATTTCCATCACCCAGCAGCCCAGCTGACAGGGCCAGAGCCTCCAGGGATGTGAGCTCAGTGCATCAAAACACATCAAAACACATCAGGTATTATTGCTGCTGCACCACTGCTGCCTCATGATTAAACACCATGAATATTAATGAGTTCTTATAGCTGCTTTGGAAAGATCTGCCTGTTATGGCTCACAGATCATAGTGGTACTGGGAGAAAATAAAACTGTCCAACTGTTTGCCTGTTGCTCATTTGTATCTCTCTCCTTCACCTCACAGGAGCCTGGAAACTATTCTGGAAAAGCAGCTTCCTCAGCATCTCTTTCACTCGTGAATTGTATAATGGGAAGATTTCTTCTCATAATGAATGGAAAATTCAGTGTGGTAATTAATATCTCCGTCACCCTCAGGTCTTCACAGTCCCTGTCAAAATATACATTACAACAGTTTAAATCCCACACAGAGCAGCAGGCAGGAAGGTGGCTGTTCAGGAGATGTGCATGGAAAGAAAGAAGAGAAAAGAGACAGGAAATCTTTCAGGATTTATTGGGTGCATAAAGCAGGAGAACAACGTGGGCGTGAGCAGCACAACAGGACCTGGGAGATGTGGCACAGAGTCCTGTGTGGTGCTGAGCAACCTGGCCTAGGGAAGGTGTTTCTGCCCATGGCAGTGGGTAAAATGAGATGAGCTTTCCAATCCAAATCATTCTGAGATTCTGTGAAGTTAATTTGGTTGAACGCTGTTCCTCATCCCTGGGGCAGTGCCGTGAGTTGCAGGAGTTCCCTCTCCCCACTCCTGTCCCATCAGTACAGGCAAAGAGCCCAATCTTCCCACATCTCATTCCTAAATGGACTTTAACGAACTCCTCTCTGCCAAATAATAAATAAGAACTTTCGCACTGCAACATTCAGCTCATTGTGGAGAGCTTCAAACAAAGCCTAAAGAGCAGCTGGTTTAGGGAACAAGTTTGGGAAGGCAGTGCTGCCATAGCTGTGGCACATGGATGGGATGCACCAGCCAGCCCTGCACAGGCAGGTCCCCAAAACCCAAACCTCCTGCCAGGCTTAAAGCCACCGCTGAGAGCATTTCCCTGTAGCAATGAAGGAAAGGCTCTGAGGGATTGCAAAAAATGCCTTATCCCAGCAAAGAAACGCCTCTCGCTGGGGAAAGCCCGATGTGGCGAGGCCGGTGGCACAGCCAGGGCAGGACCAGTGCAGGGAGAGCAGAGCCAGACACGCCCGGAGACTTCCCAGGCCAGCCTGGGAACCAGCAGGCACCAAACCAGAGCTGAGGCCCCTGTGCCGACTTGCCGGCAGCAGGAGTGGGGCTGGCAGAGGCTGGAGCACCTCAGGGCTCGAGGCAGCTCGGCACGGAGGATCCGTGGGCTGCCCTGAGCGCTTTACACACCACTAACTCATGTACTTCCCTGCTGCATAATTCATACCTTTTTAGCAGAAGATAAAAACTTCACAACTGCTAATGTGCAAGTGTTTATTAACGTGAGTCTGCCAGACAGCCCTTGGATTTGGAAAGAGCTCTTGAGAAAGAGCCAAAGTCTGTCCTCTGTAAGCAGATTTTTTTTGAAAGCTCAGAGCTTTGTGGGTACCGGACTCTGAGTGATTCTCTGGTGGCTGCCGAGCTGCCGCTTCATCCTGGGGCCCCTGAAGAACTTGGAGCACCACAGAAGCAGAAATAAATTAATAGATCACTTCCTTTACATGGGACTGGGTGCTGGATGTGTTGTATTGTTCATGTCCCTCTCCTGCACAGAGTAGTCATCGAGCACAGAAAGGAGATGAGAACATTTGTTCCCACAAGGAACGTGGAGAGGATGAAAAACAAGTCTTCAGCAAGGTTGTTTATAATGCCTGTGACTATTTTTAAGCCTGGGAAATGAAGGGCTGCCAGCTGCAGCCAGCTCTTGAGGGAAGGTGCATTGTGTTCTGTAGCACTGTCAGGTGAACTGGAGCGGACACTTGGTACCCGGGAGCCAGCACAGGGACATCAGTGACACCACCTTCCCCATCCCTGTCCTTGGCAGGAGCCCGGCCCCAGGCACTGCCCTGGCAGGTGGATCCACGCACCCGCTACTGGGGTGACACCAACCTTCATGGGGGCAACGGCACTGCAAAAAACCTTCCCAAAGACATTGCCGGAGGGAAAAGGCAGTTTCTGGGTCTAGAGGAGGAGCGAGGCAGAGTCTGTAGTTGGTGCCTCCTGTTCTGCAGGGCTGCATCCATTGGGATGGAGGCACGGGCAGGATGGAGGCACAAGCAGGCAGGAGGGCTCTGCATCTGGCTGGAGCAGGGCAAGGACAGCTCCCTGTGGGGCTGCCCCAGGTGCCAGGGATGGAGAGCAGTGTAGGAAGCATGGGAGATGCTCCAGCCCCTTCAGCAGAATGGGCAGCCAGCCCCTTCCCACCTCCCACCCCACCGCTGGCACACAGGAACTCTGGGATGCTGACAGCAGCTATTTTGAACAGCCTCTGACACAGTGAAGTGAGAAATCATTTCCCAGAGCCAGAAACTCTCTTTTGAGCATTTTAGAGAGATTTGAGGCCACCCAGGCTCATGCTGTAGGATATCACAGACACTGGAACAGACTCTCCAGGGAGGTGGTCCCCGCCCCAAGCCTAACAGAGCTCAAGTAGCATTTGGACAATGCTGTCAGGCACATGGTGGGATTTTAGGGTTGTCCTGTGCAGGGCCGGGAGTTCGACTTGATCCCTGTGGATCCCTTCCAGCTCAGGTCATTCTATGATTCCATGATCACTGCAGCACCTTGACCAAGGTGTAGCACCATGAAGAGCCTCCCCATGGTGATCCCAGCTCTGCCACGGCCACATCTCATTCCTGGCTTCCATGGGGAGCTACTCTGTCATTTCCTGAAAGTTTGATGTGCGTTCATAAAATTGAAAGGGATTAAAAAAGAAATGAACATCACAAATATCCTAAACGAGCTGGATCTATAAACGCTTCCCTGGCACCGCTAGCATGCCGTCATTATTTAAATAATAAGTTCAGAACTTTTGCCTGTAAATTAAAACATCTTATTGAAATAGATGCTGATTAAAAGGCAAATGTCTTTGTTCTGATTATCTTAATTACGGGCTTTTAATGGCAAGAAGCTGTAAAAAATAAAAACACACATAAATGTCAGCGTGTAACGGCGATGGCTGCACCCGCCAGCGCTTGGACTGGGCTGTCAGGGCAAGGGATGCAGAGCTCCCAGGGAAGGTGATGAGGGACGTGGGTGTGCAGGGAGGCTGGAGGGCTGAGGAAGGTGTCTGCATGCACTGAGTGATGGTGGCAGCTTGGACAAACTCCATTCAGCCTCTCCATTTGAACAGCACCCACCTCTGGTACCAAACGTGGGGAGAGGCTGTTTGGGAGGGAGGGGAACAGGAACGTGGGCCAGTGCATATGTAATCACTTAACTCATTTAATTAGTTGATTCATTTCTCATTTTGTCCTGCCTGGCTGGAGCACTGCTGTGAGTGCTGCATCCCTGGAGGAGGATTTATCATGGACCAGCTCTGAGGGAGCCCCACCTGCTGCACCAGCAGGTCCAACAGTGCTGGGCTGAGGGTCTGACCAGCCACCTCCCCCCCATGGGTGCCAGGACATTGAGCAGGGCTGTTTCCAAGCAGAGGAGCAATGCTGGTCTCTGCTTTGCAGAGGATAGGCAGCAGTTCCCTCTCTGCAACAACATGCAGAGAAGGAAAATTAATTTCCATTTTCTCTGGTTCAGCACTAGCGATTGTATTCAGCCTTTTGGGCTCCTGCCTCCACTCACATTGCCTGTGCCTGAAAAACTAATGAATTTCCACTGATTACTTGTCTGCTCTCTGTCTCCTACCTTTATTTTATTCTCATTTTAGCTCCTTATCTTTCTTCACACTCTTTTAACTTCAGTGAATAGTTTCATCCTTTCTAAGTGAGGCTCTGTGCTGCTTCTTATCTCTGAGAGCACTAAAAGGAATCACCCACTTTGTTCCATAGCTGGATGCCCCACAGCCCTCTCGGAGAGACGGGATGGAACTCACTGAGAATAATACCTGGCTGATTAGTGGGTAAAAACCCAGCAATAGAAACCTGAGCTGAGGATGATGCTTGTGGACCATCCTCAGCAGCGTGGCTGCTCCATCCTCCAGGCTCCCACTCCAGCACACAGTGGGTGGGAGATGCCAACAGATGCCATGTGGGATCCAGGCTCAGGCAAAAGGTGAAGCCACACATGTGTGGAGACACAGCAAGGGCTTCACGCTTGTGTGCAGCCACACAAGTAAAGGCAGAGGGGCTGGGGGAGCACCCTCAGAGCCCTCCAGGGCTCCTGGCAGGAGGAGGGGGCTGTCAGCTCCTGCCATAACCTGTGATGGTGCTGGCACAGCTCCTGCAAAGCAAACTCCAAAATAGACCAGAACCAGGTTTTATTTGCTTCCAGATTTATGCAGGCAGTTTTTGCTCTCCAGCTGCACATTAACCTGCATAGCCTGGGAACATGAAGTTGTGCCCAAACAAGTGTGATGGTACAATTTCTGATTGAAATCCTGGTCTTATGACTACGGATTATGAGACTCCACTTCTTTTCCAGCATTTACTGGGCAACCTGCTGTCCTGGCCCTGCTTAGGTTTATGCTTGAATTACCAAAGGTACTTTACATGATGCAGAAGAGCTCAGAGCTACCTGTTTGCACTTAGCTGAACAGGGACATTCTTTTTCCTGGTGAGGTATTTGAACAGTACAGGAAATCAAACATACAAAAGGTTAAGGCTATTATTTTAAAAAAAACCCCAACAAACAAAAAAACTCCCAAAAGACCCAAAAAAACCCTAACACCCAATGTGTCAAAAAAATTCAGCAGCAAAAATCACAGCCTGGGGAGCTAATGATTTTGTCCTCAAGATGACTAAAACCAGGGTGTCTGAAATATCACAGGGAATTTTCATGTTCCTCTCACACATAAAACCAGAAGTCAGTTTTTATTATCAAAGAATCACAGAATGGTTTCAATTGGAAGAGACCTTAAAGCTCATCTTGTTCCAGCTCCCTGACATGGGCAGAGACACCTCCCACTATTCCAGGTTGCTCCAACCTGCCCACGAACATCTCCAAGGAGAGCAGCCACAGCTTCTCTGGGCAACCTGTGCCAGGGCCTCCCTACCCTCACAGGGAGGAATTCCTTCCCAATATCCCATCTAACCCTGCCCCTCTCAGTGAGAAGTCATTCCCTGTGTCTTGCCCCACCATCCCTTGTCTCCAGCTCTCCTGGAGCCCCTTTAGGCACTGAAAGGGGCTATAAGGTCTCCCTGGTATCCAGGTGAACCCTCCTATCTCTCCCAGCCTGTGTCCAGATCAGAGGATCTCCAGCCCTTGGAGCATCTCCACGGCTTCCTCTGGACTTGCTCCAGCAGCTCCATGTCCTTCTGCTGTTGTTCCCCAGAGCTGGAGGCAACTCTGCAGGTGGGATCTCACCTGAGTGGGGCAGAAGGGCAGAATCTCCCCCTCCTCTGCTGCCCACGCTGTGGGATCAGCCCCAGCACACAGAGGGGTGTCTGGGCTGCCAGTGCATGTGACCAGGGCATGTCCAGGGTATGACCAGGGCATGTCCAGCTTTTCATCCACCAACACCCCCAAATCCTTCTCCCCAGGGCTGCTCCATGATATTTTGTGCTGTCGTGTCACTCACTGGCCCCTGATCCTCAGCACACTGTGCTGCTCAGCTCTTCCACTGCCTTCAGAAATGCCCCAGGAAAGGGTCTCTGCTCTGCCCTGCTCCCAGCATTGCAACCCATTTTGGAGAAAACCAGCAGACTGAAGAGCAGACTGGCAGGCAGATTTCAGGTTGTTTTTCTTTTCTACCTGGACATATGGATACAAGAAATCTTTAGAGACCTTGAAAGGAAAAGTGCCTTCCTTTGAATTGCTAAACGGACGGCGTGGCTAAGAATAGCCTCCGAAGGGAGAGGGAAGATGAATGACACGAGGAATTCAGCACCTTTTCTTACTGTGCAATAGTCTTGAAATTTAAAAAGCGAAACACTGAGGCGAGAGCAGGGGAAGGGGAATGGCCAGTCACGCCGAGGACATTTGGAGGAGTGTGCTATTATGTAAAACGAGCCAGGGAAAGGTTAGCAAATACCACTGCTTCCCTGGGGAGCCCTTCTCTTGCAGGAGTCATTAGTGCACTGGCAGGATAACAGATCCTCGCTGCTAATTCTCTAGGTCATAAGCAAATTAAGAGAGAAAAGCTGATCTGCCATCAGTCTACATTAGGCACAGCTGCCCAGCTCACCTGTCCAGCAGCCGCTGTTTACAGAAAGGTTAGGACTGGAATATCAAAGTCTTGCCATTAAACCAAGTTTGTTTCTCTCTCATCTCAGCCAGGCTTTGCAAAACGGGGCTGGGACAGGGCTACAGGGTCCTGGCACCCCTTTGGTGGGAGCATAGCTCAGGGAGCACAATTCCCAGTGCCCCAGGACTTCCACCAGCACTGTTTCATCCCCTCCAGGATATGTTGCTCATGGGATGGTGGAAACTCCATCCCCGGGCAGGAAGGGATGGGTGAGGCCGGGGGGAGGCAGTGGCTTCCCTGGGAGCATCCCGTGTTTCTCCCAGCGTGGGCACAAAGCACTTTTAATAATGTCAATATAAAGTGCTGGGTGAGATTAAAGCAACCCACTCACAGGGAGGATTAAGCCCAGGCCTGGAGCTGCTCCCTCCATGGACACACTGGGCCTGTGGATGAGCACCCTGCTCGTGGTGGGTGTTGGGACAGTGATCTCTACCAGGGGCATCCCATGGGTGCAGGGAGGTTTAGGCTGAATACAGGGAAAGGTTCTTCTCCCAGAAGGTGGCTGGGCACAGAACAGACTCCCCAGGGTTTGACCACAGCCCCAAGGCTGCCAGACTCAAGGAGCATTTGGACAATGGAGGGACAGGGTGGGATTGTTGGGGTGTCCTGTGCAGGGCCAGGGGTTGGACTTGATGATTCTTGTGGGTCCCTTCCTGCTCAGGATATTCTCTGATTCTCTGACTTTAACCAGAAATGCTGCCTATGAAACCTCCAGAGTCACATTTACTGTGAACAAAAACACCCACCCGCACACAACACAGCATTTCAAATCCTGCCTTTAATCTCAGGTTCCAGTAACAACCTTCTCCCCATCCAATTACTTGTCTTACAATTGACATCGCAATATTAAATTCCTGAGAACTAAAGCGCTTTGAAAGTATAACCTACTTTTAAAGCAGACAAGATTTATAGTGGAAGCATTTACTTTCTAGTCCTTGACACTATCAAAGTCACTGATGCCTCAGCAGCAGCTCCATAAATGAGGCCTCCAAACATGCCACCTGGTTGGCATTTGCTGGGCACCATTTGCAGGCTGAGCCCAGCACGTGTCCAGAGCTGATCCCCCGAGGCTTTGGTGTTGGGTTTGCCAGGGGAATGATTTCAGCACAGGAACTGCAGAAAAGGCCTTTGCCATTGCAGGGAAAGGAGGTCAAACAGCTGAAATTCTCCATCCCTTGAAGTGTTCCCCCATCCCTGGAAGTGTTCAAGGCCAGGTGGGATGAGGCTTGGAGCAACCTGGTCTAGTGGAAGGCGCCCTTGTTCCCCATGTCTGCCTGACCCCATCCCTCATCATAAATTGCCATGCTAACCTACATGGAGAGGCATTAACTTCTGCTCCTGAAACAAGATGCAATTAGTTGGGCATAAAAGAATACCGAAGTGATGCTAATTACCCCCTAAAAGATGAATAGAATTAAGTCAGAGAAGCAGAAAATTACCTTTGTGGGAAATCTGCTGCAGAGTTTAAACCAAACCAGTGGTGGTGGCTGGGTGGGTGCTGTGAGCTCCAACTCTTGCTTCTCCCCCTCTCTGTTTCCAGCCAAGTCATGAATCCCTGCACCATCCAGGCAGGACCCCGGGCCTTGCAGTGGGGTCTGTACCCACCCACACCACCCTCTAGCCATGGATTTGGCCTTCACTCTCCGCTGGCACTGCTCTGGGATGAGGGGCAGCAGGCAGGAGGATGCAGGGCAGCTGCACCTGCACCAGCTCAACCCCCACAGCGAAGGTGTCTTTTAACACCAGTTCCCAAGCACCTTGACTATCCCATTTTGTTTATTCCTGGAAACCATCCAGAGTTTTAATTAGCCATTAACTATTCCTTTCGCATTCAGCAGTGTTCGAGGAGCCAATCGTGCTGGTTTCACATCCCCCCCGCAGGCTCCTCTCGCTGCCTCTCGGCACTTTGCTGATCAGTAATTGCTTCTGATAGCAGCACATAATTCATCACCGAGCAGCTCTGCTCCTTGCAGCCTGCCCAGAGAGCACAGAATCCCACAAAGGTTCTGGTGTGAAGAGATCTTAAAGCTCATCCTGTTCCATCCCCTGTCATGGGCAGGGACACCTTCCACTCTCCCAGGTTGCTCCAAGCCCTGTCCAACCTGGCCCTGGACACTTCCAGGGGTGGGGCAGCCACAGCTTCTCTGGGCACCCTGTGCCAGGGCCTGTTCCAAAGCTGGGCAGCAGCTCATGGATGGATCAAACCCCCATTATCATCCTTCTGGAAAGCCAAGGTTCCTTCAGGGCTTTGCCACCAAACCACACCTTGGGTGATTACTATGGTGCTCCTCGCTGTGCAATAGGTCCCAGGTCCCCACCTCATGCAATGGTAACAGGAGTCACAAAACAAACTGGGATCTGCCCCAGGTTTATTCCCCTGCAGCCATGAGGAAACCAGTCCATCAGGCAGCACTCCAGCTGCAGTACAAGCACTTTCCAACTCCAAATCCTTCTCTTGAACAGGTCTGTTCTGTGGCTGCAGTGCCTGAAGCAACCCAAAGCATCTGTGGAGGAGCTGGAACCTGAGCAGGAGAGCCCCAGGGCTCTGTATGGCCAGCACACGCACAGGGACTGGCCATGAGCAGCCAGGGACAGGTCTTGGCCAAGTGACTTTCAGTGCTGAGCAGCCAAGGTGAGGAGCTGCTCTCACCCTTCAGATCACAGCACTGAGCTCATGGCTTCACTCAGGACAGACCCCCCTGCATGGCCCACTCTGGAATGGAATTCTCCATGAAAAAGCTGAAGGTCACAGGGAGTTTTATCCAGCACAAACCCACCTGTATCCAAGATCTCAAGGAATTGTGATCTATCTGTCCCAGGCAGGCAGGCAGCCCACAGTACTATGCAGCTTCTGAGACTTCTAGTAGTAATTAACAATCTGTTCTACTCAAATCTTTGTGGCAAGGGTCTAGGGAAAGTTGTCTGCTGGGATCTGGAGCAGGGCACCCACTGGGATGGCTCCGATGTGGCTGCAAATGCTCCTAAAATGAGAGGGATCTGTCTCTCCCGAGGTCTGGTGCCTCCAGAGCCTCCTGCTTTCCCTACTGCTCTCTGAAGTTCATACATATAAAGCCTTTATGTTCCCATCAAAGCTACTCCCGGATTTATGCTTATGGGAAAAGCCGAGGAATGTGCTGTGGGAACTGAAGACTTTAAAAGGCAATTTGAGAAGCAGTGCAGGAGGGAATGTGCTCCCAGGGACTGCTGCTCTCCCTGCTGCACAGGACTCGCTGTACCTGCAGCACCAGCTGCTTGTTCCAGCCTGGTTCCAGCTCTCTTCATTTACAAGATGCATTATTTACCAGTCTGACATGCAGCTCATTTAAAAACCAGATTTATCAGCAAAAAATAGTAGCACTCGCTATGGTGGCTTCCAACAAGAACGTTTCATTGGGCTTGTGCTGAGTCGGCAGATTCCTGCCCAATCCATCTCCAAAGGGTGCTGGCACAGAGCCCTCGGCTCCTTCCCAGCCCTGGGGGCTCTGCTCACAGCACTGCCACTTCAGGGACCACCTCACACTTGGGATTTGCACAGAGGAGCCAAGCAGGAAGAGGCCCCCGCCAAGGGAAAGACCTTTGTGGAGCACAGGGAGCTCAGTGCTGCAAAGGGCCTGGAGAAACAACCAGATCCTTTTTGGGCAGCTGGATGCTGAGCCCAAGGGGGACCATCAGTCCATCCCTCTCCACCCCACCCACAAAGCAGGGGTGACACAGGTTGTGACACACACCAGTGGTGGCAGCAGGTCCTGGGGCTCCTGTGGAGGACCCTGAGGTGCAGCCCTGGCCCCAGCAGTGCTGTCCCTGTGCCTACCAGGCAGATCCCTGTGTGGCTGCCAGGGAGAGAGGCTGAGGGAACACCTTCACCTGGCAACGGGGGGTACAAATGTGCATGGAAAGATTCAGGCTGTCCCTGCAAAGCTGCATCCTGGGATACCCCCACCCACTGCACCCCCTGCCCCGTGTCCTTGGCTCTCTGAGCTGATGCTTCCCACACCCAGGAGCAGGGTCTGCCCTGCCCCTCCAGCTCCACAGCAGCCCAGCAGTGCCTGGTGAGCTGTACAGAACTTTGGGGGCAGGAACAGCTCGCTCCAGCTGAACAAAGTGCAGGAGCTACTCTGGTGCCAAGGAATTTTTAGTAAACCGTGGGAAGTGTCAGTCGCTTTGCAAAGGTGAGACTGTCCATGGAGAGAAGTGTAATTGGAGCTCATCGGCTGATCAAGATCCACCCTGGACAGGGGATATCAGCTCTCAGAGGAGCAGTGTCCTCCCTTTGTGTGTTCCCTTCTCAACCAGCAGCCCCCACCGTGTTCCTCCACCTCCAGCTCCTGGGAGCAGTTACCCCATCGGGCCATTAAGCAGCTCTAATTTTGGGTGGGAGGAAACCTCAGTGTGGCCAAGCCCCTGGAAGTGCAATAGCAGAGCCACAGGTACGTGGGCCAGGGCCAGGGCCAGACACCTCTGGGCCACACACGGCTCAGGGGTCTGTGGCCACCTCCTCCCCCCTGTGCCCGTGCCCCCTGACACGTGTGTGCTCATGTGCTGCTCCCGGCACTGCGGCCCCTCCTCTGCAGCCGGGAGCGGGAACACGCTGTGAACACACATAAATATTTAATGTTCGGAGAGAGCTTTTGCCATGACCCAGATTTCTTTCCCCCAGACACCCGCCACGTCCCAAGGGGGTGGGAGCACGGCCGTGGACATGCACAGCCCCTCAGTGTCCGCAGTAGCCCCCGGCCCAAACCAGCCAGGGTGGCACGTTTTTCCCCTCCTGCTGCTCCATCCTCGCAGGGCTCCTCTTTGAGCCAAAGTGGAGACGTGTCTGCAGGTGCCAAACTACCCACCTGTTATGGGGACAAGCACAGAGAGCTGGGAGATTGATGGTCTGCTCCCCTCTGAGGCACAGGAGGAATAGATGGGATGCTCCAAGCAGGATCAGCCCCTTTCCCACGGCACGCAGCTCCCCAGGGCGGGGTGCCCACCCAGAGCATCCCAGCACCCACTTTGCCGTGGCATTCCTTGGCTCTTCTCCCCACCTGCTCAGGCCAGAGGCAGGCTGACCTTCCCGGGAGCACCTGCTGGCACAGGCAGGGCCGAGTGCTGCTCCCTTGCTCCCGCTCCAGGCGCAGTCACGTCCTCCAAAGGCAGCGCAGCCTTATCAATAATAAAAGGCAATTTCCCCAGACGGAGCCGGGAGATTACTCAGCCCTTCGTGCGCCTCATCTGCCGCTGACAGGATGGGAAGAACTTTAATAAGATGCGATTTGACAGTAACACAAAACAACAACAGCATTAAGGGAAGAATAATGGCAAAGGCAGCTGTCAAAAACCTCATGTTCCCTAACCAGGAGCAAGAAATCAGACCTGTCAGGCCCCAGCAGAGGCAGAAAGGGAGGGCATGACCGCAGCAGGCAGCCAGGTACCGCTGCCCGGGGGGGTCCTGGCCCCCGTGGGAGCTCGGCTTTGGGATGGGGACACGGGGAGGATGAGAGGATCCCAGAGGCATTGCAGCCAGCTCAGCAATGTGCCAGCTCCAGGGTCATGGAGCCCAGCGGAGGCAGAGGCATCGCTGTGCCCCAGGCACGTTAACGCTGCACATCCATCACGGCAGGACCTGGTGCCATGAGCCCACCGGCGGGCCCTGGGCACGGGGGGGGGGTCGGGCACCAGGGTCTCATGTGCCAAGGCTGCTGCAGGGCTGGGACCTGTCAGCCGGGCTGGCTGCAGAGGGGGATGGAGCTGGGCCAGATGCTGCTGCGTCAGTCGCTGTGAAAACGAGCCAGAGGACATCTGATGGTGCTGAAAGACAGAGATGAAAGGTATCAGAGGAGCTGGGCCCCGTGAGGCTGTGCCAGCTCAACAGCCTGAGGTCTGTGGCCCAGGAGGTCACGGCAAGGATTCAGACACGTGCTGCAGAGGGGGGATCACCAAGGGCACGGGAATGGCACTGCTGACACTGCAGCAGCAGCAGCCCTCGCACTTCAGTGTGGCCATGAGAGCCGAGGGGGATTCATCCACTCTTCCCAGGGGCTGAGGAGTTGTTTCCAGAGCTCCCTCGCCCTGATCCAGGGCTAGGGCAGACTGTTAACACCACGGTGCTGCAGAGCTCAAGCCACTGAGACAAGCCCAGATTAGGCTGGCCTGATCAACCTCTGAACAAGGGCACTGGATTTATAGACGTTTGTGTGTCTCCCACAGGTAATTTGAGCTCCTGCTCAGTAATTCAGTTTTGCCCACGGAAGTTCAAGCCCCATCAATGGTGCTGCCATGGAGAGACCTGCCCAGTGCAGCCAGGGATCCCAGGTCCTCCCCAGGGAGGAGCTGGGTGTCACTGCTCTGGTCTGTGGGAATTGCAGCGTTAACCGTGGAGAGCACAGCTCAGACGGGATCTCAATGAGAGTCTGTTATGCCTCAGTACTTACAATGAAAAAATGAGGGTGAGAAAGAGAGAGGCCCCAGTGAGGACCTGATTCCTTTTGAATACAGAGCTGTGTGTTATGAACCACATTATTACAAGAACCAGAACCGTGACAGCCCTTGTGTCTGGGGACAGGCAGAGTGTCCCTGTGAGTTACTGGGATCTGCTGCGTGAGAGATTCCCAGCAACCAGAAATGTTTCCATCCCAACCCCTCACACAGACCCTCTCCTCCAGACAGGGCATCCCTGAGTCTCTAGGGACCTCTGGGATCCCCCAGTGTTGGGATAATGCTGACAGCAGGTGGATGGTGCTGCGGGCAGATGCTCGGTGTGAGGGTCTGGGGGGACCCTGCATGAAGCCTGTAATCTCCACCATGAAGCCCTGCAGGAACAACACATCCTGCTGTCTGTCTGAGGTTCCCCCTCCATCCCTGCTGTGCTGATGCCTGCGGGGTGCAACACAAAATCCCAGAATGGTTTGATTTAAAGCTTTAAAGCTCAGCTCGTTCCACTCCCTGCCATGGACAAAGACACCTTCCACTATCCCAGGGTTGCCCCAAGCCCCATCCAACCTGGCCTTGGACACTTCCAGGGATGGAGCAGCCACAAACACAGAGCAAACAACCTTTCAAACCCCTGTCCTCTCCGGAGCCAGGCCCCTGCAGAGCCGGACCCTCTTCTCTCCCGGGATAGATGTTCCTGCTGCCTCCAGGCACTTGGTTTAGCATAAGTCACGGCAGGGTCGTGACACCCGTTACACAACTCGGTCATGAATATTGCAAGAGCTTTGGGCAGCCCGACTGCCCGGGCGGGTGCTGCATTGGGAAGCAGCAGAGGGAAAACCTCTCTGGAAAATCACTGGCACAGCCCCAGCCCGGGAGCCAGGGAGCCGCAGACCTTTGCAGCTGTGGGCAAGGCCACTACAGGGAGGAAAAACACCAGCTAGAGGAGGGATGTGCCACCTGGAAGGGCACCAAGAGCCCCTCACTGTCAGAGGCACCGTCCCGAGGATGAACAGCTTCCAAGGGCTTTGGAAGCAAAGGCTCAGCCAAAAACTTTGTTGGATCTGGCCCTGTCAGAGCATCTGAGGGAGAGAGGACACCTCCTGTGCTATCCAAGCATTTGGAGCTGCTGCCAGTCAATAAAAACCACTGAAGAGTTTGATAATGTGTATACCTGGAAAGACAAACAAACAGGGCTTAATGAAACCTTTATTTTAAAAATATGGGTTTTAATTTAAATGCAAATTGGTTGCTGTGTTAGCTGTAGGTCACTCGTACTGACACGCTGCTTAATTAGCAGAGATGAGACTCAGGAAGCAATGGCACTAATGGCTGGCCCTTTCCTGGGCATTTATTTTAAGTTAATTAAAATTTTTCAGGACAGGATGGGTCCTGCTCTGCAGAACAGCTCTTCACTCTGTTCAGCCAGTCCTTCCCCAAGCCACAGACGCTGCCAGAGATGCTCTCAGCAGGCTGTCAGCTATTAATGGAGCAGGGCACATTTATTTCTGCATCCTGAACCCCCCTTTGGCGAGTCACAAATCACAGCCCACCGCTCAATAGATGCTCCTGCAACATCCAGCATCAGGCAAATGGCATCAGCAATAGATCTGAGCAAGGACAGGGGAGATTTCTCCGACTACTGGGGTGAATTACATGGATAAGTCTGCAGAAGAGACGTTAAACCTAATGTGAAATCAAACCTTCCGAGTGATGAGCGGAGCAGTTATCCCGTGTTACACATGAGTTATGCACAAGAGGATCTCGTTCAGAGAAGATCTGCCTGTGCCAGGAGAGATGAGCTGGAATGAGAGCCCTGATCCAAGAGAGATGAGCTGGAATGAGAGCCCTGATTTAAGAGACGTGAGAGCTCTGATCCCTTCGTCGGGAGCTCGTGAACGGAGCTTTAACCCTTCCCTCGGTCAAGCTGTGCCTGGCGTTGCTGTTCCCCGCCACACACAGACCCCGAGGGATAAATCCGCCAGGGAACGCCACCAGGAGAGGGCGGGGGCAGAGCAGGAGGGACCCTGCCAATAACCACTCCGGGCTCAGTCAGTGCCTGTCCCTCCCGGGGCAAATCCATGGCAACTCATCGGGAGAAAACGAGATAAACAGCGGCTTTATTAGCGCTCCATTGCCCTCAAACAGCAACGCCGGCTGGGACTGCCCCGGGAGCAAGAGGAAAAGGCCCTTGGATTAAAGGACAAGCTCTGAGGTTGGCCCTTCCCTGCTGTGCTGTCCCATCCCAGAGCAGATCCAGAACCAGATGGGTCAGACATGGGAAGGAGAAGCAGATGAAGCCACGTTGGGTGGTGGGAGCCCAGGGCCTGGTGTGTGCTGGGTCTCTGGGGGGTCGTTCCCTTCTTCCTTCACTGTCTATAACCCGGAGGGTGTGAGCTCACCCACCCATCCAAAGCGTTTATTCGTTCCTTACACTCCTGCCTGCCTATGAGTGCCTGGTTTCAGCCTGTAACAGGATCCTATGTCTTCGAGCTCCCTGCACAGTGAGGAGCTGCTCAGGAGGGCTCCTGGTGCAGGCAACAGCCGTGGCTGCCTTGGGATTGGAGCCTAAACCCCCGAGCCTGGAGGTTCCACGGACACAAGGACTGTCTGCTCCTTCCATCTCACCAAGTTGCTTAAGCCCAGACCTAAAAGAACTTGGGGCTCAATTTGGCAGAAGGTGAAGCTGCCAACCCACAAATGAAAGGGCAACTTTTCCAAGTGGGAGCCTGGAAAGACCCCAGGGACAGGCAGGGCTGCTCCCAGTGGGGGCTGCACCCAGCCCCAGCCCCTGCCCACCCCCCTGTGCCCATCAGCCCCATCACTGTGGTGCCCAGGCTCCCATCCAGGCACGTGCATGGGCCACCTGCTCATGGCACCGACCATCACTCCTGAGCATGGAGACTCATCCAAGGGGGCCACAAACTCCCACAGGAGAGGAGGAGGGAGGAGAACTGGGCAGGCAGGAGGGAAGGTGCTTTAATGAAGCATCATTAAATCACTGAAGGATTAAAGCAAGGAAGGGACAGGATCCTGCACAAAAACTCAGTCATTAGTGAAGCCTGAGGGTAGATGCAATTGTTTTTTGGTTTTTTTCCTCTCTTTGATGACCCAGTTTTTTAATCTCATCAGCATCAGGCTTGTGTTAATTTTTAAATATGCTTGGGTAACTGAGAACATTAACTATTCATGATCTTATCTGCAATAGCTGTTGGCTCTGACACTGTGCCAGGGGGAGCTGAACTTACCAGGGAAGGCAGCAGCTGGTTTTTCCTGAGCATCTTGTTGAAATGATCACAGGATGGGGTGGGGTTCACAACACTCTTGGGTAAATGAAAGCTTGTGGGGCAGACAGGGCTCATCGAGGCCATTCCTCTGCAATTGTGGTGGCTTGAATAGAGCACACAAAGAGCTGGGATATGGAGAATGCTGTGGACACTCTGGGAATGCTTCAGCTCCAGAGAAACCCCAACATGGTTTATGAGGGGAGCTTCCTGAGCTGGCAGGTGGCTCTGCTGTCCCATGACCAGCCAGGTAAAGCCCAAGGCCAGGATTCAGGCCAGAAGAATCCCTGGTTTTCAGGAATGTGAGGTGATAAATCATGGAATCCCAGACTTGTTTGGGTTGGAAAGGACCTTAAAGTTCATCTTGCTCCACCCCCTGCCTTGAGCAGGGACACCTCCCACTATTCCAGGTGCTCCAACCTGGCCTTGGACACTTCCAGGGATGGGGCAGCCACAGCTTCTCTGGGCACCCTGTGCCAGGGTCTGCCCACCCTCCCAGGGAACAATTTCTTCCCAATATCCCATCCAACCCTGCCCTCCCCCTCAGCTTAAGGCCATTCCTCTTGTCCTGTCCTTGTGCAAAGTCTCTCTCCAGAAAAAACATGGAAGTGAATGTATACAGTCTTTTATTGAATGGATGTATATTACAATAGACAAATATATATTACACATGCTATACAAAATATACATTCTTATGTGAAAAAAATATAAATAGACACTAGGAAATAGCAACAGGGAACAGGAGCAGCTTTGCTCTCGCTGTCTCTGAACCCCCAGCTCCTGTACCGGTAGTGCTTTGGCATTGATTAAAGAAACTGCTTCTTTTTACTGAAAGAAAAACAAGAAAGAAAGGCCACTCTGTCCCCTCTGCACCCCTGGAGCAAAGGGAGAGAAGACACACATGATTTTTAATCCAAGTCTACCAAGGAAGTTTTTCCACAGTGCAGAGAAGTGTCACCTACTCACAATCACGAGCTCTTTACAACCAGCTTATGGACTTTAAATGCTCGTGGAAGGCTGTAAATGTCCTTAGTGGCAGCTTTTATAGGCCACTTTCTCACAGAAATCAGAGCAGCTTTAGCTCCTCAGAGGCTCCAAGAGCCAGCATTGGCCTGGTGCAGACAGCAGTGATTTTAAAGCCTCTGTCCTGGCTGAGCAGGTCTCACCTCCCTGATGGGAATTCCCTCACTCCAGTTGTGCCCCAGGTATTCCCAAGGTCTGGACACCCCCAGCTGCACTGTGACACATCTGTGTGAGCTCAGCTCCTCAGAAGAGAGAGAGGGATGAAAGAAAAAGGAGCAAGTGTTTCCCAAACAGTGATGGGAGACAGAGCAGCAGCAGGGATGCTGTTTTCCCACCTGTGGGAATTGCACATTGCAGCAGCACCCTGTCCCAGCAGCCCTGAGGGATGAGGCTTTGCTGCTGTAGTTTCATGAATATGACCTTTCTCATCTGGACTTCAATTGACACTACTGGGCTCCTGCATCAGGGATCACTTTGGATTGAAAATAAGCACCATGTCTTAAATGCTGTCTGGGAAGGAAAGGACTGGAGGAAATAAAACTAGAAAGGAATGAATTTAAGATTCTTTTTTTTTTAAAATGTTATTAAAACACTTCAGCTGTTAGAACCCAAAAATTAACACACTTGTGTTTCTCTCTACTTTACCCAAAGGTCAAGGACAATTGGATGCTCTTCCCACTAAAGCAGCCACGCTGGCTTTGAGAGCATGGGAAGAGCCCTTGATGATATTTGCTCATTTGCACAGATCTCACTATTATTCATGCCCAAAGAGCCGTGGGAAAGGAATCATTATTCCCAGTGTTTCCTCACTCATTTACTCAAATACTCCACCAGCCTCTAAAGTTTGAGCTGTGATTCTGCACGACTGCACCTCACACTTGAGTCACACCCCCCTCAGTCTAGGAATGGATTGATGGGAAGCCTCAAATACCTCTCCTGGGCTGGGACAAAAAGGGTTTTCTGCCTTTTTAAACACACCACAACAGCTGGTTTTATTTGGGTACAAATCCTACAGCTCCAAAAAAGGCACCAGTGCCCAGGAAGGTCACTTCACTCTTCAGGTGTGAGCAGAGAGCACACAGGCTAAAAACCCATCCCTGAGGAATCTTTAATCCCTTCTATACAACAGGACACTTTTCCAGAAGGACATTTTCAGGCCGTCTTTATAGGATTCTTCCTCCTAATTTTGTCAAGCACATCCCACTGGAACTATCAAGTCAACACTTCCTCTGTCTCAGCAAGATTTTCAGTATTGAGTGGTTCCCTGCATTGTCAAATATTTAAGCATTTTGGCCACACTGAGGTCTAAGGGAACTATCAGTTCAACAATTTAGCCTGATATTTTACAACAGAAAAGGATACAAGTGTTTTATGCTTTTGGCTGTGCAGAGGAAACAGAAAACCCACAGTATGGTTCACTAGGTATTTATCAAGTGCTTTCCCAATTTACCTGATGCTTTTGATCACCACATTCTTTTTTAAAGTTCACCTAACTGTCAGCTAAGAGAAACACATGGAGGCCTCTCAATGTACACAATTTGATGGGGTTTTTATAAAGGTAAAAGCTTAGATAAAACTTGGAGTTCTGCTAATACCATGAAATGGGTCAGCTTGCAGCCAGGCTTAATGCACACAGAGTTGTAGGCAACAATGAAATTCATCAATATCACAGTTTCACCACATATCTATAAGTAAATTCACTCCTTTCCAAAACAAAGACAGCTCTATCCCTTCACAAACAACCTTTCAGTGCCCCCAAAACCTCCCATATGGCTTGATATACAGCTGTCAAGACTAAGAGTATGATACATACTTTGGCATAATAAAAAATATATTTACATTACAGCAAACACATTTATATGCTTAGTGTATACAAAATATTTATAAATGCAAATTTATTTACAACTAGAGTCCATTATTCATAGGAGAAAACGAGCCCCAAACTCAGACTGGTAACAGACACCTGCCAAAAGTCTAAGGAAGGAAAAGCTGGCCAAGAGTTTTATGCTTACAGTTTCCTGGGGAATTCCATGAGGAGGCCCTGATGGTTTGTTTCCAAGCAGACAAAGCACTGTGAAATAGCTACACACATTCTTGAGAGCTTTCCAAAGCAAGCACCAACACAAAGGCTGCTTCCAGCATCACACAACCCATGCTTTAATGCTATTTTTGTAGATAGCACCAACCATCCACGTGTTCTCTGGCGCACACTCCCCTTTCCCAACGGAGAAATCCAAGGGGAAAAAAAAGGGTTTGTGCCACCTCCTCCAAGAGAGTCTGTTGAGTAACTGCAGACACACATACAGGAGCATCTTTGGCCTTGGGGTTGGTCCTGAGGTAGAAAATACAGTCAGGTGATGTGGGTTTGCTTTTGAGGCTCTGTTTGAGTGTCTTACGTGGCTTCGCTGTGGTCGCGAATGTTCCGCGTCCTGTTAAAGTCAAAGTTCTGCTCCCGTGTCCTGGGGCAGGGCAGGGCTGAGGCCTCCTGCTCCCCGTGGGCTGAGGGGTGGTGCAGGAAATGGGGGTGGGAGTGAGCCAGGTCCTTGCTGACTCCCCACAGAGGGACCTGGAAGGGCTCTGAGGAAACAGAAGATGAACAGGGGTGAGTTCGTACAATCACGGAATATCCTGAGCTGGAAGGGACTCAAAGGGATTGAATCCAACCCCTGGCCCTGCACAGACACCCCAACAATCCCACCCTGTCCCTGAGAACGTTGTCCCAACCCTCCTGGAGCTCTGGCAGCCTTGGGGCTGTGACCAAACCCTGGGGAGCCTGTTCAGTTCCCAACCACCCTCTGGGGGAAGAACATTTTCCTGAGACCCAGTCCAACCCTCCCCTGACACAGCTCCAGGTCCTGCCACTGGTCACACAGAGCAGAGATGGCCACACTCAGATTTCAGATAGATTTAAGCATTAGCAGTTGTTCTGAGGTTATTTTCTCTGTTTTTGACAGCATATTTTACTGGATGCTCTCCCTTCCCAGCAATCTGTTCCAGTAACCAGAAACACACACAGTTGCAGTGTGAATTTTTAAAAAGATGATCTGGAAGAAAGTCAACAGAAAAACAACCAATTTAGGGAGTTCTTTGAACCTCAGGCCAGCTCAACAGAAGGGCTATTTGAATTCCTCAAGTGAAGCTCCAACTTCTGGTTAATAGATGTCCTTGAAGCACATTCAAAGGCTCACATTCCCCAAACTTTTAAGAGATGAACTGCAGAAATTCCGTATTTTTAACATCACCCCCTTCAATCTCAGGTACTGGATGCAGACTGAGAGCTAGCTTGGAGAACAGGTGGTTAATAAACATGAGTTACTCCACAAGCACTTGAAGGATTAGCTGTGTGTGAATAGCAAAGGGCAGCACAAGGAAAACCAATGTGGGAATACAAAGCAACAAAAGGAGAAGGGGACACCCACCATTAATCTGCTGGGAGGAGATTTTCTTCTCACTGATTTTGTCGTGGTTGGTGAGGAAGACAGGCATGTCTCTGTCTCCTAAGAGATTATCCAGAGCACTGGCTTCATGCTGGGTGTGTGCTGGGTAGGTTTCCTTGGGCATCTGCACCATGAGGTTTGGGAGTGTTTGATCCAGGGGGTTCTCCTCAGAGATGAAGGCATAGGGACAGTACTCCCGGGGCCGGGAGTAGATGTTGGCGTTGTCGTAACAGTCTGAGCAGATCACTAGTGGTGCTGCTCCACCTGAGGAACATGATGGGAAAACAAAAGACTCTCAACAAGGATGAGGGTGACTGATTTCCACAGGCTTTATGGCCTGGTATGAGCATGGATTGCAGCAGTATAGTTTGAAGGGCCTTTATGCAGATGAGAGTACTCAGCTTGAGAGGTCACATGAGAAGCCCCCAAGGTCCCTCCACCCAAATTCTCCATGGCACTGCCCTTCTGAGGGTGACCAGGGGAAACCATGGACATGTTCCCCCGTTTTATGGGGAAAAGGGTTCCATGCAGGTGCAGCCAGCTTGGGAACCAGGCTTAAAGAACCCTGGGATCAGACTGGGGCACACACCTGCCCTTGGACCTGACTTGTCCCTCCATGCCCACACACCTCAGACCTGATGATAAACTGGTCACTGAGATGAGCTGCTCCTTTCTGATACAGACTCTAGTGCAGTGGGACTGGACTAGACCATGGACAGCTATGAAAAACACTGAGGGATCACTTTTCAAGCCAGCCTATATAAGGATTGGATGGCACTTCAGCATCTGGATGGTAAAAAATAGCACCTCTGTAAACTCTGTGACACAAATACCCTAAAAAGTGTCCAAACAAGGTAGGAAATTGTGCAGACTCCTTAGGTATGATTTTAGCAAATCAACTAGATGTCTGGAAGAGGAGGAATTATAATATACCAAGGACAAGAGGTACAGCGAGTCATCATCCCAGCAAACTCTACTTCCAGCTCTATTGCCTGAGCTCCTGAGATGCCAGTGGAAAGGAGGATCAAAATCTACCTTGGCATTTCACCTGTGAGGACAAGAGTGTGCCCTGGCATCTGCTGAGGCCCAGGTAACACACCTGAGGGCTCTGCTTACCATCTGTGCCCTTGTGCACGTAGCTGCCAGCTGGAGGCATCAGCTGCTGATGGCTCCCTGCCTCTGAGTTGCTGTAGCCTTCCTGAGGCTCTGACAGTGTTCCTTGGGAGGACAGATAGCTGGGGATGTCAGCAGGTAGGTTCATCTCCTCTGCAAGGCAGAATTAACACTGATGACATCAACAGTGTGAAGATTTCAAGGTATTACCAATTCTATCCCCCACATTAACAAAGACATCCACAATTTCAACTCAACATATAGATGTATTTTCTCTACCTAGTTATCTGTTTTCCATATCAGTGATTAAAACCCCACACTTACAGGGAATGGAAATTTACACACATTATTCCAGCTCCTCAAAGTATTTCTAACTTTATTCAAATATTTATTTCCAAACTTTCCTGTTTTCCCTCAATGTAGGGCAAATCTAGCATATAAGGAATAGAATTAGCACACTTCTGGTATTTAAAAGAACCTCTAAAATGAAGGAATTTGAGCAAATCCCTGAAGGGATTTTAGGAGAAAAATCTTTGGTCCTTTAATCTTATCCAACTGTAATGAATCCAGAAATTTCAAGTGTTTTGGATTAAAAAAGGGGCCAAAGACTGTTGCTTTTGTACTTCACCTGTGTTAGTGATGCTGTAATCCTCATTCTTCCTCCTCATGTGGTAGATGACGATGACCCACACCAGGGATGTCCCCACCACACAGCACACCACCACAATGATCACAATTCCCACTGTTGTCCAGCCATCCTCCTCGTGGCTGAGGCCACTCTGGGAGGAGTCACAGTTGGGGGAGGCCAGGACGTTGAGGTAAATGTGGCCACGCTCAGTGCCCAGGGTGTTGGACATGATGCAGGTGTACTTCCCAGCATCCTCCAGCCCAGTGTCCACGATGATGAGGAGCTGGTTTGCTGCAGCAAAGAAATGTCTCTCAGTGACTGTGAGAGGTCCATCATCCTTGGTCCAGTTGAGGCGAGGGGCAGGGCTGCCCCCAGCTATGCACTGCAGCACAGCTGTCTCCCCCCGGGTCACTGTCCTGTCCTCCAGGGGCCTCATGAAGGAAGGAGTTTCTGGGAGAGTGGAGAAAAAAAAAATAATTAAGTTGTAAGATAACTTTGTGGAATCACAGAATGGTTTTGGTTGAAAGGGACCACCAGGTTCACCCCACTGCCACGGGCAGGGACAGCTTTCACCATCCCAGGTTGCTCCAAGCCCTGTCCAACCTGGCCTTGGACACTTCCAGGGATGGGGCAGCCACAGCTTATTTGGGCAACCTGTGCCAGGGCCTCCCCACCCTCACAGGGAAGAATTTCTTCCCAATATCCAATGTAACCCTGCCCTCTGACACCTCTCTGCAGATACTGATAGGCATTGATGAGGTCCCTTCTCAGCCATCTTCTCTCAAGGCTGAACAGGCCAAACTCTCTCAGCCTTCCATGGAATCATTTAAGTTGGAAAAAACCTCTCAGGTCATCTATCATTCAGCATTTCCTTGTAAAAGAGATGCCCCAGTCCCTTCATCATGTTTGTTGCCCTGTGCTGGACCCACTCCAGGAGCTGTGTCTCTCCTGTCCTGAGGAGCCCAGAACAGGACACAGCACTGCAGATGCACCTCACTAGGGATGAGAGGGGCAGGATCACCCCCCTGACATGCTGGCAGTGCTCTTCCAAATGCACCCCAGGATCCCACTGGCCTCTTTGGCCAAGTTCATGTTACCTGTGACTAAATTTGCTCTAAGGCAACACAAATCACCTGCCTAATCTACACTGCTGGACTGAGATATGCCCCTCAGATCCCTGCAAAGATCTTACTAACTGCAACTCCACTGGGCAGCTTTGCAGCTCAGCTTCTGAAGCTTCACTGTTCAAAAAAATCACAGGTTGCATTTTACCCCCATTTCCTAGGATATCATTACCACTGCAGACAAGCAGCATGGATCAGCACAGCACTCACCCAGCACAGTCAGGGTGGCATTGGCTGACAGTCCCCCTGCCACGTTCTGGGCCATGCAGCTGTAGATCCCCATGTCCTCCATCTTCACATTTGCAATGAAGAACACGTCGTCCTCGGGCATGACATGCATCCTCCTCTCCCTTGCAGCTGGGAAGTCTGTGCCACCATCCTTCTGCCAGGAGATCTGGGGTGGGGGGTGGCCCTCAGCAGCACATTCCAGGCGGGCCATGGCCCCCGTGCGGATGGTGAGATCCATGGGGGTTTTCAGGAAAGAAGGGAGCTCTGGATCAAAGGAGATGGGCTTTCAGTATTTTCAGTGCCAGGTAAAAAAGCAGCAAAAGCTCCGAAGCAGAGAGAAAAATTTGAAAAACAACCTGTCTGAAACATTCCTAGTTGGTCCCTAAGGGAGAGGGGGCAGCTTATTCCCAAAAACTGCACAGATTTTCAGTGGTTATTTCTAAGAGTATCTACAGTGTTTATAAAATCATGGAATGGTTTGGGCTGGAAAGGATGTTAAAGGCCATCCAGTTCCACCCCCTGCCATGGGCAGGGCCACTTCCCACTGTCCCAGATGACTCCAACCCAGCCTTGGACACTTGGATGGGGCAGCCACAGATTCTCCGGGCAACCTGTGCCAGGGACTCCCCACCCTTCACAGGGAAGGATTTCTTCCTAATATCCAATATAAACCTACTCTCTTTCAGTTTAAAGTCATTCAGTTCATTTCAAACGATGTGAAGAACAAGATGTCTCATGATGAAAAGGTTTAGTCTCCTTTCTAAGCCCTTTGTCACACTTTTTCTTCCCTTTTAAATAGAAAGGTCAACTACCCCCTCACCACCTCTGCTCTCAGGTGCCATGGGGATCAGTGGTCTGCTGACTGAAGTGAACATTGTCTTCTTATCTCCCTTCCCTCAAAGCAAAATAAACAGAATCATGACAGCTAACAATAAAAAAAAGACTTCACTTTCGACTTTTCACTGTGTTTCCAGTCCCACCACTTGTTTTCAATTGAGTTTTCCAGTTTTACAAACATGTGGGAAAGGTGTCTAGTTCTGAGGAGACAGCAGAGGGAGCTTTGAGTTTAAAGAATTCCACCTCCAACTAACTAGATGAACACAATTAGATCTGTGTTCTAATAAAGGACAGGAGATAACTGCCACTTTCAAAAAGTGAACAGAACCCCCACATCACTTCTTTCCTGCTTTATAAATAGATGTTTGATACTTTTAAATCCCAGTGAGACAGACTTCCAAGATTGCTTTGGGTGAAAAATAGACTTGTAGCTATTTAAATAAAATAGCTTAAGTTCCAAAGTGTTCTTTCTTTATTACCATTATCACTTACCATTGACAGTCAGCTTGGCTTTGTCAGAATAGTTGGAGCCAAAGTGATTGGTGACAATGCACTGATACTTCCCCTCATCAGTGAAATTCACGTTGAAGAGGTGCAGGACAGTGGTGTATTCCAGCACTTCCCCACTCTGCTGCTGGTACCTGGCAAAATTCTCCACCTCTGCATCACACAGGACCTCGCTGTCCTTGCGCCAGGCCGTGGCCATGGGGGAGTCACTGCTGCTCACAGCACTGCACGTCAGGGTCACGTTCATGCCTCGCAGGGCCACTGTGGTCTCTGGGTGAACCCTGATCTGGGGCTTTGGGAAGTCATCTGAAAAGAAAAAGCACCGAGATCAGCTGCTTTCATCTTCCTCTTGAGTTAGTGCTGCGAGACGAGTCGCCCCGCGTGAGCGGAAGGTTTTGGGAGCACGAGTCCTGCTCGAGGTGTGCAAATCCAGCTGTTTGCAGCTGGAAATCAGGCTGGGAAGGAGGATTAGAACCACAGGTAGGCAGAAGAATCAGCACTGGAAATAATCAGTGTGGAAGCACGGTGCTGAACAGCCCTGCCTTTTGTCCAGCTGTCTGGAACTTGCTATATTTAGATCACACCTGCTGAAGAGCCAGGCTATTTCATGAAGGACCAAAACTCACTTTCAGATAGTTCAAACATCCTGAAGAGCCTTTAAGTTCTACAAGTACAAAGCATAACAAGCTGGCAGTTTATTATCTCATCCCACTCAATGAGAGTGACTTCAATACACCCATTATTTCAGCAAAGACACTCTCACAGGGACACACAGAATTCTGTCAGATACCACTGCAGTGATATGAGAATGAACAAGTGGGTGCTTGCACTTACATGATGATCAGTGTAGCCCTTACCACCCCAGCAAAGAAATAATTGTAAACACAAAAGTCACTCTTATCAGACTGCTCACCCAGGAAAGGGGACACCAGACTAACTTGCAGGCCTGCCACAGGCTTCACCAAGGATTCCAGGCGAAGAGTCGCTCAGTTTCCCATTCCACAGTTTGGTTACAAAAATAAACAGGCTTATGTCTGAAGCTGTGATAGCAGAGACCAGATAAACTCACAGGTATGGAGCATCAGAAAATGTGCCAGAGTCTGAACTACTCTAATTGTCCAGAGAAGCTGTGGCTGCTCCATCCCTGGGAGTGTCCAAGGCCAGGCTGGAGTAACCTGGGATAGTGGAAGGTGTCCCTGCCCATGGCAGGGGGTGGAATAAGATGAGCTTTAAGGTCCCTTCTATGACCCTGTGATACTCCAGCCTTGCTGGTATGGATAAGAACCAGAAGGGTCAAACAGCCCTTCCAAAGCTAAAGGTGTTCCTGAGCAGGCAGAATGCAAGCATAATTGGTTTTTAATAGTTACCTAAATGAAAAACAATGCTGTCTCACAGCACTACTCCCTCAAGTTATCTTCAGGGCTCAAACACCACCAAACAGAGCAGAGAGAAGCAGAATTAAATCTCCAACTACAAAGGCCCACGTTGTGCATCACAGCCAAGACCAAGCACCTCCAGCAGCACTACAGCCTGATTTCAGCTGCACAGACTCGTGTTGCCATGCCTTTCTACCAAAAGCGATTAAAAATACAAACCACAGACAAAGTCATCAGGGTCCACACTGAGGAGGCTTTGTCCTGCCAGCCACTCGGGGTGAGCACAGGTGACATTCACAGCCTGCTGCAAATGGCTCTCAGTGAGCCACTGGGGCAGCCACTTCAACTGGCAATCACAGAGCAAGCTGCTTGTGTTCAGAACTCTGCAGAAACAAGGCAAAACAAAAGGGTGACTCAAGTTTCTCTCACATTCCTAAGTGTGATGTCGTGCAGCAAAGTAACTTGAAGCACATACATCCAGAACTGTCAAGATTTACAGTATTATTTTATGCCTATGGGTATTTATTGTACAATCTTAGCTATTTATGGCAGAAACATTCCTACATCAGCATCAAACCCTTAAATTTCATATTAATTCTGCAGAATACAACCTTCATATATAAGTTTCAACTTCTTAAAAAAAACACACAAAAATCACTAAGCTTGCCTTTACAGTTCTCTCATCCCTCTTTAAAGCAATTAAAAGGAACAACACTGCAGAGCAGCTTCATGCTTCAAACTAAACCCACTTGCCATTAAGAAATGAGTAGAAGCCTCAATCCTCATTTTCATGCCACATGATAAATATTTAGGACTTAATTTTTTCAACTGCAGATTGTTTTCTCTGCTCCACAGCAAAACTGCCAACAGGAAACAATGATGGGCCACTTCTTTCCCCATCACTTGCTTTCAAAGTTTCTTAAATATTCTGTATGATTTTGACTGATTGGAGACAGTCCAGCATTTAAGAAGAGATCTGCCACGAGAAGAATCCAGTGGTGGGAGAGGAGAGACATCAAACAAGCCAGGATTCCACCCTGCTCTTTGCCTGTACATACCAATGATCCCTCACTTGTAAAACACATCAGAGAAGGCAAAGAAATCTTTAACACCTAAAATGTGACTCCTCACACTGGCAGATCTTGCAGGTTACATCCATCTGGCCAAGATTAACTAATGGAGCAACAGTTTTAGACCAGATTGCACAATATTCAGAGACTGTATCTCAGAGAAAGGACTGTGTTACAGTAAGATTAGTCTGGGGTGTGAAGGTCACTTCACATTACAATACTTGAAATGTCTGAAGACCACAAGAGGCTCTAGCAGCTTAAATATCTGCTGAGCACGTAAAAAATCTTGTCTAGCTGTGAATTTTACAGCCTTTCCCTAGCCCTAAAAATAGGAAGACAAAACTTAGGGTTTGCTAACTCCCCTGAAAGATTTCTGATGAATTGTTTCTTTTGTTCACTGCCTACATGCAAGTGAGTGCTGAGCTGGCTGCAAAATCATAGGACAGGAAAAAACCTAATGGTTCAGCACTGCCAGAAAAAAAAAATTATCTCCTGAAAAAGGAGGTGCAGATTTAATCAAATCTTAAATCTAAATATACAGCTACCAACTTTGAGTTGATAATTTACCAGCACTGCTGCAAATATTTCATGATAAAAGCAGACAAACTTCAGGAACTTCAGCCAATGGCTGAAGGATTCTTTCTGAGAAAAGGCTTGAAAAGAATCTCTAAATAATTGTCATGAACTTACAGCTCCTTCAGCTGAGCCTGGGCAAAGGCATTTTCTTGGATGGACATTACTGCATTGTTGCTTAAATCTCTGTAAGTCAAGGAAAGAGCACAATAATGGGTCAGTGTGATTCCATATGGTGTTTTCAGTTAAATTCTTGTAAATCTGACAGAGAATAGGAGACTGAAGTTGACAAATAATTGTAAGTACTACAAATTAAAGTACTTACAGATGTTCAAGTCCTTCAAGGCCAGAGAAAGCTTTTTTGGTAATTGACTTTATCTGGTTTCCTTGCAAGATTCTGAAAGACAAAGCCCCAGAGACCAGTCTAAATGTCAATGTGAGTTCACAGCTAAGACCCCAAACAAGTTCCCCACGATGCTTAACTACATTTTTTTCTAATTCCAGCTGAGCTAAAAGATTAAATACTATTTTTTAGCTTAAAGGCTCAACTAATTTTCCCACGAATAGGGTTTCTTTTCTATTTTTAACTTCAGAGATTTGGGTTAGAGATGTGTCAGAAGATAAGTAAAGAGAACAAAACAGTGATAAGGGGAACTTGGGAGTGGAGCAATCACTTCCTGATACCAATGTGTCCCATCACACAAGTTCCTGGACTGCACCCTCACACCAGACTATTTGTTTTAAGCAACATCTTTAGCTCCACAGGATGGAGCTCCCTACAAAGCACAGGGATGAAAAGTGCACAGTCTAAGTACTGAGTTGTTAATTCAGTGGTGCTTCACATTTGTTCCAAAATACTTGGTGTTTTGGAGTTGCTTTTCTGAAAAGCAGTAACTTTTATCCAAACTAAAGAAGCACAAAAAGTGATAAATCATCACACAGAGGGACTGAGCTGTTCAATAACAAATGAACTCCAATATTCATGCTTAATTTCTTCAAATTGGTGCTGTAAGGTGATCCAGTGCTATATGGATCCAATGATCCTGAACATGGAACCCAAACCTCTATCAGGTTGTGGAACATGAGTGCAAAACACAGAACAGTTGCCACTAGAAAAGCTTTCTGCTTCATGCCATTGATTTACAATTGCTTAATATTTTGCACTCTCCCTCTCCTCTGCATGCCTGGGAAGTGCTGTCATTCCCAAGGTTTTTCATACATACAGTTTATCCAGCCTGCTGAGTCCCACAAATGCTTCATTTGCATCTTCTATGGCCCAGGAGATCTCGTTGTTCCTCAAGTCCCTGCAGGAGAAGAGCCTTCTTAGAAAGAAGCCTTGGGAAAGCTTGGAACAAAGGTTTTTCTTAGAAAGAAGCCTTGGAACATCATCATGACCAGTGTTAGTGGTGAGCTGGGGGAGAGATTAGTGCTCTGTGGTGCTCTGGAACAGCCTCACCTGGAAGGTCTCAAACCTTTCACAAAGCTAAGCTTGTCAGGAGATGACACTTCAGAGGTGCAAGAGAAAACTATTCCTGATCAGTGCTGCAGCCAGAACCACAAACAAATTCTGCAATACAACTTCTTGATGTGGTATATTTAAGGAAAGCCCCAGTCTGACCAGCACTTGGCATGTGATGGGAGTATTTGCCAGGAGCTGGGAGAGGCTCCTGAAGCAAGTTGGTTCATGTAAGGGAATTAAGCAATACAGCAGCAGCATTAATCTTCCCCAGTAACAGGCTTATAACAGCATTAGCATATTAAGAGATTACACACAGGTTACAGTGTAGGGCTGCCAGGCACACAGGGGTGGATTTTCAGAAGGAAGTTGATATTCTGCTCACAAATCTCGTTATCAGCTAATGGGATTTCTGAATGACCTCTCTGCACAGCACTCCAGCCCCTGATGGAGAAGAGAGGTCTGAACAGCAAAAGCAGTAGAGCAATATGGTTTGGAGAGAAGAAAAATTCAGTTGTGTTTTTAGACTGAATGGCTTGGACTGAGCCAAGATCACCTGTTTTGATGCCTCCATTTACAGAAGTCTTGCAGACTTGTGTTGAAAGAAAATCACACTAATGGAGAATAGTCTGTACTGTGTTTTATCAGGTACTCTATGTAACAGCTTGGTGGAGCTTCCAAATGAGTTAACTGACACAAAACCAACTACATAAAAAAGCAACTGGACACATCACTCATATAAACATTTCTTCCCTTGTGCTAGTGGTGGAAAAATGAAAAATCTACTTTCCCTTGGGTGGAGACCGTAAATTGTGTAAAACACCATCCTGGAAGAGATTGGGATCAATCTCCAGGACACCACCAGTGGTAACACATCATTTGCTTATTACTCTTTGAGACATGGATGTCTTGTGTGTAACACCAGGCAGCAACCACTTCCACAATTAATATATACACATTTTCAATTTTAGGACGAAAAGAATTCCATGTTTCGGACATTGCAAACTCTTACTAAATATGACCCTGATACTTGCTCACATTAAATATTTTCCTCCTCAAAAATTATTCAAGCTAAAATACTTGACATGGATGTGATCTAATGAGAGTGACTAGATGAATAATATGCCAACTTTATTTCCAACTTGCTAATTCTTATGATTTAAGACTTGTGTCCAGAATCATCCCGAGGTCTGCTTCGGAATTTTAGATTGTGAATGCCAGAGAATATAAATGCCAAGCTACTCACAGCATAATGAAGTAAATAATATTATAAGATGTAAAACTTCAGTGCTACTTTTTAATCCTACCTTGCTCTTACTCCCTTGCAGTTAATACCAGTTTTACAGTTTATTCTCCTACATTGCACAGTGGCAGGGGCTGAACATACAGAAATATTTACATCAGCCTGAACATTGAAACAACCAGCACACAACCAACAATGGAACTAATCCTGCAGCCACATGGTATCTCTTATTGTTTGAAGTATTTTTACACTCCACTACTCAGACCACTTAGCAAAATGAGTGAGCAACCCCAAAGAAAAGCCCCTCATTGTGTGAGCAAGGGGCTGGCTCCTCATGCCTGGCTGGGCACGAATGCTTGGAGCCTTGATAATCACCACTGCCCTCCCTGCTGCACATTCCAGCCCCAAAGGAAAGGGCCAGGCCCTTGGCTGCTGACACCCCTGAGAGCCCAGGAAAACCTACTAATTAATCTGCTCTTGTTCTTTTTCATGCTACTCTAAACCCAAGAAATTAGGTTTAATTATTTCGTTAAAAGGTTGCATTAAGGTTAACAGAATATGACTGCTTACATAAATCTCTCTGGTGAGTTTGCTTATTTAAGCATTTATTTAATGAAGTGACAGAGGGGTTATAAACTTTCACTCCTTTCTCAAATACCATTGTTTAGGATAATTACAACTGTTCAGATCTACTTGGGGCAGGATTGGGTCTTTTCAGAAATATCCAACAGCTGCAGCTGCCCCAAAAGGTCCTGGCAAGTGCAGAGCTGAGCCTGTGACAGCAAGAGGAACCCTACACCTCCCTGTCAGTCTGTGACTTCAGCACACGGGCAGGGTGGCCTAAACCACACCTTCTGCAACACAAAAGGCTTCACCACTTGGCTTCTGAGGTTCCAACCCTAATAAAACCCTCTGGAATAAAGAGCTCCAGGCTACTTGCTCCACAACTGGCACCCACACAAGGTACCCACATCTCCCAGAACCGGCACTGGCCACTCGAGGTCACCGAGTCACTCTTCCTTACCACCACTAAAACTGAGTGGCTGAGTCGTTTTAAGCTGGGCTGTAATTCTGTTATCTTGGCAAACCAGAAGATTATCAGCCCTGCCACGCCTGCAGGCAGCAGAGGCCAACCCTGATCTCAGGCTCCCACAGTGCAACATCCATTGTCTTCATTTCCGCCGCATTAAACTGAGATTTCAGTTGGAAGGTTTCTGTACTTACAAGGTTTGTAGATTTGTCAGACCTCTGAAGACACCATCAGCAATGTGACTAATGTGATTGTCACCCAGGTTTAGTTTCTCCAACAAGCCAAGTCCCACAAAGGCAGATTCCTTGAGGCGAGTGAGCTGGTTGTACGACAAGTCCCTGGGAACGTGGGACACACATTTTTTAATTATGAAGATGCTATCTGACTTGATTAGCTATTGTGTTTTGATTAATTTCTCTAACAGAACACTTATAAGTAAAATACACCACATTTTCACGGGCCTGACAAGGAAATGGAGTACTTCCTTTGGTAATTCATTCTTGCCAGTGTGTTATTGCAACATTGCAAAATCCCCAATGAAAAGCAGCCCAGGACTTACAGCTCAGCAAGTCTTTGGCAGAATTCCCACGCATCTGGGCTGATCCTGGTAATGGCATTCTGGCTAACATAGAGCTGTTGCAATGTCCTCAGCCCATACAGCCAGCCCTTGCTTACTTCTGTTAAGTTATTATGTTCCAGTTCTCTAAGGAGTTAGAAGGAAAACCATTCGTTAAGTAGATAATCAATGACACATCTATTTACAAAATTTCACCTTGTGGATCTCAAAAGTGTTTACTAAGATTAAGCCTTAGAGGATCTGAACTGCATGAATATATTCAATCCCACTGAAACCATAAGAGAGAACTAAAGTATATGAAGAACAGAGTAACTCAACACCAGCTGCAAGGATCCAGTGGCAGAAGTAAAACTGTAATCTCTGTTCTCAAGGGTCATTTCTATTTTAGAAAATTTTGCTAATACTGATGCTTGCTCTGTCAGTCCCAGAACAAAGAACAGCCCCATGTTATGGGGACTGCAAATGAAAACCAGCAAAAAAGCAACTACAGAGTCAAACACTCTTGATCACCAAGTGGGAAGTGCACCAATATCATGGAATCACAGAATGGTGTGGGTTGGAAGGGACCTGAAAGATTATCAACTTCCAACCTCCTGCCATGGCCAGAGATGCCTTCCACCATCCCAGGTTGCTCCAAGCCTTGTCCAACATGGCCTTGGACACTTCCAGGGGTGGGGACACCTCTGGAGTAACCAGACATGACATTAAATAAAGGGAAAATACTTTTTTCCAATGGTTTCATCAATATCTCAGCAGAGTCTTGATCTAAGGGAGGACATACAGGAACAACTCTCCACAATCTCTTTCTTTTCCCCCAGAAGAAATTCCATAACTAGGCATACTCACAGTTCCTCTATATTACCCAGGCCAAAGAATGCTCCATCCATCAGCCTGTTAATCCCATTGCGCTGCAGTTTCAAGGATTTCAAGGATTCCAGTCCTTGGAATGTGAGACTTTCCACTGTTTTGATCCGGTTCCTTTTCAGTTCCCTTTGATAAAGATGACATTCAAACATTAAGACACCTTTCACAAGCACCACTTTGTGGAAGTCAGAAGAACATGTTGAGCTGAACAAGAGGTCTAAGTGCTGTTTTATGCTTTCAAAACTGTTACTTACAGAAACTGTACATGAGGCAATTTGAAGATCTTTGGTGGAATCACACTAATCCTGTTTCTGTTCAGCTTTACCACCATCAGTGAGCTGGATAAGTTATCAAGGCAACCTGCTTCTAGAGTAGTTATCCTGTTGTTACTGAGATTCCTAGGAAAGGAAGAGGGAAAGAGGCTTTTCAGAGCACAATTTTATGAACACAATGGCACAAGCACCTCAGAACTCAAGTTCCTTGAGGAGTCACATAAGAAATCTGATTTCTGAGATATCAAGCTAAATCCTTTTTCCCAAAGGAACCAGTGTGAGGAGCTGGTTTTGACTGCATGTCCATGCTTCAGTTAGAGATGGTTCAGACAATGTCCACAGTGATCTCCTCAAACAGGGAAGAAATCCCTTCCTGTCACTGCTGGCTGATGAACCAGCACTCTGACAACAGCAGGAGTGGGTTTCCATGCTAATTGGGAAAATGCAATATGGATTGGACTGAAAATCAAGCACAGCTACAGCTCCATTAAAGCACTGCTACCAGTCCAAACACATGCACACTCCCTATTTTAAGATAATAACTTAAGAGTCCTGAGATCCCCAATGTTACCATTGCAGAGCCAGGGATCCCAGACACAACAGATCCCTTGTACTTACAGGTACTTGAGCTGCATCCGTGGAAAAGAAGAGGCTTTAATTTCTGAGATAAGATTAGAACTAAGATCTAGATTTTCCAGTGAAAGGTAAACCTGGAGTTGCTCAGCATTTATTTCTGGGATGGTATTGTGCACCCTGAAAAAGATCAGCAAGAAATAATGATTATTAAAACATCTCATCCTCCCAGTTGCACAGCTGAGAGAACTCCAGGATTCTGTGTATCAGCATTAGTGAGCCTCCTGAATGGGACAGGCACCACATGCTTCCAAAAGTCTTAATTCCTAAAGCAATACTGCAAATCCAAGGGCTATCTGCCACCTTGACATATGAATAGATTCAAATTCTGAGGCCTGTAGCTGGTGCTGTTCCTTGTGGGAACTGTCATTCCTGGGCTGAATCCCTCCCCTTCAAAGCTGCCTGCCTTGGTTGACTGCATTTTATTGGTAATTTAGGGTGACTTGATTGTCTAACTGATTTGTATTTCTTTAAAGAGTGCTTACATATTCCCTCCAGCCCTTTAGATGAGCAGTATTTCAAGACAAAGGAAGATGTTTTCCTACAATTTGATGGCAGAACTCTAACATGATTTGTTAAACAAGAAAAAGGCAGATGAGCTGTTACTCACAATGAGAGGAGAGTTATATTGGAAGTTGTTTCTCCAAAATAAGGAATTTCACTCAGCTCATTGTAATTCATTTTCCTTAAATAGAGAGGGGGAAAAAAAAAGGAAAAAAAATTACTGGCACTTCAAAAAGAAGAAAACCCTTCTGTACACAGCAGAAATAATTCATATCACAATGCATTTAATTTGATTATATTAACAATACTTAGTAGTTGACCAAAAAAAAAATAATTTGAACAACTTAACAGTAAAACATGCTAGTTTTCCCCTTTTTCACAGATACTATTCATTTAAAATCAGCCATACCCAAAACAAACATGCCTCATTTCTCCTTAAAAATACTCGTCTCCTGATCTTTTCCAAAAGAAGTTTTCTGCTCACAAAGCAGCAGTTTCATACATAAAATGTGCTGCCAAAACAGCATCCATTTTTAATTAGCTGGCACTGAATATTTCTGCAAGTCAGACCAGATATCTTGACATGCAATGAAACATTCCAGTTATAATTAGTAGGATATCTTTAGAATTTGACCTCATAAAAACCAACTTACACTTCTTGCAGTGTATGAGCAGACAAATCAATGCTCCAGTTGGATGATAATAAATGATTATGACTTAAATCCCTAGAGAAAAGAGAGAAAAGTTAGTTCCTGGAACAAAATAAAAACCAACCCAAAACATGTGTGCTTTGTGCAACCTAAAGTTTAGAACTCTGTTTATGATACATCCAATTCCTCTTTCCCCAAAGAAAACAGCCTGTTCTAGACAGAAGTCTAGAGAATTGTATTTCTCTGTTTGAAACAAATAACTTTTTGTTAAAAAAGCTTCTTGGAAGGATGATTGTACCTGGCCAGAGCATTTTTCCTTTAACCCAGAGTTTTATTAGCAACACTTGCCTATCAAAAGAAACAAAAGCTTGGCAGGGACATGGTAAAATTCCTTATAAAATGCCTGTTTTCTGTAGCATGATCCCCATTTTCTCAGCTTTCCAAAGAAGCTGACCAGCCAAGGCAGGCTTATTTCAAAGGAAAAACATGCACCCAATTCCCAAACAAGCTGGAGAGGACAGAACCATGAGGCTGGGAGTCTTACAGATGCTTCAGCACCAGTTGGTTTTACTTACAGAAACCAAATGCAGGAGCTGAACTGTTTCAATGAGCAAGAGGGTTGTTAAATGTGTTTTTAATGCTCACACTGGATGTTGATGCTATTCCCATTGCTGTAATTTTAAACAGTATTTTACTTTTGCATTTACTTTACTTATGGTCAGAGTTCCTCATGAGGAGCAGCTCCAATCCCTGCTCTATCTGTTGGATATTGGGAAAAGGTTCTTCCCCCAGAGGGTGGTTGGGCACTGAACAGGCTGCCCAGGGTTTGGCCACAGCCCCAAGGCTGCCAGAGCTCCAGGAGGGTTGGGACAACACTCCCAGGGATTGTTGGGGTGTCTGTGCAGGGCCAGGAGCTGCAGTGGATGATCTTTGGGGGTGTCTTCCAGCTCAGGATATTCCAGGGTTCTCTGCCATGATTCCATGCCAGCTGGTCTTTCCAGTCTGTCAGCAAGGCATCACACTTCCCTCTCCATTCCAACTCTGACAGCTACAATGAGCTATTTTCAGCAAAGCTGTTCCCCTCCCATGAGCTCCTCTGATAAGGTCCTGTATCACTGATTCTATTCCATGATTGCAGCACTAACACAGTATGGATTTATTACAGTCAGTTTTGAGCTTATCAGACAAGCAGCAGCTATGCTGACACAGGAGACAAAACCATCCTTTCCAACCAAAACTACCATGTAACCATTAATTTGAAAATTGAAATGTAATTGAGAATATTTAAAACTATTTCCATTGACAACCCTGGGCAGCCACAGCACCCACACACTCCTCTGCTCCTGCAGTGTGCTTGACTGGAAATACACTGAGGGCCCAACCTGATCCCACAAGGATCACTGACTCCAACCCCAGGACAATCCCAAAATCCCACTGAGCATTGTGCAAACATTCCCTGAGCTCTGGCAGATGACTTTTCATCTCTAAGACCAAAACCTATAAGGAGAGAGCAAGGACCTGACACTTGACAGACTGTTGTTCACCTTCCCTCAGGTTCAGTGCAAAGATTCCCTTCTAGCCATGAATTATTAAACCCCTGGATGTCATGGCAAGTCAGGTGGTTGTTAATGTATTCTTTTAATTACAGCCAGATGCAAATGATACAGAGAGAGCAGCAAGCAGGTTTGCAAATAATTATTCATTCCTACAATTAAAAGAAAAAAAAAAAGAAAAAACAAGAGCTGGGAGTCCCAAGCCATGGTGTTTCCAAAGGATCTGTGTGCAGCCTGTGGAGGAAGGATGGGACAATGGCCAGGGAAGATAACAACACACCCCTGAGGGGTGCAGATACTCCACTGAGGAGCAAATCCATGCCATGGGTGCTGAGCCAGACCAACCTGTGTGTCAGGCACAGCCAGCAGGCACTGGCAGAGAGCTGGGCAGGCAGATTAGGAGCCAAAGAAAACCAAAACTTGGCTTTTCTAAGGCTTTCAGGAAGAAGAGAATAGGATATTTCAGTTGGAGGCAACCTACAACAATCTTCCAGTCCAGCTGCTTGACCACTTCAGGGCTGGCCAAAAGTTAGAGCAAATCATTGAGGACACTGTCCAAATGCCTCTTAAACAGTGACAGCCAGGGGGCTGAGGACCTGCTAACAGAAGCCTACTGTCTAATTACCAAGTTAGAAATTAAGATTTTAATTCAGAAAGCTCAGGAGAGAATTTTTCTATTATTACTCAGATTTGGACTACAACAAAGTTTGCATTATAATAAGTCCTCTTTCAAGAAGCTGGGTGCAGTTGATATTCAAACCAGTTCTGACATTATTTGCATCTAGGTTCTGTTACTGGCACTTTTTTTTTTTCAATACACCAACTGATCACTAAGTAGAGAGTGGAACACATTGGCTGATTTGGTGATTTTCAGAGCTAAGATTCCTGCTGTCCTGCAGGACCAGGGGTACTTCCCTTGCTCTAGAAAAGCCAAAATGGAAGAACCCATCATTTTAGGCACTGGGAGGCCCAGAGCAAACACACAAAATTTGTATTTTAGAGATTCATCTGGTGTTGTATATAACGTATCCAAACATTCACTCTGAGCTGGAGAGGTTTTCAGCTCTGAAGTAAATAAAACAGAACACACACATCAAATTGATTATGGATGATGGAGAAGGGCCTCAACTGAGCCCAGCTGAGCTGTGGCCCTGTGCTGGTACAGGTGTTGATGCAGAATGCAGGGAGGCATTTGAGCTCACCCAAATGGGCCAGTGGAACTTGCTGAACTAATTAACTGATACCTAATCTAGGTCTCTCTAATTACCAGGATATATAAACATACCCATCACCACAGGACTGAAGGCAGTGACCACCAACATTGTGCTTCCCTCTCTCCCTTCACACAGGGCTGGAGTTCCTTGTTCTAAAGAATCTAATGTTAAGATACAATATAAAAAATATTTCCTAACTCCTAGACTGCCCTACCCTTTTCATCAGCTGCCAAGTAATCCACAAAACATGTATCTTCACAGGAAAAATGAAGTTACAGATGCCTGAATACTTCCATCATGCAAATAAGTTCTAAAAGTGCTCTGCTGGCCTTATTAAAAACAAAAACCCAACAGAAAACCAACCCTCTCCACAATGGAAGCATCACTTGCAAGTGGTCTGAAAGAGGTATAAAAAAGAAGAGCATTTATTTCTCAAAGCTAGGTGAAGCGGTACCACAGAACTAAGAGAGAAAAGCACTTCAGGGACTTAATCATGTGAGAAAAGTTAGGCTTTGATTAATTTTAAACAGTGGGTGAGCAGTTAGCTGGCTTAGATTGAGAACTGCCAGAGCAGTCCCAGGAAAGAAAAAACATCACCCACACTTCATGTGCCAAAATCCTGAAAGCCACAACAGAGACAGACACAGAATGCATGGAGAGCAGCCTGGGGAAGGACTTGGGGCTGTTGGTGGGTGAGAAGCAAAACACGACCCAAAAATGTGCATCTGCAGCCCAGACACCCCCCGTGCCCTGGGCTCATCCCACAGCCTGGGCAGCAGGGGAGGGGGCTCTGCCCCTCTGCCCCTTCAGGTGAGACCCCACCTGCAGAGCTGCTCCAGAGCTGGGGAACAACAGCAGAGGGATGTGGAGCTGCTGGATTGGATCCAGGGAGCTGGAGCCCCTCTGCTCTGCAGCCAGGCTGGGAGAGCTGGGAATGTTCACCTGGAGAAGGGGAGGATCCAGGGAGAGCTTGGAGCCCCTTCGAGAGTCTAAAAGGGCTCCAGGAGCTGGAGAGGGACTGGGGACAAGGGCTGGAGGGACAGGACTCAGGGAATGGCTTCACCCTCACAGAGGGCAGGGTTAGATGGGATATTGGGAAGGAATTGTTGGCTGTGAGGGTGGGGAGGCCCTGGCACAGGGTGCCCAGAGAAGCTGTGGCTGCCCCATCCCTGGAAGTGTCCAAGGGTTGGAGCAACCTGGGACAGTGGGAGGTGTCCCTGCCCATGGCAGAGGGTGAAACAAGCCCCTGAACCCCTTATTCTTGTTTGCAGCAGGTCAGATTGCACAATGTAGCACAGTGCCAGCTCTGCTTCTTCCCACCCCACGCTGTGCCAAGCAGCTTTAAACACACCCTCTATCAGCTTGGAGAAAGATACAAGTATTTGTTGAAGCTTGAAAACTTGCTCTTCAAACAGCACGGGTATCATTTTGCTCATTAGCCTCCTGATGAACTGCCAACTCCCTTTTCCAGGCACTGACAAGTTACAATATCTTTGTTCTGCTCGAATCACCAAAGGTTTCACACACGAGTTGCATTTCTGTGCTAAACCAGACACTTTTATTCTTAAACATTTCCAAATGCTGATTATGCAGGGAAAGGAGAGAACCACAAAGGGACAAAAAGGTTTCAAGCTTCCCTGGACACATTCAGTTTTTAACACAGACCAGGCTCCTGAGTCCTGCTGGAGGAATTCCTGGAGTTCCTTGAGCAGTAGTTTGTTTGTCTGTAGTACCTGCCTGACTGGCTTCATGTTCTCTTGGTCTGGAATAATGTCATTTTTATCAGCTGGGAAACACGATCACCCCAAGAGGGACTCAGAGCTCTGTGCACAGAAGCAGGTTTTGATACCCCTCATATTCCAGCACCTCTTCCACCTACAGAACCTGCAGCCAAAGGTGACAAAAGCAACGGCGGCTGTGACAGCAACAGTCGAGGAAGGATAAAGGCTTGACCTGTGTAAACACCATTTAGCGCGTTGGCTAATTAGACACTCGGGAGCAGAGGCTACGGGTGGCCCTTAATTGCTTTGTGGGATTTCTTTGGAAACACAGCGGCAAACGCCAAAGCAGGGAGAGGAAGGGAGTCCCTGAGCCGCAAAGGGACGCAGAGGAAACCACCAGAAGCAGCGGGAAGTGCCACAACCCGGCCGAGGTCGAGGTGGAAGGAAGGTTTCCAAGCACAATCCTAAGGGACCATGAACTCCTGGAAGCAACGGTAAGTCCTGGCCGGAGTGGCATCGCCTCCAGCCCCGCTGGCCACGGCCTCTCACACGGAGCAGGGCGGGCCACGCGTGGAACTGCGGGCCCGGGTTCCCTCCCTGCACGGCCCCGCTCCCCCAGCCCCGGCCCTGCCCGGGCCCCGCTGCTCCGAGCGAGCGCCCCCGGGCACAACCCCCGGGCTGGCAAATCCCTGCGGGAACGCCGGGTCCCCCCGCGCCCCATCCCCGCCACCTCCAGCGCTCCCCGCACACCTCCGGGGGTGGGGACTCCAAACCTTCCCAAGGCCCGACCGCCCTTCCCAGGGAGAACTCCCCGCCCGTGTCCAGCCTGGCCCTGCCCCGGCGCAGCTCACACCGTTCCCTCCCATCCCACCCCTCGTTCCCCGCCAGCAGAGCCCCGATACCCCTCCTCCCCTGCCCGCAATCGCGGCATCTCCTCACTCACAGCCCCGTGGTGCCGGCGGGCAGCGGCGGGATCCAGCGCGGG
>VXBA01006016.1:1030072-1049428 GCA_013399895.1 Serilophus lunatus
GCCCCGCTCGCAGCCGCCGCAGCGCGCAGGCGGAGAGGGGCGGGGCCACGGCCGGGACACGCCCACCCCGCGGCCGCGGAAAAAGCGGCGGGCAGGGGGCGAAGGGGGCGGGGCTTATGTGGGCGGGGTTGTGGGAAAGCCACGCCCACCTCGGCCGGACGGTAACGGCGCCTGGGAGGGGCGGGGGCTGTCAAGCCACGCCCATTGGGGGCGGAGCGATTCCTTGTATGGAGCGATGGGCGGGACAGCGCGGTGAGGGGCGGGGCTTGTGTGAACGCGCCCTTTCTTGGCACCGCCCCGTCTGTTCGTAGGGAGGGGGCGTGGCCTCGGGGGCGGGGTCAGTGCAAGCCCCGCCCTCCATTGCGGTCCCGTGTGTCCGTGTCCGTGTCCGTGTCCGTGTCCGTCGGTCTGTGCGCGGAGGGGGCACGGGGCAGACCGGGCTCTGCTCGGGAGCGCCGAGCGGGCAACGGGCACAAAATGGTGCCCAGAAGTTCTACCAGAATATCAGGCAGAACTTCAGTGTGAGGGAACAGGCTGCCCAGGGAGGGTGTGAAGTCTCCATCACCGGAGATATTCCAGATATATGGACACAGCCCTGTGCCGTGGGATGACCCCCACGGGCGGGGAGGTGGGAGCAGGTGACCCACCGTGTTCCCTCCAGCCTCACCCGTCCTGTGATTCCGTGTCCCCACGAGCCGGGTGTTGCTGCCACGGTGCCACCCCGTCCCCGGGCTGTGGGCACAACCCACAGCAGCAGCCTGTGCTGGGGAGGTGTCCCCTCGCAGTCAGGGAGGTGGTCGGACAGACAGACAGCTGGTGGGAGCCCCAGGCGTCGTCCTTGCTGTTCAGGCACTGCCACCTCGTGGTCCTGGCCCTGCCGGGAAGGGACACGCGTGCCCAGCTCTCCCGAAGCACGGAAAGCCCCTTGCAGCCGGCCTGGAGTGGGTCAGGACACCCCAGACACAGCCCCGCAGCCCGTGCATCACCGGGCTCGCCCAGCCGGGGCTCCATCCCGAGCAGGCTCAGGAGGAAACATCCCTCCGCTCTGCTCTCGGGTCGGGACCCGCAGCCCAGCAGTGCCCTCGAGCAGGGCAAGCTGCTGCCGGTGCTCGCAGCGCCCGCGGCCCCGGGCCAGCCCCAGCCTCCCCGGGCGGCTGCAGCGGGGCTGGGCAGCAGCCAGGTCCCGCTCCAGGCGAGTCTGGGGAAGGCAGAGGGAGCTGCGCACATTCCTGCTTCCCAGAGCAGCTCAGGGCACGGCTTCTCCTGCCTGCAGAAACTGGAAGCGGGTGCCGGCGGCAGGTGGAAAGAGATTCCCACGGAGCAGCGAGGTTAGACCGCCCTGCCTGTTGCTGCTGGCACGTTGGCAGGGATAAGGAAAATAATAAAACTGCTGGAGAGTAACCAAAGAAGGGACACAAAGATGATGAAGGGTCTGCAGGGGCCGTACAAAGACTGGCTGAGGTGACTCATCTGCTCAGCCTGGCGAGGAGACTGAGGTCAGACCCCATCGGGGTCTGCAGCTCCAATCTCTGCTCTCTGTGACCAGTGACAGGACCCGAGGGAAGGGCTGGAGTTGTGTCAGGGAAGGGTTAGGTCGGATCTCAGGGAAAGATTGTTCCCCCAGAGGTTGATTGGGCACCGAACAGGCTCCCCAGGGTTTGGTCATGATCCCAAGACTGCCAGAACTCCAGAAGGGTTTGAACAACGCTCTCAGGGACAGGGTGGGATTTCGAGGTGTCCTGTGCAGGTCCAGGAGATGGACACGATGATCCCCGTGGGTCCCTTCCAGCTCAGGATATTCCATGATTCTATGATACGTGCAAACAGGCTCAAACGGGAACAGGGATGCTGCCAGCTGGGAATCTGATCCCTGCATCAGGGTGGCCGCTGACAGTGCTGTCCCCGGCTGTCCACGGGCAGCTCAATTAGGAGCATCTGCTCAGAAAAGTCCAGGGCCCAGCACAGGTCTCTCCAACAATAGTTCCCACTGCAATTTGCATTTATAAGAGTATTGCCATGGCAGCGGAAATTTGCATATTAATAGAAGCCAGCCTTAATTGTTGAGCTGCTCCTAATATCTCGGAGCAGAAAGGAGCCCGCTGTGATTCATGGCGCTGTAACTGCCGCTGCTCGGGGCCCTGCCTTCCCAGCCAAGTTCCTTAAAGCTCTCTCTGCTGCTCCCTCTGCCAGCCCCTGCTCCTGTGCAGTTGCCCACAGTACCCATTTAGGAGTGAAACCCCGGGCTCTTCTCCTGCCTCTGGGAGCTATCTGCACATGCAGGGCTGGTGCTGTGTGCAGGGCAGCTCCCGTGTGCCCAGGATTGCCCGAGCTTTCCCCTAAAACCCGGCCCTGCTGACCGAGTTGGGGGCAGAAGCCCTTGTGGAGCAGGAGGCAGTGGCACACCCGGGGCTACCAGCCCAAAACATCCCGTTGGAGGCCCAGCAGTGGTTTAGCGTGGGGATGGGCGAGGGGCACTCAATCCCTGTCCCTGTCCTGTGGTGTGGAGTGGTCAGAGGCTCACCAGGGAAGCACTCGCACGCTTCCCTGTGTGTGAGATGAGGAGGCTCCTTCCTCCCCAGCACGGGTCACTCCGGGATCCCCATGGCAGGGGCACGAGGCTCTGCTGCAGCCCAACCTTTCTTGTCCCCCTCGGGTCATTCTCCTCCCCCACCACCCGGACTGCTGCCCTGAGCATCCCAAGGGGAAGGCTGGAGTCCTCCTGCAGCATCTGCTGGAGCCCCGTGGCCCTGCCAGGAGCATCCCTAGCCTGGGCATGCCTCCCTAGTCGGGTGGCAGTGGAGACTCAGCACGTCCTCTTGCTGCCCTTGCATAGAGTCCTTCCTGGAGGAATGCTTCCAAGCCTCCAGCCCAGCATTCCCTCCTTCCCAGCGCTGAGCTGCAGCGTGGGAACGCTCAGCCTGTGCTGGGGCCGTGCCTTCGCCGCTGGATGGCACACGAGCCTCGGCGGAGGAGCCTGGGTGGTCCCGAGGTGCTGAGCAAACCCCCGTCAGCTCCGAGCTGGGGGTGTAGGGGAGTGCGGAAGGGTGCGGGGAGGTGCCAGGAGGTGCCGGACCCCCAGACTTGCAGGTTTGCTCCCTCCTCACCACCCTTGGGAATGTCGGTGTCTCGGTCGGAGTGGAACTCTGACCTTGGCTGGACGGTATCTGCCGCACCTCCACCCGCTCCTCGAGAGCACACAAGGCTCTTCCTGACCAACACTCCCTGCAGATAAGGGTGAATTCACCTCCCTGCTCCTCGCGGGATGGAAGTTCTGGGAGGTTTTTAAACCTGCCGGCCTTGACAAGCACGGGCTGAAACGAATTCTTTATTTCATACTATCCTTCGTGCCAACGACTCTGCTGGAAGGCAGAGGGTGTCAGCCTGGCCGATAACACACTGTAAAAACACCTCTCTCCCCCAAATCCTTGACCAGTTGCTTCTCTATCTGTCCCGGTTTCCCTTTCAGCCCTGTTGTCCTGGCTCTGGGGGCTCCTCATGACCATAGAGGTACCTCTGCATCCCTCTCCTCACTGGGATGTCTCCACCAGCATCCAGGTGGGGCAGGGTCGCCTCATGCAGTGGGATGCCCAGTGATGTGGTGCTGGGATGGGGCAGCACCAGACTGGTCAGGCAGAGTCCCCCTGCCCCAGCTTTGCCCCAGTGCTGCCACCCCATCAGCTGTGCCATGGGTCCCTGGGGTCTGGGTACCCCAGCTGTGCCCAGGAAGGTGAGCAGGCAGCCAGAGGAAGGGACAGGGTGTCTCTTTGCTGCCCTTGGTCCCATTGTTCTCCCATGGCCACCGTGTCAACAGGAGCTGGAAGAGGAAATGAAGGACATGCCAAGACCCCCACTGCTAAAGGAAAGATAAGGAGGGAGGGGGCATTTACTGGCTGTCCAGGGGTGGCGGATGCAGGAGGTTTCCCTGCAGTGCAGGAGAGGGACAGCATTGTGTCCCCAGACAGCCTTCCATGTACCATGCTGAGCGCAGGCAGCAACTGGGGATCCACGGGATGCTCAGGTGGTGGTTTTGGCCAGACTTTGAAAAAAGATGGGAGTGATTTGCCTGAAAAGTCTCATCAGAGATAACTGATATTGCGGGGAAGACTGTATCACTCACAGACCCTCCTGATGGCAGGGGGATGCTGAGGCTGGGGCTTGGGTGGACTCTGGCTGGGGCTCAATGGGGTGTCCCCATCTCCTCCAACCCATTCCCAGAGTGTCTGCACCATCCCAGCTCCAAGGGGTGGGATGCCAGTGGGTGATCCTGGCTGTGTGTGGCCATGGCCCCTGTATCCAGGGCACCGCACTGGATTGGAAGGGGAGAGTGCCAGGGGACCGGTGGCACTGCTGCCTTCCCTGAGCACCTCTGGGATGCAGCAGTCTGCCACACACCCGCTCCAGGGTCAACCCAAAGGTCAGAGTGGGACATGAACCTTTCCACATCCACTCTGATAACAAACCAGGATGCGACTTTAGCGTTTGCCCTTCAAAGGGATGACAAAGTCCAAAGAGCAGCGGCCATGGGCCTGGCCAGGGCTCCCAGGTCTTCTCAGAGCACACACACAGAGACCCCCCACTGCCACAACCTCCTCTCTGGCCCCAGGCTCATGGGTTTGGTGGCCACTGGACCATCACCCCACAGCAGCTGATGTGCCTGTGCCCTTGCACATCTCCAAGTGCAGTGTCTGCACATCCTCTGAGACACCCATTGTCTGGCTGGGAGCTGGAGCCAAGCCTTGGCACTGCCAGCCATGTGTGCTGGAGCCGGGCACCGGCGCCTCGTCCAGTGCTGCCATCGTGCAGGAGTTGCAGAGCTGAGGGTTTGCAGTCGTGTCTGCTCAGGGTCACATTCACAGCATCATCATGAAGTAACAAAAGTAATCCAAAAGCCCCAAACTCTCCCCCCGCCCCGACTACACACCCTGCCGGTCATCAAGTGCTTCCCAGGAACAGTAAGGAGATATCCAGGTCCGTTTTTTCCAGGGAAATCACTGAAACACAATAGCATCTTCATCTTGGCTCTGCTGACATGTGGCCAACACATACAGCCCTTCCTTTCCCTCCCAGCAGTTTGTTTTGTTTCCTTCAGCATTTATAGGTCAGCTGGAGTCAAGGGAGCTAATGAGCAGGAGCATGGCCCCGGGCACTTCCCAGGCCGATATGGACTAGGGATGGAGATAAGATGGGAATGGGAACCTGTCGGCCTGGGGAATGCTCTGGCAGCACACAGCTGAGTGGGGAATCCCGTATTTCAAGGGTGGTGCAGGTTCCAGCTCAGAGACAATGGAATGGAACCAACCCATGGTGAAAGTGGGTCTATGAGCAAAAAATTACGAGCAGTTTAATATTTATCCCAGCATAATAGAGAGAGAGCAAATACTGTAGCAAATGAAATAACAAAAGAGAGCTGTTGTTTTATATTCTTTAAGCTATATTTAACCTAAGTGGAAATCGATCTTTCAAAAAAAAATGACTTTATTTAGGTTTATGCTCACACTCTCAGACCAGATCAAAGGATTTCCTGGGGAATTTTTTTGAGGAACGTTTTTGGGCCATGCATCTGTGATGTTTCCCTGTTTGGGGCACTGAGTCTATACCACCAGTCACAACTCTTCCTTGTTGTCACTCAGCGATAGGACTGGAACCACCCTGCAGAGGAAAAGTGCTGGATCCAGGCAAAGAGAATGTGAGCTCTCCAGCATCTCTGGCAGACCCTCAGGCTGGGGTGCCCAGTTCAGGGGGAGGCGTCATGACAAAGGCTCTGCAAATCCACCTCCTGGTCCCTTGCTGCTGGCAGGTGCTGCTCAGAGGACGCAGGGATCGGGCTCTGGAGCCGCAGCCACCCAAGCACTGGGCCTTCACCCGCAGGAGCTCCCGCAGCCAGCGTGGGATCCAAAGAACACACTGACGTCAGAGCCAGAGCAAAGTCTGGCAGGACAGGAGAGGTGTGAACTGCAAAGTGCTGTCACATGTGCCCGATCCATGTGACTGCAGGCACAGGACGTTGCCCACAGTGCTCTGCACTGGCGACACGCGTGGGCAGGAGGAGAGCGGGGCCAGGACAGGGGTGGCTCCCACAGCACGTGTCTCCCGGAGTGGGCACAGGAGCAGGGGGAAGCATCGCTTCCCGTGGCTATCAGGTACCTGGGACACGCTGTGTGGCGTGTCCCGAGACCATCCCTGTCCCCTGGGATGACCGTGAGAGCCCTGAGCGGGTGCGTGTGAGGGTGCCCGTGTGCCCCATCCAGGGCATCGCCTTTCATGGGGCTTTGTCCACACCATCACTAATAATATCAAGGTGTTCTTGCCAAGTTCTTTCCAGCAAACCTATGACTTCATTTGAAGTGACAGGGGACCTGATTTATTATACTAACGAGCCGGCGATAAATAAACATGACCTGAGAGAATCCCAATCCCACAATTCCATTCTTGTTCGGCTCCTTGGGGGAGATGAAAGGTTTCCTACAATTTCCCAGTGCTACCCAGAATCTCCCCTACTTGATCTGCCAAAGCTTTCTCCTGCTGTCGAGCCTGGCATTTGATTGAATTGACAGAAGCAGCTTATTAATTGTACTAATGAGGGGCTCAGCAATATGGAGCGGTGGAGAGAGTCCAGTGTGGCTAATAAAATGCTCAAAGCTGAGCAGAGCATAAGGTCACCCTGTTGCCAGGCTACTGGCTAAGCTGCCTGGAAAACGAATATGTGAACCAGTAGGTGACTCTGGGAAAAATATTGCTCCAGAACTCACATAATTAATAGGACAGTGATGCTTTATTTTCTTAGGAAGAATATAGAGCAGGGAGGGTGTGGGCGCACAGGCATCGCAGCTGAGTGGATGGGGCAGCCAGGGGCTGTGCTGTGGTTGGGATAACAGCGTCTCCTCCTCTCCTGGTCTTTTCCCAGCTGCTCCCTTGGAGCAGCAGCAGCCATTTGCTCACTGGGCCCAGACATGCCGGATTCCAGAGCCAGGCTCCGGGGAGAGGCGTGAGGAAGGTATCCACAAGTGAGGGGTTCGGTGTGGCCTGGAGGGAGATTTCAGATATTTGGTAACAATAAGGGAACTGCCCCGTGTTTGACCTGAGCTATTTCCCCCAAAACCACCGCAGGGAGAGATAAACAAGGCTGATTAGAGCTAACAGTAAGTGTAAATTTGGCAAGGGGATGTTCTCGGGATCTCTGATCTCCTGAGACAGCAATTCCCACCGGGAGTTTACCACACAGCCCCCAAGGGTTTATAGCAATAAACAGGAATATTTTTGCTCCACCAGGAAGGAAAAAGGAAAAGAAAAGGACAAATACTGATCTTAATCTCTTTCTTTGCAACCGGTTTTGAAGCCCCCATTCAAGTTCTCCAAATTGCACCTCACCAGGGGAGCTCATTCTCATACCAGACCGTTATCTGAGCAAAGCCCTGGAGCACGAGCCTCTGCCTAAAGCAAACACTGGAAAAAGGTCATTAATCTTTTAGGCTCGTGTAGAACTTGCAGCACTGGGGCCTCTCACGTGCCCCCTGCCCGGTACCTGTGCAGCCTTCGAGGCTTTCTGAACTACGAGCTCTATGCTCAGGGTCGGGGGGGTCTCAACACAGAGAGGGATTTTAGGGGTCTGGACTGGCCCTTCAGCACAGAGCTCAGTGCACCGTGTGCTGGGCACTGATGTCTTCCCCACTCCACCAACGGGTGCGCTGGGATTGCCTTTGGGAAAGAGGTGTCGGCGTGGCTGCGGTGGCGGGTGAGTGGCCACTGCTGAGCCACAGGAAAGACACTCAGACAGCTCGGTGGAAAGGTCCCTTACAAAATCCACCACATTAATGTGAGGGGAATGAGGCAACGTGACAGAAATGGCTTTGCCTAGAGATGGGATCATAGAGGATTTATCCGTCTAAACAGAGAGGCCCATGGGGCACCAGGGGATCGCCAGAGCCCCTCCGACTGCTGTGGGTGCCCCTGGCTGGGTGGGACCAGGACCTGGCTCTGTTCCTGGCTCTGGGCTGGCTCCCGGGGAGGTGCTGGTCACCCCCGCCCTGTCCTGGGAAGAGGCAGCTGCTGTTGCCCGCAGTGGTGGGGTGTCGGGGCAGGCAGGAGCAGAGGGTGCCCCACACCAGTGTCCCTGAGGAGACAGGGGCACACGTCCTGGGAAGAAGGGCAGGCAGGAGGCAGGGAGGAAGGGCAGCCACTCTCCATGCCGTGCCTCACCCGGGGCTGCTGAACAATGGCAGGGAAGGCGGTGGGGAGCTGGGAAGTGCAGGGGGAATGACAGGACATGCTCCAGTCGCCTGTGCCCTGCCGCTGCCAGAGCCCAGGAGGCTCCCTCCTGCTGACACTTGCCTCCAGACACAGTCCCATCCCTGGCCCCACACCTCCCTGCCCTCCCAGTCAGCTGCCAGACCTTCCCTCCCAAAGCCTTTGTTTCCCTTCTTTGGAGACCAGTGGATCCGAGGCTCAGGTTTCCAAAGTAGAAAAGCAATTTCTCCCCCTGAAAATTGCCCCTCTTTTGTTTTGTTTCCTGACTCTGCTCGCACAGCCTTGGAAGTCAGGGCTGCTCCCACTGAGGCAAGTCACAGGCACTTGTGGCTCCTGCTGGTGCCCAAGGCCACCCTGCCGAGAGTGAGCCCCACGTGAGCCCTGCCTGTATCTCTGCATGGGCAGATATCAGAGCCAGGTGCCTTTCCCAGGGAGCTGCCTGCACCCCTGAACTCAGCAACTGCAAAAGGGCCGAGCACAAAGCCGCAGCTTAGAGCATCTCCCCATGCCAGAGGGTGGGTGAGCAGCGAGGGAGCTGAGAGTAGGGCCACAGTTAGGGTTTATGAGCTGCAAAATTCAGCTGAGACACAGCCTTGGAATGGGCTCACCTCTAGCTCAGGTGGGGATCCATGCCTGGGATCACAGCCTCTGACACCTCACTGAGGACCGTGCAGCATTAGGGATGTGCAGAGGTACAGACTCTGCTCCAGACAGGCTAGTCCATGGATTCTGCCCTGCGAGTAGGAATTTCATTTGTATTCCTTCACGAGGGGTGTGAAACTAAAGATTTCCCGGTGTGAAGTCTCCGCCAGCAGCACTGCAGCCAATAGTCCTGCTGCCTGGGGTCTCCTGGGCAGGGCAGACCACTCCTCAGCATCCTGCCCTCGTCCCCGCTCCCCCCATGCTGAACATACCATGCCTCCTCCCTCTGCCAAGTTCCCTCTGCCAGCTTGAAATTCACTCGGGAAAAAAAAAAAAAAAACAAAAACAAAAAAACCCCCAACAAACCCAACAAAAATACTTTAGACTAACAAATAACAACCCTGGCGGCCGGCCAGCGATTCAGAGGCTCCAAAGACGAAGCCGAAATTTGCAGCTGGCCACACTCCCTGCCTGGCTTGGCAGCAGCGCCGGTGTCTGAACACCTGCCAGGGCCAGGAGCGGCCGTGGCGCCCGCAGCGGAACGCGCCGGACCGGCCGCGGGGCACCGTGCGTGCCCTGGCACCGCTGCCGAGTGCTCCTGTACCTGTGCCCCAGGCTTTATTCTCACAGAAAGGGATACGCCGACTGCAGGGAGCAGCTGCCAGGACAAGGAAAATGCCCTGGGAAAAAAAATAAATGTTTGCAAACAGTGCTGCTCTGGGAGGCAGGATGCGCGTCGGGGCTCTCTGGGTTCGACGTCGCAGTGTGCTCCGTATTCCCGCACCCCGAGGAACCCCTGGCCCCCTCCAGCAGCTGCTCGGTCACATCTGCTGCTGCCAGGAGGGTGAGGGAGCTGCTGGTTGGGCAGCGGGGTCAGTGCGCTGCTGGGGAGTGAACAGCCAGTCGAGAAAACACAACAGAGCCTGGCAGAGGGTCGGGGCTCCTGCAGGGAAATGCAAACTTTGATAATCTTTAATGACACCGAGGCACAGAGGTGCAGGGGAGCGGAGGAGCTGAGCAGGAGGCTGCTGGAAGGGGAGGGCGCTGGGCTGCAGCCCCCTGGCCTCCCTATGCCCGGGAAGGGGTGTCATGTGGGAGGGTAATTGGATCCCAGGATTTACTGAATGATACTGTGGATTATTTCACAGCCATCATGTCACAGGGTAATCTCGTTATGGCATTACACGGCCACGTGCATGCACGGCCCTGTTGAGCTGGTGACACAGGAGGACCTGCCCGGGATGTCCCTTTGCTTGTCTGAGACCAGACGGCAGAGGAGGGGTCAGTTAGTCAAGGGTGGCTGATGCCAGCTGGGACCTGGGGTTATTCGAGGCATAAAGGAGGCTGCGACATGGTGCCCAGTTTTTGTGGCAGGGTGCTGAGCCCCCCGGGGCATGAGGAACATTAGTCGGTGGTGGTGTGGCCATTCCTGCCCTGATGGCACTGGGGCTGGGATCTCACCCCCGGGCAGAGGGGAGAGGCAGCCACCCAACACGGAATTCAGCACCATTCCTGCGTTGGTTTCGGCAGAGCTCAGACCCAGAGAGGGAAATTCTCCGTCCTGGGAGACCTGAGCCCTGAGCATCCCAGGGAAACATGGTCAGGGCATCCCACGAGGCAGAGGGGGCTGGTGGCTGGGATGTTGCAGGATTCCTGGGACTGGGGTCTGCGGCTGCTGCTGGCCCTGTGACGAGCATCTCCCGCGAGCCCAGACCACGCGCCTCCCCCTCCGCTCCCCGCACCACAGTTGGCTGTTTTTCCGAGGCATAACGGAGGCGAATCCCTTCTCGGAGGCGATGAAAACACGGCTCGCCCCCCGCGAGGTGTGTAAGAATAGCAGATGAGCTGGGGCAGACAAACAACAGCGACCGCAGCTTCCTGCCACAGCCCCGACGAAACGGAGCTGATGGAGACTGTCCCTGTGCTGGGGCACCAGGAGCCGAAAGGGAATCGGGGCACTGCCAGGAGGGGAGGGCAGGTAGTGGAGGGCTGAGAGCTGCTGCCTGGATCCCCCCAAATAGAGGGTGGTAGGAAACTCCGTCCTCCTCTTCCTCTTCCCTTATCCCTCCAGGTCAGGATGGGGAAGTGAAAAAAGGGCGTCGTCAAGAGCTGCCACTGCCCGAGCAGCGGCACTGGGCGCACAGTCTGTGTGTTCTCGGGGATTAATCATCTTTGGTGGTTGTGCCCTAATGAACTTCCACATAGAAAATAAGTATTTGTACCCGGCAGAAACAGGTTTAATGAAAAACAAGCTTTTCCAGTGTTTTTTTTTTTTTTGGTTTGTTTGCGCCCAGCTGAAACATGGAAATCTGAAACACTGCAGATCAGCCAAATCTCCCACAGCAGCTTTCCAGCAGGTTAACTTTGAACTGGGACGATAACAAATTATCTGCTAAACACACATGTGGAGGGAGCTCAATGCCATCATGTCTGATTTGTTTTTAGCTGCTCCTGCTCTAATTTCTACTTTTCTCCAACTTTTTGTATCACTCAATGCATTTTGTTCCTTTAAGCCTGTAAACCAGGGAAAGGGTAGCAGCTCGTTTATCCTAAGACGAAGCATGACCTCCTGCTTTAAAACAAGGGCTGGCTTTATTTATCCCCAAGCTGGGCTTGAGGAATAACAGAAATGTTTGTTGTCCCACAAAAGACTGGTTTATCAGCTATTATTAGAGCAGGGATGGCAATTCAGAATGAGCAGCTTATTAGGCACATTTAACCCTGTTCTCTGATTATGGAAGATCTGGGATTTGTAACTGGGGTTGTTGCAAGGATTTCCTGCTGAGTGTTTCTGGAGTCAGCACAGTGCACCCGCCCTGTGCCGATGTGGCAGTTGAGCCATGGGTGATTGTGCTGCTACGGTGGGTCAAAAGTCACTTCACAGGGCACCTGCCCAGGTGAGGAAGCAGTTCTGGCTTACACATAAGACTCATTAAAGTGCTTTATGCAATTCCTCCTGCCTGCAGAGCTCAGGCACTGGAGTGTGTGTAAACCCAACACAAACAAGCATGTGAAGAAGGCAGGACTGAATTTGCTGTCGAGAGCTAGTTTTGACGGGCACTTCAGAGTGTTTACCCAAACCTTATCCCAGGTAATGTGATAATATAAGGCAGGATTTGGGATCTGTAAATGTGTTTTCTCTCTCAAATCAACCTTCTTGCTGCTTACTGCTATGGATAGCACTATTTCAGAGAGAGAGGAGTGGGACCTGATTAGTGGGTGGCATCCCTGCCCATGCTGGGGGTTTGGAATGAAATGATCTCTCAGGTCCTTTCCAACTATTTCTGTGATTCTGTGATGACCTGCAGAGTGGGCAGAATGGGCAGAGCATCCTAGTGGGATGAGGTGGGAGGCAGGTGCTGACGACTGGAGGATGTGGCAGTGAATAGGTCCCTGAAGAAGCAGCAGCAGCAGCTTCCCAGGGACAAGCCACCTGCATCCTCACCCTGATCCTCGCTGCTGGCAGGGCACGAAATTCCAACCTCCACAGCAACAAAAGGCAAAGTCCCCAAACCCTGTCCTGGGGCCAGAGCTGCCTCCAGCTGTCAGTGTACTTTGGTGGTGCTGGACTTAGGCCTGTGTTTGTGCAGGGAAGGCACCTGACCCACTTCAGAAGGAGCCAATTCTAAGCAAGCCTTTGGGACAGACTCCCGCCAGTGCCTGGGGCCCCACTGCCAGCCATGGGCACAGCTCCCTGCTTCCTCCTTCCCAGGGCTGGGAATGATGCCGGGCTGGGCTCTGGGAGGGAGTAGAACCCGCAAAATGTCCACAATTAGGGGCTGCTCCCTGTCAGGGACAAGCCTGTGTCAGGGCATGGAGCGCCTGCAAGCTCCTCTCCGGGGATCTTTCCTCCAAACAAGAACAGTTGAACAAAGCCAGGGGGACAGAGGCTTTCCTGACATTGTCAGTCCTGGCTCTTTGGGAACGAAACAAGTGGGGCTTTGGAACAAGCAGCACAAATATGTATTTACATGTGCACACAATAGGTTGTGTGCTCACAGTGTGGGATGGGAGCACATCGTGGCCATCCTGCCAGTGAGGGGAAGATGGAAACTGCAACAACCTGCACGGACACACTCAACCACGAAGAAACAGCCAGCATTTGCTTTCCTGTTATCTATGTCACCTCCATGCAGCCTGACAGGCTGGGGGCTGCGTATTTAAACACCTTCCCACTCCTCTGAGCTGGGCTTTGCTTTTCCCCATGCCCCATGATCTTGGAGCAGAGCAGTGCCCAGTGCTCTGGAGCACCTCTTGCTGTGGCAGTGTTGAGAATTTGGCCAGCAAGGAAAGGAAAAGTGGTGTCTGCAAGGGAGGGAGAGGCAGCTGCTCTGTCTGAGGTGGTGCTGTCGCAGGTGCCACCTTTCTGTCTCTCCTCATCACTGATGAGAGGGTTATTTTGGGGGAATACTCAGGTATAGAGTCAGCCCAGGCAGGGAGAGTGGTTCTGGATGATCCCACGCTGCTGCAATTCCTTTGGGTAGAAGTGGTGGGGGCTCATGGACAGGGATGCCAGGGGACAGATACACAGACTATTGTCTCCTCTGTCTCCCTGCAGTTCCATGAGTGGGGTCATGTTCACTCCACAGACACAAATGTGGCTCCAGAGGTGCTTCTCCTCCGACACCCAGTCTGAACCACCAGGAGCTCACACAAGGGCTCTGCACCCCTGCTGGTGCAGGAGAACAGGAATATGTCCCTCCTTCCTCCCTGCAGCTTCTGGCTTTCCTTCCTGACATGGAGCAGCCCAGGCTCTGTGGCACAGGGATCTGCACTGGTGCTGGCCTGGCAGAGGAGATGGCTCTGTGCCTCCCCTGAGGATGGACGGTTGCTCAGCCCCAGATGGACCTTCATGGCCCACTCCACCGGTGGTTTCTTTCCCAAGTGCTTGCTAACTTGGCATCCCAGTGCAGCTGCATTGGCAGACAGGACTCCCAGGTGGAATGGCAGGAGCAGGCTCCACGTTGTCCACGACCTGCGCTCAAGCCAGGAAATCCCAGCCCTTTGGTACTTGCCAGGCTCCAGTTTAAAAATACCTAAGGAAAATAATCCTCCAGACTTATCGAGGCCAAAGCAATCCTGGGCAGGTTTCAGGACAAATACTGGGGGTTATATTTTGTCTGTTCTCAGCAGGCACTTGGCTTGTTGCTCACTGCCTCCGTGGGGACTCGTGTGGCCCTGACGTCTCAGTGGCCATCCCTGGCCACATCTTGGTGGCCAACTGTGGCTTGGGAGGGGTGTGCCAGGCAAAACATCCGCAGTATGTGGGGTGGGAGTGCTCAGTCCCGTTTACCAAGCAGGAGTGGCCTGACAGCAACTGAGGCTGTTCGGAAGTGAGGTGATTCATGCCAAGGTCTGTGGTGCTTGCCTTGGCCAGTGCTCACCCTCCATTTCAGCCTCCTCCTTCTCCATAACTGATGCAGCTCTGGTCTGTGGATCCCTGGCTTTCACATATTCATGTCCCAAAGCACCAAGTGGGTCTCCCCAGTGATTCCCCTGAGCTGGGAGCATTGAAGCACTTGGTCATCGGAGGCAGCAGGAATAGCTGCCCCAATGCTATGAGCAACCCTGTGTGACTGTGTGACTGTGTGGTGGGAGCAATGCAAATGGGGGCTAAGAGGCACCTCCACAGATGTCAGGGCCAGCTGGAAATCCCCTTGTCTCTCAGGCTGCCTGCAGTCCTTTCCCTTCCTCTTCAGACCTCTGACTGTGCCCCAGCTCCCTCAAGATGACACAGGACTACAGAGAGAAGCTGGGTTTTGTGAAACATCCCAAAGAAACAGCTGCTACGGATGCTGCAAAGCAGGATCATAGCTGGAGCACAGCCCGGATCTCCAACTCATCCCCATGGTGATGCTACCCTGAGCTCACTGAAGGTGCCATCCTCCCAAATAAAGCCAAGTTACTAAACTCATCAGCAGGGGAAACTGATCCTAAAGATGTGTTGTGTGGAGAGGGAGAGGTGTTTGGAGATCAAGAGACATATCCAGGAATGTCACCAGCCTCTGACAGTCAGGGATCATGCAAGGCAGGCTGAAACCAGGAGGAAATAGGCTGTCTGGGCAGGGATACAAGGGAGACTGTAATGCAGGTGAGGTAGTGTTATTGACATATGAAGTTATTTGGTGCAGGATATGGTTAAATTATTTGCAGAGCCCCCACCTTTTCCTCCCCACCCCAAGAACAGGAATAGAGTCATTAAAACAGCATGTTCTGGGACAGCAGTGATCCCATGGGAGAGCTGGACACAGTGAGAGGTACATCCCCTGCCTTGGCCTGACTGGTCCCCCTGCCCCTTGCCTCAGGGATGCCCAGCTCTGCCAGAAAGCTTTTGGAGAAAGACGATGCCGGCATCTTTTGTATGTAGCAGAACAGGATCTCGTGTTGGTCAGACTGGTTTGGGCGACCCCACCTCGAAGAGGACAGCAGTGTGGCTGGGATGCAGTTGGGTGTTCATCCAGCAGCATCACATCTGTTTCCTCTTCAGTACATGGTGATGCCCTATCCCAGTGGGCTCTTGCTCCCTGGGGTGAGATGTGCCCCCCAAGCAGAGGACTGAGCCCCTCATGCCAGAGGAGACAGCAGCCCCTTCCCTTGCCTTTATGGAGGTGCTGGCAGCACTGGCTATAGACCCTAAAGGATGAGTTGCCTTCTTGAGTGGCACTGCCAAAATACGCTTGTCAGGCGGCCAGCGCTTGGGAAATGAGTAAGGAGAGCGTGGAAAGAACGAGTCACTGCGCTGGGAACATATGGGCTGACAATCTGCGGGGAAGGACAGCAGCCCCCGCACTCCTTGAAGAGCGAGCAGAGACCCTCACGAGTGAGTCCTCACAGAGCACTGAATTAGCATTGGAAAGGACATCGAACAACAACGCTTTCCTTTGGCTCCAGGGACACAGAGGGAGAAGGAACAGAGATACAATTTCTCGTGGCAGATAAGCTCCTTGGTAAAAGGCAACAGGCTGGTGCAGGCTGTAGCATGAGGGGCCCACGGGATGCAGCCAGAGAGCTCTCACCCCGGAGGATGAGGCAGAGGCACAGTGCCAGGGCCAAGGGAGGTACACAGTGATATGTGACATCACTTAACATTTGCCATGTGGTCTCCATGTGTCAAGGATCCCTTATCTCTAGATGAGCTCTCCAAGGACAAGATGCCTCTCCTGGCAGAGAACAGGCATGGCAGCTGCCAGGACGTGGCTGGAGCCAGCACAGGGCCCAGCGCAGCCTTCCCTTGCCTAGGCAGGATGCAGCAAAGCAAGGCCAGGGTAAAAGCAGCAAGCAAAGCTCTCCACAGGGCGCAGCTATCCTTTTCCCATCTGGAACAGCAAAACCAGACAACTTGCTGCCATGTGCCTCTGACTGCCATCCNGAGAGTTCACAGGGAGGTGGAGTTCAGTCAGGGCTCCTGGGACAGACTACGGGAGATTGTCCTCTTTCTGCTGGACTCACACCATCTCATGACCTAAACTGCTGCCTGTCTCACCACTCACTGTGTTGCAAAAGCCAATTTTGATAAGGAATTATCTCCACTGCAACTGGGTACCACATATTGGGCTCTTCATGCTGGTAGATGCAGGCTACAAGTGTCAGGATCCAAGGAACTTTGGGACCACTTTGTGGAGACACAACCTTGCTAAAGGATGGTCTGTGATCCCAGGGGACATGTGTGTGAGCCTGACACAGGCAGGGACAGAGCAGTGGCATGAGCCCAGACAGGTGAGAAGAAGTGTTGACTTAAATGAGCGTAAAAGTGACCACAACCACAAAGGTTTTCTGTGGTGTAAGTGGCCATTTTGAACGTCTTGGCAGGCACTTTCTTCCTACAGCAGATTATTTTCTAAACAATGACAAAGGCTGTTACACCAACACACCCCTGAACAATGTCGTGTCTGCATCATCCAACAGAAGAGAACCTGTGTGTTCCCGGAGGACAACGCTCTGACGCCTTCTCTTCCCCATCCATTGTCATGGGGTTGCTATGATGGGTAAACTCAGAGCCTGGAAGCTCAGTTGAAGTGAAATGTGAATCCAAAAGTCCAGAAAACCTTTTCCCAAAGCCTAGTCAGGAAACTAGGATGTATATCTCAATAGAACAGACTTTCCCAAGAGATTTCTAATAATTCCTGGATTTGGACTCACTCTTGTTACCTCTGTTATCAAGCAGGACATGAGTGTTCATGGCAGATGAGGGCTAGACTTTTACACCTGCTAGAGACATTAATTCCAAGAGAAACCAGAGCTAGTGATTATGTTTTGAGATTACTAGAGGTCCTTAGTATTTACAACAGAACACAGAAGTGAACTTGAGTTGCTCTGCCAAGGCCTCTCTCACTCTGGGAGTGAAATGGTTTGGCTCTGCCGGACATTGAACTTGATTAGTGTCCACAACAAATGCAGTCAGAAGCAGGACTGCAAGGCTGCTTAGCATTGCTTTTCAAGGACAGCTTTGTTGCCCAATATCCTGAAACAATATCCTGTTTTCTTCACAAGAAAAAAAAATTCCTAATGGGATTAATATTAAATCCGTCTTTTAAAGGAGACAAAAATGCAGTGGCACAGAGCAGGAAGGACTTCTTTCCACTTTCTATAAGCTGGAGAAGCAGCAAAAGCAGCAGTGCTGTCCTGTGGCTTATCTGCCTGTCCAGCCCATCACTGCTCTGGCAGCTCCCTGCTCACCTGAGCTCTGCCATCCCTGGCCTTGTGTTTTGTGCATTGCTCATTCCAGACATGCCTGGGGCATTGTACATCAATGCCAGATGAAGGACATGCTCTCTGGCTCCATTCATCCCAGCGGCGCTGGGTGTTCTCAAAGGAAACTGGAAGCCTGTGTCCCGGCTGGGATCCCCCACAGCACTTCCCACCGCTTGGCCCCAGCAGAGCAGAGCACTTGAGCCTAGATAGGATCTTAAAGAACAGCAGAGCCAAATGGCACTTTGAGTGCGATCCAAAATTGCCCCTTTGAATTATTATTTATCTTGTTGTCTACACAAAACAAAGCGCAGGCCTCTCTCTGCTCAGTCACACCGAAACAGACGGATCAAGGAACCTCCCACCCACTCACTCTTCGGGTTAGGGTGTCTCGCCTCAGAAGTGGGTGAAGGAGTTGGTTGTAGTCCCTGGCCTTTTATCGAGTGCACCTGGTCCATTCAGTGCCTCGACATGCTCAGGGCACACCCGTGACCGCGCTCCCTGCGATGGAGGAGCAGCGGTTCCTTTGATATGGAAGCGTTCGCATCTCCCTGCAGCTGCTCCGTCTCCATCTGTGGAGTGTCACTGCTTATTCCCTTCCTTCCCTCCCTCGGCTCCCAGTTGAACTACACCGCTGCAGCACTCTTCTTTGGGCTCTAAAACAAATTAGAGCATTAGACGTGCGACCCAGAAAACAATTGGCGTCATTAGGCTGCGGGGAGAGAGCAGCCGGGGAAAAACATTCCCAGGTAACAGTCCCTGTGTGCAGGATGGGGAGTGAAGAGCACTGGATGCACAGCTGCCACGGGCCACTTTTCATCCAAAGGGTGAGGAGTTCTCCTTGGGATGGGGACACACTGCAAGCAAGGGCCTCTTCCACACACTGAGCCATTGGGCATGCAGAGCCCAGGCCTGTTTTATCCCACAGAGCCAAATTTTGAGAGGAATGACTAGGGCATCCAGCTTGTCCACATCCCCGGCCACATGGTAGCTTGGGGCACAGGGCTGGCTCCGGCTGAAATAATTGTGATCCACCAGAAACATTCCCCCCGGCAGCATGTCTCTGCTTTCATGGAGCGCAGCTGCCGGTGCCGCCAGCGACAATCAGAGACGTTGCGGTGAACACGTTGTCAGGCGATGGATTTTAATTTTAATGGATTTTTAAGCGCTGATGGGTTTGAATACAGACGCTGCGCAGCGTTGTGCACCCGAGAGGGTCCAGAACCCACGGAAGCGCTGCCAGGACCCCCAGGAGCAGGGTCAGGACTCCGGGAGCATGGCCAGGTACCCCAGTGGTGGGGCCAGGACCCCCAAGAGCAGGGCCAGGGCTCCCAGAAGGGGGGCCAGGCGCCCCAAGAGCGGAGCCAGAACCCCCGAGAGCGGGGCCAGGTCCTCCAGGAGTGGAGCCACGACTCAAGGAGTGCGACCAGGACCTTTGTAAGCAGGGCCAGGACACCCCGGCAGCAGGGCGGGGACCCCCGGCAGTGGGGCCAGAACCCCTGGAAGCCGAGCCAGGAGCCACGTCGTGGGGCCAGGACCCCCGGGAACGGAGCCAGGATCCCCGGGAACAGGTCCAGGACCCCCGTGAGCGGTGCTGCGGCCGATCCCGGCACTGGGGGAGCCAAGGGCACCCCTCGTTCCTGCCCCGCGGGTGGAACCCCGGCGCCGCGTCCCTCCGTGGCACAAACTCAGGGAAGCCCCCGCGCTGCCGGGCAAACTCGGCGGCCGTATCCAGCCCGGCCTCCCGCAGCAGCCGGCCCCGAGCCCCGTCCCGCCGGCCCC